>JAGFNQ010001503.1:0-185671 GCA_024364735.1 Boesenbergia rotunda
CAAACTTGACCATTAATCTCCTTGATGAGGTGGCATCCACACTTAATGCTCTTGATGATGTGGAGCATCATCAATGGTTGGCTCAATGCCAATTCATCACCATGATGTGGCATTAAGTCAAGTCTAACTTGAGGTGGATTTGGGTCAAGTCAAACTTGCCTTTTATGGACTTTCCATATTTAGTCAAGTCAAACATGACTCCATTTCTTCTCCCATGTCAAGTCTAACTTGAAGTGGAACCAAGTCAAGTCAAACTTGATTTGGATTTGGGTCAAGTCAAACTTGCCTTTTATGGACTTTCCATATTTAGCCAAGTCAAACTTGACTTCATTTTTTCTCCATCTATTTGTTCTTTGGTGTGACCCTATAGGTTCTTGTAACGTTGGCAATGCTTCTAACATCTTAGAAACATAAGCAATGAGCGGTATCTAGCAACACATCATTGCTACCCAAGTTACAAGAATGTTGAGATCCAACATCACCAATGTGACTACTAATTATGACTTTCATAATATGTGACAATGTCCTTCTATCGTCGATATCTAGATTGATCTTCTATGAAGCATAGACCGTGTCATCCTCCAATCAATCTATGTGTCTTGAACTCCAAGTAGACTCACTATAATCAAATAAGCTTAATATCTCATATTGCCTTATTTGGGCATGGCCATGCACTTAGTGATCTCACTCTATCAAGACTATGATATCTCTCCCGTCATATAGGAGGGATAGATCTCATCTACATCACTCACATCCCTCCGCATAATTTGTTACATACCCAGTAATCGCCTTTATAGTCCACCCAGTTACGGGTGACGTTTGACGAAACCAAAGTATATAACTCCTTATGTAGGGAACTATGGTGACTTCAGGTCTAAGGACTAATAGTCATACTAATAGTCAATGAGAAAGTATATGACACTCATATAACGATCCATGATACTTTCTCATGGTGGGTCATTCAGTATACATTCTCCAATGTATACTCATGTGTCAACTTGATATCTCATATCCATGACTTGTGAGATCAAGTCATCGTGTTGACCTACATGCTAGTCTCTATGCATTAACATTGTCCCTGAATGTTAATACTGACTAGGAATAATTAGAGTAGTGTTCTCTATATCATCTCACTATCGATTCAACCAATTGATTGATATAGATATGAACCTACTACCAAGGACGTTATTACACTTAGTTATTTCGCACCAATACAAGTAAGTATAATAACCATAATCAAATGCCTTTATATATATATGCAATATGATACAATGAGTCCATACAACAACCATCACATGATTGGCTCTAGGGCTCTCACTAACAGTTAATGCATAGAGACTAGCATGTAGGTCAACACGATGACTTGATCTCACAAGTGATGGATATGAGATATCAAGTTGACACATGAGTATACATTGGAGAATGTATACTGAATGACCCACCATGAGAAAGTATCATGGATCGTTATATGAGTGTCATATACTTTCTCATGTGACTATTAGTATGACTATTAGTCCTTAGACCTGAAGTCACCATAGTTCCCTACATAAGGAGTTATGTACTTTGGTTTCGTCAAACGTCACCCGTAACTGGGTGGACTATAAAGGCGATTACTGGGTATGTAACAAATTATGCGGAGGGATGTGAGTGATGTAGATGGGATCTATCCCTCCTATATGACGGGAGAGATATCATAGTCTTGATAGAGTGAGATCACTAAGTGCATGGCCATGCCCAAATAAGGCAATATGAGATATTGAGCTTATTTGATTATAGTGAGTCTACTTGGAGTTCAAGACACATAGATTGATTGGAGGATGACACGGTCTATGCTTCATAGAAGATCAATCTAGATATCGACGATAGAAGGACATTGTCACATATTATGAAAGTCATAATTAGTAGTCACATTGGTGATGTTGGATCTCAACATTCTTGTAACTTGGGTAGCAATGATGTGATGCTAGATACCGCTCATTGCTTATGTTTCTAAGAGGTTAGAAGCATTGTCAATGTTACAAGAACCTATAGGGTCACACGCAAAGAACAAATAGATGGAGAAAAAATGAAGTCAAGTTCGACTTGGCTAAATATGGAAAGTCCATAAAAGGCAAGTTTGACTTGACCCAAATCCAAATCAAGTTTGACTTGACTTGGTTCCACTTCAAGTTAGACTTGACATGGGAGAAGAAATGGAGTCAAGTTTGACTTGACTAAATATGGAAAGTCCATAAAAGGCAAGTTTGACTTGACCCAAATCCAAATCAAGTTTGACTTGACTTGGTTCCACTTCAAGTTAGACTTGACATGGGAGAAGAAATGGAGTCAAGTTTGACTTGACTAAATATGGAAAGTCCATAAAAGGCAAGTTTGACTTGACAAAAAGGTCACCTCACCTTGACTTGACCAAGTGATGACATGGCTTGGTATTTGACCAATGATGATGCTCCACATCATCTCCAAAGGTTGTAACCCCCCATTTGAATTTGAATTCAAATTGAAAGGGGGTTATGGCAGGCTACTTAATGGCCATTATGGCCGGCCACTTAATGTCCATTAATGGCCATTATGTGGCCGGCCACAATGAGAGAACAAAACAAGGTTTTGTTCCATTTTTCTCATGGGCGTCTTCTCTTCTTCCTCCTCCAAGTGTTGGTGCTCTTCTTCTTCTTCTCCTCTTGGTCGAACCCTTGAAAGGTGCTAGCACACCTAAAGGGTTTCCTCCATCCACTTTGTTCGCGTGGATACTTCTAGAGGGACGGCACTTGACATCCTAGAGATCCGACATCCAAAAGGAGCGAGCGGGATTAAGCGGGGCACGCACCAAAGGTAAAATGGCTTATCCCTCTTTAGATCTAGGAGTAGATCGAGTTTTTGAGCATGAAATGAATACGTGAATTTTGTTTCAGAATTTTTCTTCGCACGAGATCCATGGCTTTGGGTTCTCGGGGTTTCCGCGACGCGAAAAGGCGGTTTTCGCGGCCCGAAAAACCCAACACTGGTATCAGAGCCGCGTACGAAGCACGTATTTAGTTATTTTTTGTATGGGATACAAAATTTAGAATAGTTTATGATTCTGTAATTTTTCTAATTTTTAGGATTTTGTGAGTATTTTTCTCGTAGAGGCGAAGCAACGAGTGCGAAGCACTTGTACACTTCGACCACCGAGAAAAACTTCTCCGAAACGGCAAGTTTCGCCCAAATAGATTTTGGGACAGCGGGTTAGGCACTGTTAGATCGCGATACGACACTCACGAAATTAATTTCGTGAGTAGGGGCGCCGCCCCTAACCCCGCAAGGGGCCTTGTCACGTGATTGTGCTCGAAACCCGCTTAACGGGACCGCCGTGGAATTGTGACTCATAAAATTCGTAAAATACATAGAAAAATTAGATAAATTTCTGTAAAATACATAATTTTGTATTATGTACAGTAGTGTGATGGTCATGGCCCAAGACCCTATTTTAATTAGATTAAAATATGTGTGTAATTCATATTACGGCCTGCGTGCCGTTATTTGTGTTGTGTGTGTTGTATTGTGATTGCGACCTGCGTGTCGGCCTTTTATTTATTATTTCTGTTAAAATTAGTTTATGACTCGAATGTAACTCGAGTATAAATTTTGTAATATACAAAATTAAAGATGAAGGAAATTCTGGAGAAGACGGACTCGTGGGAAGCAAGCCGACAACACATGGGGTTCTGGAAAGAGGAGCTTGGAGAAACTGCTGCCTAGACCCTAGGTTGACCAAAGGATCTTCTCATTGGCTTGAGAAGATCTTAGTAGGGCCATGACTAATCACACTTTAATTTTCTTGTATACTTTATTTTTCCTTATATGTATGTGATGCATGTAAGTATAGAATAGAATATACATGAGTGTATGTGATGCACATGTAATGTGGGAACCACATCTAGATGTGCACCTAATACACATTTAGGTTAAATTAGATTTAATAAATGCCTAAATACGATGCACATCATCGATTAGATTAGATCTAAATCGAAATCAACTCGTATATGCCTAACGAGCTTTGATACCCATCACTACCACGATCATATGCGATTGTTGAATCTGCCAAAGCAGAGCAATGCATTTAATCTTGGTGGGATGCGGAGGGACAACCTTGGTCCCGCCTATCACGCTTGGGTTAGATTGAGCTCAATAAGATTGAGTAACTAGTTAGCTCAATTGGATCGAGCCTAACTATAGGCATACTCCAATAGTTGGAAAGGTAGGACAAGATCGCATTTATCAATAGTCTTGGGCGATTTAGCCAAAGCTAACTCAAGATTATTCATAAATGTTAATTCTTGATCCTATAAACAAGAGTTGCATAGAGATGTAATTGGTAATTAGTACCTACCGATCATACTAAGTCTTGGGCGATTTAGCCAAAGCTAACTCAAGGCGTAGTATGATGTGGATCTTGACCTACGAGAATTATAGTTAGTTGGTGTGGATCTAGTAGTGTGGTTTTACCACATCTATGACTCGATTCTACCAAAGCCCTATAATTCAGTGGGAGCATCATTTAATTAAAGGCCTAGTTAAATGATAAATAAAATATGATACAATGGTGGATATTTATTTTCTGCATTTTATGTTGTAGATTACCATGTCAAACACGAACACTCTCTCACTACGATCTGTTCTTGAGAAGGACAAGCTCCTAGGAGCTAATTTCCTGGACTGGTACAGGAATCTGAGGATAGTCCTCACGCAGGAACGTAAGCTGTACGTTCTGGAGCAAGCAGTTCCTGATGCACCACCAGCCTCTGCCGCTCGTAGTGTTAGAGATGCTCATCAGAAGCATCTAGATGACGCGTTAGACGTGTCATGCCTAATGCTATGCTGTATGTCTCCTGAGCTTCAGATGCAACACGAGAAAATGAATGCTTTTGATATGATTGGCCATCTCAAGCAACTATATCAAGGGCAGGCAAGGCATGAGAGGTTTGAAGTGACTCAGACCCTCTTTTCATGCAAGATGAAAGAGGGAACCTCTGTAGGAACTCACGCACTCAAAATGATTGGGTACGTCGAGAACCTCGAGAGGTTGGGGTTCCCTTTGGGCCAAGAGCTGGCTACCGATCTGATCCTGCAATCGTTGCCGGTGAGTTACCGTCAATTCGTCATGAACTACAACATGAACGAATTAGACAAACCACTGCCCGAGATACTCAACATGTTAAGAACTGCTGAGCCTAATCTCACCACTGCCAAGTCCAGTACCGTCCTAATGGTACAAAAGGGCAAGGGTAAGGGCAAGTGGAAGCCCAAAGGTAAGGGTAAGACCCAAACCAAGGGCAAAGCCAGCTCTTCAACACTCAAACCTAAAGGTGGGGTTGCTAAGGATGCTACCTGCTTCCACTGCGGTAAGACTGGGCATTGGAAGCGGAACTGCAAGGTATACCTGGAAGATCTGAAGAAGAAGAGAAGTGAGACTTCTACTTCAGGTATAAATGTTATAGAAGTCAACCTTTCTATTTCTACATCATGGGTATTAGATACTGGGTGTGCTTCTCACATTTGTACTAATGTGCAGGCACTGAGAAATAGCAGGGCATTGGCCAAGGGCGAGGTGGACCTACGAGTAGGCAATGGAGCAAGGGTTGCTGCTGTTGCTATAGGGACTTACTTTCTATCTCTACCCTCTGGGCTTATACTGGAATTGAATAACTGTTGTTATGTACCTGTACTAACAAAGAATATCATTTCAGTTTCATGTTTAGATAACAAAGGTTTTTCATTCATAATAAAGGACAAATGTTGTTCTGTTTATTTAAAGGATATGTTCTATTGTAGCGCACATCTGATGAATGGCCTCTATATTCTAGACTTACAGAGCCCTATCTATAACGTGAATACCAAGAGGTTGAGATCAAATGAGTTGAACCCAACCTATCTCTGGCACTGTCGCTTAGGCCACATAAATGAGAGTCGCTTGTCCCAGCTCCATAAGGATGGTTTGCTGGACTCATTTGATTATGAGTCATATGAGACATGCGAGTCATGCCTTCTAGGCAAGATAACTAAGACTCCCTTTAGTGGACATAGCGAAAGAGCAACAGACTTGTTAGGACTCATACATAGTGATGTATGTGGCCCTTTCAATGTCGCTGCCAGAGGTGGTTACAGGTACTTCATCACATTTACTGATGACTTCAGTAGATATGGCTATGTGTATTTGATGACACATAAGTCAGAATCCTTTGAAAAGTTCAAAGAATTCAGAAATGAAGTACAGAACCAACTTGGCAAGAGTATTAAGATACTTCGATCAGATCGAGGTGGAGAATACTTGAGCCATGAGTTTCGTGACTACCTAGCTGAGTGTCGGATTCTATCCCAACTCACTCCCCCTGGAACACCACAATGGAATGGTGTATCCGAAAGGAGGAATCGTACCTTATTAGATATGGTACGATCTATGATGAGTCACGCAGATCTTCCTATATCTTTTTGGGGATATGCTCTAGACACGGCAGCGTTCACACTAAACCGTGTTCCATCAAAGGCTGTCATGAAGACACCATATACGATATGGACAGGGAGGAGTCCCAAGATGTCTTTCATGAGGGTTTGGGGTTGTGAGGCTTACGTACGACGTCAAGTCTCAAACAAACTTGGACCAAATCTGATAAGTGTTATTTCTGTAACACCCCAATTTTACGATTTGAGTACCTGGGAATTGTTTAAAGTTCGGGACGAACTTTTTATAAGATGTGTAGGATTGTAACACCCCAAAAATTTCACCATGAATAATATTGTGAATTCATTATGAAATATTAGGTGAATAATATTGTGAATTCATTATGAAATATTATGTGAATAATATTGTAATTCATTATGAAATATTATGGGATTCATGAAGTATTATAGATTCATGAATATGAAATATTAAAAATATTATGAAATAATATTTATGGAATATTATGAAATATTATGAATTCATGAAATATTATTAATATTATGAAATTTCATGATAGGCTTGGCTTAAAGGGCTTTGATATGGATTAGTGCAAATTGTGATAAAAAGAAGAAGTAGAAGGGAGGAAGCAAGGATTGAACCTTGAACCTCCTAGTTGCACTCTCCATGTCTTAACCACTACACCAAGCATTGTTTCTTGTTGAGAGAATAAGAAACATGCTTGTTAAGCGTGTAATAGTGAAGAGACATGTCTTTTCATGAGAAAAGTATAAATAAGAGAGGGAAGAGGTGTGAGTAACTTCCTCTTCTTCTTCCTTTTCTCTTCCCCACCGAAACTTCATTGTCCCTCTCCCTTGTGTTTTTGAAAAATACAACCTAGGGTTTCTAACCCTAGGGAAGTGGAAGGAAGGAGACTATCTAAAGGGTCTTGCCCTCCACTAGGGCCAAGATGTTCTAGAGGAGTTTTGGCGAAAGGAACCTCCACTTCTCCTTCAACCAAGGGTACCCTAAGGGACTTAAAGAAGTAGAATCTCAAGCGAAAGGATGTAAGTATCCCCTCGCCTGCAGCGTAATCGTTATTGTTTGATTTGTATGCTTCTTCTTATTGTTGTTTTTGAAAAGGAAACCTTCCTCCTTTATGAAACTTTCGGCCACCTCCATTTAATAGGCCTTGGTTACTTCTTATTGCATGAGGAGATCCCTATGAACTTAGGGTATGAATATATGTTAGTTTCCTTCATGTTGTGATAACAAAAAGTAGGGTTAGCCACCCTACAACTTTCGGCCAAGAGGAGGAAGGGTTAGGTTTTTGGGTTGTTTGCTATCCTATGATATGTCCATGATTAGTATTGTAGATAAAGTGTTTGTGTAAATGTTTGTGTGAAGATTGGATGTCAAAAACCTAGCCTACTCTACCCTACAAGTTTCGGCCAAAGGAGAATAGGCTAGGGTTTTTGGGTTGTTTGCTATCCTAGGATGTGTCCATGTCTAGTAGTGTAGACAAGGTGTTTGAATAAATGCTTGTGTGAAGGTTTAATTTCAAAACCCTAGTTTTCCTACCCTACACCATTCGGCCAAGGCATGAAACCTTAGGGTTTGTGAAGGTTAAATTATTTTATGTGATATGCTTATGTAAAATGATATGAGATGTATATGCATGTGATATTGAAAGGAAATGTTTGATTGGATTCCTTAGCATGTAACATTTGGCCAAGGCATGAAATATGAGGTTGTGAAGGACAACTTACCCTATGAGATTATGATTGTGTTTAGTAAGATCATATGCCTATATATGTGATGATTGTATGAGATGTACCCTAGGAGATATGCTTATGTTTGGGATGATGATATGTATATGCAAATGATGTTTAAATGGAATGTTGGATTAGGAAAAATGGAATTCTCCATAGCCTTGAGTTTCGGCCAAGACCCTAGTTTTAGGGTTAGGAACCATTTGATTTACCCATGAAGCATGCTACCACTTCCTATGATATGAATATGATTTATGTGATCAACCTTGTCATATATAAGATATGTTTAAGGGGTTGAATTATGATCTATGTATAAGCATGCATTATAGACCATGGGGCACCCTTATGAAATGCATGCTTTATACTAGGCTAGTTATCATGATTATGGAGATCTATGTATGAGCAAGCATTATAGCCCATGGGGCACCCTTATGAAATGCATGCTTTATACTAGGCTAGTTATCATGATTATGGATGCATTCATATGCATAAGAATGAGCCTTGTAGGGCATGAACGAAGAAGGCTTAGGGCCTAAAGAATGCTTCCCTAGAAGGTTGGGACTAAGAGCATACTTTATGAAAATAAAGAACATGATAATTATTTTATTTTGTAATAGCCTGTACTATAGACTCTTAAAGCGAGTCAAATGATTATGATACTAGGCTGAAGGACTTTTGAGAAGGCCTAGTAAACCCTAGTGGTTCGGGATTAGCTACCTCGTTCCTATTTAGGGGCGCGCGCAAAACATGAAGTACAAGCCGGGCCCTAATGATTATGCTATATTCAAGTATTATGTTTATATGTTTTCAAAGAAACCTTCCTATGAAGTTAATATGCTTAGATGTTTAACATGCTTAAACACTTACCATGCTTGAATGGGATTTATTCTCTTATCTTTCTATGATATGGCTTTTACGAGTAGGACAGGATCTTACTAAGCATTTGTGCTTACTAGTTTATATGTTGTCTTATGCTGCAGATAAGGGTAAGAGACACTTAAACTAAAGGAAGAGGCAGGAGGGCTGAAGATGTGTGGGGTGGTGGCTCGGGAAATAAAGATCTTCATATCTACAATATTATGCTTATGTTAACATTTCTTCAGTAATGAATGTTACACTTGGATTACTCATATACTTGACTATATTATTAGTTGAACCTATCATGTTATAAGGGCAAGTGGAAGCCCAAAGGTAAGGGTAAGACCCAAACCAAGGGCAAAGCCAGCTCTTCCACACTAAAACCTAAAGGTGGGGTTGCTAAGGATGCTACCTGCTTCCACTGCGGTAAGACTGGGCATTGGAAGCGGAACTGCAAGGTATACCTGGAAGATCTGAAGAAGAAGAGAAGTGAGACTTCTACTTCAGGTATAAATGTTATAGAAGTCAACATTTCTATTTCTACATCATGGGTATTAGATACTGGGTGTGCTTCTCACATTTGTACTAATGTGCAGGCGCTGAGAAATAGCAGGGCATTGGCCAAGGGCGAGGTGGACCTAGGAGTAGGCAATGGAGCAAGGGTTGCTGCTGTTGCTATAGGGACTTACTTTCTATCTCTACCCTCTGGGCTTGTACTGGAATTGAATAACTGTTGTTATGTACCTATACTAACAAAGAATATCATTTCAATTTCATGTTTAGATAACAAAGGTTTTTCATTCATAATAAAGGACAAATGTTGTTCTGTTTATTTAAAGTATATGTTCTATTGTAGCGCACATCTGATGAATGGCCTCTATATTCTAGACTTAGAGAGCCCTATCTATAATGTGAATACCAAGAGGTTGAGATCAAATGAGTTGAACCCAACATATCTCTGGCACTGTCGCTTAGGCCACATAAATGAGAGTCGCTTGTCCCAGCTCCATAAGGATGGTTTGCTGGACTCATTTGATTTTGAGTCATATGAGACATGCGAGTCATGCCTTCTAGGCAAGATGACTAAGACTCCCTTTAGTGGACATAGCGAAAGAGCGACAGACTTGTTAGGACTCATACATAGTGATGTATGTGGCCCTTTCAATGTCGCTGCCAGAGGTGGTTACAGGTACTTCATCACATTTACTGATGACTTTAGTAGATATGGCTATGTGTATTTGATGACACATAAGTCAGAATCCTTTGAAAAGTTCAAAGAATTCAGAAATGAAGTACAGAACCAACTTGGCAAGAGTATTAAGATACTTCGATCAGATCGAGGTGGAGAATATTGAGCCATGAGTTTCGTGACTACCTAGCTGAGTGTGGGATTCTATCCCAACTCACTCCTCCTGGAACACCACAGTGGAATGGTGTATCCGAAAGGAGGAATCGTACCTTATTAGATATGGTACGATCTATGATGAGTCACGTAGATCTTCCTATATCCTTTTGGGGATATGCTCTAGACACGACAGCGTTCACACTAAACCGTGTTCCATCAAAGGCTGTCATGAAGACACCATATACGATATGGACAGGGAGGAGTCCCAAGATGTCTTTCATGAGGGTTTGGGGTTGTGAGGCTTACATACGACGTCAAGTCTCAGACAAACTGGGACCCAAATCTGATAAGTGTTATTTCATAGGGTATCCCAAGGAAACGAAGGGATACTACTTCTACATTCCTAGTCAGCACAAAGTGTTTGTTGCTAAGACTGGAGTATTTCTAGAAAGGGACTTTGTTTCTAGAAAGACTAGTGGGAGTACGTTCAGTCTTGAAGAAGTTCAAGACATGGACAATAGCACTGAAGCCTTGATGGAAGTTGAACAGGAACCACAAAGTGTGGTGGTTGATGAGGTTGTTGCACAAGAAGCTGTGGAACAACAACCTGTTCATGTAGACCTACCTCTTCGCAGGTCTGATAGGGTACGTCGTCAGCCTGAGAGATACTCATTTCTCTTGTCTGACCATGATGACGTTATGCTCGTTGAGAACGAGCCTACCTCCTATCAGGAAGCTGTGATGAGCCCAGATTCTGAGAAATGGCTAGAGGCCATGAGATCCGAGATGGATTCCATGTACACCAACCAAGTATGGACTTTGGTTGATCCACCTGAAGGGGTCAAACCCATTGGGTGTAAGTGGGTCTTTAAGAGAAAGACTGACATGGATGGACTTGTACATACCTATAAGGGTAGACTAGTAGTTAAAGGTTTCAAGCAAATTCATGGTATTGACTATGATGAAACTTTTTCTCCAGTCGCGATGTTCAAGTCCATTAGGATCTTGCTTGCTATTGCAGCATACCACGATTATGAGATTTGGCAGATGGACGTCAAAACTGCGTTTCTGAATGGAAACCTCCTCGAGGAAGTGTACATGACACAACCTGAGGATTTTGTAGATCCAAAGCATACTGGTAGAGTATGCAAGCTGCATAAGTCCCTTTATGGACTAAAGCAAGCTTCTCGAAGCTGGAATCTTCGATTCGATGATGCAATCAAACAGTTTGGTTTCATCAAGAATGAAGATGAACCTTGTGTCTACAAAAGGGTTAGTGGGAGCACAGTTGTCTTCCATGTTTTGTATGTAGATGACATACTACTCATTGGGAATGACATTCCTTCACTACAGTCTGTGAAGACTTGGTTGGGGAATTCCTTCTCAATGAAAGACTTAGGTGAAGCAGCCTATATTCTAGGCATAAAGATCTATAGAGATAGATCTAAGAGATTGCTTGGCCTAAGTCAGAGTACATACATTGATACCGTTTTGCAACGGTTTGCCATGCAGAATTCCAAGAAGGGAAATCTGCCAATGTCACATGGCGTGAGTCTTTCGAAGACTCAAGGTCCCTCTTCTAGAGAGGAGAGAGACCGCATGAGCAAGATCCCTTATGCCTCAGCCATAGGATCTATCATGTACGCCATGTTATGTACTCGTCCTGATGTCTCGTATGCTTTGAGCATGACGAGCAGATACCAGTCAGATCCAGGTGAACGTCACTGGATAGCAGTCAAGAATATTCTTAAGTACTTGAGAAGGACTAAAGAATATTTCTTGATATTTGGAGGCGAAGAGGAGCTAACTGTAAAAGGTTACAGTGATGCAAGCTTCCAAACTGACCAGGATGACTACATATCGCAGTCAGGGTTCGTGTTTTGCTTAAATGGTGGCGCTGTCAGCTGGAAGAGTTCAAAGCAGGATACAGTTGCTGATTCTACAACAGAAGCTGAGTACATTGTTGCATCTGAGACAGCAAAGGAGGCAGTTTGGATCCGCAAGTTCATTACTGAGCTTGGAGTGGTTCCTAGCATAGTCGACCCAGTACAGCTCTATTGTGACAACAATGGAGCTATTGCGCAGGCTAAGGAACCTCGTTCACACCAGCGGACCAAACACATACTACGGCGTTTCCATCTCATTCGAGAGATCATCGATCGAGGAGATGTGAAGATATGCAGAGTACCCACATAGGCTAACATTGCAGATCCCTTGACCAAGGCTTTGGCACAGACCAAGCATGATGGTCACACTAGGTCATTGGGTATTAGATACTACAGTGATTGGCACTAGTTCTAGTGGGAGATTGTTAGTGAGAGCCCTAGAGCCAATCATGTGATGGTTGTTGTATGGACTCATTGTATCATATTGCATATATATATAAAGGCATTTGAATATGGTTATTATACTTACTTGTATTGGTGCCAAATAACTAAGTGTAATAACGTCCTTGGTAGTAGGTTCATATCTATATCAATCGATTGGTTGAATTGATAGTGAGATGATATAGAGAACACTACTCTTAATTATTCCTAGTCAAGTATTAACATTCAGGGACAATGTTAATGCATAGAGACTAGCATGTAGGTCAACACGATGACTTGATCTCACAAGTCATGGATATGAGATATCAAGTTGACACATGAGTATACATTGGAGAATGTATACTGAATGACCCACCATGAGAAAGTATCATGGATCGTTATATGAGTGTCATATACTTTCTCATGTGACTATTAGTATGACTATTAGTCCTTAGACCTGAAGTCACCATAGTTCCCTACATAAGGAGTTATGTACTTTGGTTTCGTCAAACGTCACCTGTAACTGGGTGGACTATAAAGGCGATTACTGGGTATGTAACAAATTATGCGGAGGGATGTGAGTGATGTAGATGGGATCTATCTCTCCTATATGACGGGAGAGATATCATAGTCTTGATAGAGTGAGATCACTAAGTGCATGACCATGCCCAAATAAGGCAATATTAGATATTGAGCTTATTTGATTATAGTGAGTCTACTTGGAGTTCAAGACACATAGATTGATTGGAGGATGACACGGTCTATGCTTCATAGAAGATCAATCTAGATATCGACGATAGAAGGACATTGTCACATATTATGAAAGTCATAATTAGTAGTCACATTGGTGATTTTGGATCTCAACATTCTTGTAACTTGGGTAGCAATGATGTGTTGCTAGATACCGCTCATTGCTTATGTTTCTAAGATGTTAGAAGCATTGCCAACGTTACAAGAACCTATAGGGTCACACACAAAGAACAAATAGATGGAGAAAAAAATGAAGTCAAGTTTGACTTGGCTAAATATGGAAAGTCCATAAAAGGCAAGTTTGACTTGACCCAAATCCAAATCAAGTTTGACTTGACATGGTTCCACTTCAAGTTAGACTTGACATGGGAGAAGAAATGGAGTCAAGTTTGACTTGACTAAATATGGAAAGTCCATAAAAGGCATGTTTGACTTGACCCAAATCCACCTCAAGTTATACTTGACTTAATGCCACATCATGGTGATGAATTGGCATGGAGCCAACCATTGATGATGCTCCACATCATCAAGAGCATTAAGTGTGGATGCCACCTCATCAAGGAAGATTAATGGTCAAGTTTGACTTGACCAAAAGGCCACCTCACCTTGACTTGACCAAGTGATGACTTGGCTTGGTATTTGACCAATGATGATGCTCCACATCATCTCCAAAGGTTGTAACCCCCCATTTGAATTTGAATTCAAATTGAAAGGGGGTTTATGGCCGGCCACTTAATGGCCATTAATGGTCATTAATGGCCATTATGTGGCCGGCCATAATGAGAGAATAAAACCAAGTTTTGGTTCTATTTTTCTAGAGGGTGTGTCTTCTCTTCTTCCTCCTCCAAGTGTTGGTGCTCTTCTTCTTCTTCTCCTCTTGGCCGAACCCTTGAAAGGTGCTAGCACACCTAAAGGGTTTCCTCCATCCACTTTGTTCGCGTAGATACTTCTAGAGGGACGGCACTTGACGTCCTAGAGATCCGACATCCAAAAGAAGCGAGCGGGATTAAGCGGGGCACGCACCAAAGGTAAAATGGTTTATCCCTCTTTAGATCTAGGAGTAGATCGAGTTTTGAGCATGAAATGAATACGTGATTTTTGTTTCGGAATTTTTCTTCGCACGAGATCCATGGCTTTGGGTTCTCGGGGTTTTCGCGACGCGAAAAGGCGGTTTTCGTGGCCCGAAAAACCCAACATTAACATTGTCCCTGAATGTTAATACTTGACTAGGAATAATTAAGAGTAGTGTTCTCTATATCATCTCACTATCGATTCAACCAATCGATTGATATAGATATGAACCTACTACCAAGGACGTTATTACACTTAGTTATTTGGCACCAATACAAGTGAGTATAATAACCATAATCAAATGCCTTTATATATATATGAAATATGATACAATGAGTCCATACAACAACCATCACATGATTGGCTCTAGGGCTCTCACTAACAGGTTGGCATCAGGTAAATTCTCCCGAGAGGAGTAGGTGAGGATGCGTTCCCCGTCGAGGGAACAGTAGGCGTCGGTTCGACCTAGGGCTCCATTTTGGAGACCCAAAGTCAGAACCAAGACAGCGGAGGTTGTATAAACCTAATACTTAATGGCTTTATGTTGTTTTGGACTAACCTTGGATGCAGGACCGAAGGAACATGTGTCCGCAGCTCAGAATGCCCAATGGAGAGAGGCAAGTGGCTGAGCAGGGCGCCCCCAAGGTCAATACAAAACGAGTGAAGTAAAGATGTGCTTCGGCAGCTTACTGGGCAGGGCGCCCCCGTGCTCCCGGGCGCCCCCATGCTCCCGGGCACCCCGGATGGTCCGGGCGCCCCGAGCTAAAGCTAACGAAGTGGATCTACTCAAGCCAGCGAGAAGCCAGCGGATCGAGTCAACCCGGGCGCCCCCAGTGTCCCGGGCGCCCCCGTCAATGCTCGATCCCGAGTTTGAAGGGATCAGAGCTGACCGAGAGGAACTCGGATCAGATGACACGTGGGGGGGGGGGGTGGCACCCCCGACGTTCCGGGCACCCCCAGGGGCTATAAAAAGGCCCTCAACCCCAAGGCTTCGAACAACAATTTTTTCCAACACATTCACGCTCTTCTGCTCCAGCGCTCTATCCCGGAAACCTCCCGACTCGAGATACAAGCGCTGACGACGTCCCTCTGCTTCGAAAATATGATCTACTCCGGACGTCGGTAACTAAGAGTGGCTTACATTAAGTTTACTGTACTAATCTTGTAATCTATTTCTGTAAAATTTCTGCGCATATAGAATTGCCTGCAGTAAATGGTCAACGACCGTGGGCCTTGGAGTAGGAGCCGACCGCGACTCCGAACCAAGTAAAATCTTGGTGTTCGCGTGTGTTATTTTGTTTTAAACTATTTTCGCTGCTAATTCTCTTTTACGAATCCGAACGTTTAACGATATTCACCCCCCCTCTATCGTTTCTCTCGATCCAACAGTAAGGAGGGAAGGTCTTCTTCCTTCTCTTGGTCGGCGGCAACCCTAGGGCCTAGGGTGGTTGGCGTAAGGAAGAGGGAAGAAAAGGAGGGTACGGTTGGTGACCTTGGTGACTACAGATCTTGATAGATTGTCGCCCACACGACGTCCAAGAGGGGAGGGACATACAATAGATGATCAAGAGGTAACGAGAGGTATAAACTTCTCCCATGGTCTCTTTGAATTCTATTATTTTATTCGGATTGATTAATTATCTTTGTTGTTAATTATTTGATAATTAATTATGATAATTAATCATGTTGGACCCCGATGATAAACACAAAAATTGGCGATCCGCTCGTCGTCTTTTCCGTGGCTAATTGGTTAGGCAAGTTACAAGGCTTGAACATAAAGTTTGACCAACTTGTAACTCGAATCAATTAGTATAACGACGAGGCGATCGTTTGGGAGATAGGTCTCTATTCGGATTAAATTTTTTAATCCGTGGACATGAAGAGGTTTCCGATGGGTGACCCGGTATTCACTTAGGAATCCTGCGAAGCTATCCAACACTTCCATCCTTCTCATCCCTTCTTGGTGGTGTGATCACCTATACTCCTTGGTGGTGGCGGCGCTAGGAGAAGGGAGGAAGAAGATGGCCGACGGCGCTAGGAGAAGGGAGGAAGAAGGTGGCCGGCGACACCTCATTGGAAGTTGGTGGCCGGCGCAAGGTAGAAGAAGAGGAAGAAGAGGCTTGTCCTTCCTTGTGTGCTTGGTGACGCGAGATAGGAAGAAGTAGAGGAGGTTGGTTAGGGTTGTTGTGAGGGAGAAGAGATCTTCTCTTCTTCTCCTTCACCTTCTTCTTCATTGAGGTGGTCGGCGGCACCCCTAGGCTTAGGGTTCTTGGCGCAAGCTTGAGGAAAAAGATTGGTGGGCCTCGGTGACTTCGGTTCTTGGTAGATCGTCGCCCACACAACGCCCAAGAGGGGAGGGTCATACAATAGAAGATCCCGAGGTAAAAGGGAAGGTATAACTTCTCCTTTGGTTCCTTTGATTTCTATCATTTTATGTGGTTAATTAATTATCATTGGTTGTTAATTATTTGTTAATTAATTATGATAATTAATTATTATGGACCCCGATGATAAATACAAAAACCGGTGATTCACTCGACGTCTATTCCGCGGCTAATCGGTTAGACGAGATTGATTACTAGAACAACTTGGTTGTTCAAGCGATCGCTCGAATCAGTTAGCACGAAGATGAGACGGTCGTTTTGGGAAATAGGTCTCCATTTGGATTAAAATTTTAATCTGTGGACATGGAGAGATTTCCCATGTGCGGCCCAGAATCTCCACGAAAATCCCTCAATTGGTATCAGAGCCAATGGTTTCCGGTTTTGTGTGTTTGCATTCGGTACTTTTTGCACTTTATCATGTATTTTATTTCTACCGGATAATAGAAGGATGTGCATAGGCTAACTCGTTGGTTGCAGGCATGAGATTCCAACTATTATTGCTAAAATAATGTGTGTATGTGATTGGTTGTGTATGGTAGTAATATTTGAATCCTCGGGGTTGACGAAGCTAAATTTGTATTTGATTTTTGTAACTAAATACGAAACATGTTTAGCCCCGCTTTTTATTTACTTTTGATCTAGATTTGTTGTACACTCCTTTGTGGAGTATAGGATCGATGGATGTAAATAAATAGCATTTTATCTCGGCTCGGAGATCCCTTCAATGTTGGCTTGCGCATGGTGTAGGAAGGAGCGGGCGAGTTGGCGACACAACTGGAGGCACATTGAAGACTAAAGCCATGATAGTTGGAAAAATTAGATTTTTCTTGTTTATTGCTTTTAGTTTATGTGCTTGTCGTACTTGCATGAAAATTCCACAATTATAAATAACTATGTGGGAGAGGGACCCTAAGGGTCCCGTGACCTCCATTACTAATTTAACAAGTGATGCAAACAAGATTGCGCGTTGGCTCTGAGTGCATTCCTCTCCATCGGATGGGCTTGTTCTACGGATCACTGGGCCAGACATTATTATAGGAAATTATTGAAGATCATGTGATTTTCCTTATCGAACGACACATAATCAGAAATAATTTTCTTAGTATCATGTAATGGTAAACACTTATATTGAAATAATAGTATCCTCCCCATCAGAGTCACTGCTATTATTTGTAGTGCCGAAGACAAAACCAGCTATTAATTTTATTTGTCAAAAAGTTAGGTTGACAGGATAATAAAATTAATGGGTAAAACCTCGTCTTACAAATGTAGAATTTGTATACGTCCACACGATCGTGGCATATAATATTCTCGGTGTTTTGAGGTGTTGGATGATTTCAAAATTTATTGTTTGAGGAATCAATATTTTTTTTTGAAATATAAAGTTGTGATCGTTGTGATTCTCAAGTTATTTTCAAAATGGCTTTCAACCGACTAGCTACAATACTTAAAGAAAATAAACTTATGGGCCCTAATTACATTGATTGGAAATGAAACCTGGATATTGTCCTAATTGATAAGGAGTACAAGTTTGTACTTTTCGAGATCTGTCATGAAAAATCTAGCAAGAATTCTAGTAAAGAGGAGAGGGAGAGTTATAAGAAGTGGGTCAAGGCAAATGAGATGGCACGGTGTTACATTTTGGTTTCTATGTCAAATGTATTGCAACATCAGCATCAGACCATGCCCACTGCTTATGACATGATGCTCAATCTCAAGGAACTCTTCGGACACCAGAATCAGGCCACTAGGTAGGAGGCAATGAGGAACTTGCTGACGACTACCATGATTGAGGGAACACCCATGAGGGATTATGTTCTCAAAATGATGGCACATCTCAATGAGATTGAAGTCCTTGGATCAGAGATTGACGGGAAACCCAGGTCGATATTATTCTCCAGTCTCTACCTAGGAGTTTTGAGTAGTTTCGATTGAACTACAATATGAACAAACGGTCATATACATTGGCAAAACTTTTAGCAGAACTCAAGAGGAGCTTTTTCATCAGAGTGCTCATGCTTTGGTTTCCCAAAGGGTTTCTACTTCTATGCCGAAAGCAAGGTGGGGCAAAGAAGGCGACAGGATCTCAGGGACCTCAGCCTGGCGTGAAGAAGCCGAAAGGCAAGTGCTTCACGTGCAAGCAAAGTGGACATTGGAAGGCGGACTGCCCCCGTCGTCAAGAGAAAGGTATTTTTTTTTGTTTAGTTGTTGAAACATGTTTAGCGGTGTATATAAGAGATGTGACGGAAACGTAGTGGTATTTCTTGTACTATACGTAGATGATATTTTGTTCATTGGCAACAATGTCAAAGTATTATCAGACCTAAGGGTATGATTGTCCAAACAGATTGCTATGAAAAAAAAATGATGAACCAGGCAGCAGACAAATTGAACCTGGGGTGACCGGCCTGGCCCCACGAAAGTTTCCCACCGGTCACCAGGGTAAATCGGGAAGTGCTCACGGTGGCCAGCTAGAAGCTCAGCGTCCCAGGGTTCGCGCCCGATTTGGAGGAAAAATTCTTGCAAAATACACCGTAGCTGGGGATCGAACCGTGGATGCCTGAATTAATGACTAGTGACCTTACCGCTGCACCATAGCCCCGGGGGCAAACAGATTGATGTGAAGGACTTAGGATAAGCAGGGCACATCCTTGGGATCAAGGTTATAAGGGATCGCCAGAAAAGGATATTGTGCTTATCCAAACCTTCATACATAGACACTGTCCTAGCTAGTTTTAGCATGGAAAACTTTAAGAAAGGTTTTCTACCTTTTAGGCATGGAGTTCCTCTATCTAAGGAGATGTGTCCTAAAACATCAAAGGAGATAGAGGAGATAAAAACAGTTCCTTATGTATTGGTTGTAGGAAGCCTCATGTATGCTATGCTTTGTATGAGACCCAATATCTACTTTACCGTGAGCATGGTTAGCAGATATTAGAGTAACCCTAGATAGGGACATTGGGCTGCGGTAAAGCATATACTAAAGTACCTGAGAAGGACTAGCGATTATATGCTGGTTTACCTGACAGACCAATTACTTTTTGTAGGTTATACGGATTCAGACTTCCAATTGGATAGGGACAAATGTAAGTCTGCCTCGGGGTTTGTGTTTACTTTAGGAGGTGGAGCCATAGTATGGAGGACTGTCAAATAGAAATGCATGGCGGACTCCACCATGGAAGCTGAGTATGTGGCAGCCTCAGAGGCAACCAAGGAAGTTGTATGGCTCAGGAACTTTATAATGGACTTGGATGTGATTCCTAGTTTGCCTAGATCTATCATATTTTTTTGTGATAACAGTGGTGCAGTTGCAAACTCGAAGGAACCACGAGACCATAAGGCGAGTAAACACATAGAGTGTAAGTATCACCCAAGCGAGGAAAAGTTGTTGTCACTGAGATTACATCAGAGGACAACCTGGCAGATCCTTTCACTGAGGCCTTAATAGTGAGAGTTTTTAGGCATGTGGAGGATAAGGGAGTCAGATGTATAGCACTGTGAGGTCAGCAGAGTCTTTGAGTATAAGTGGGAGATTGTTAGGATGTATACTAAAAGTCGTGCCTTTTCTGTATGAACATCTACATTTTGAAAAAGAATCACAAAATCACTGTTGCATGTTTATGTTAGTTTGTGCAAAATGTCTAATACTTTACACTATAGATAACATGATGTGTGGTGTCACACATAAATCATGTTATCAGTTCATTGTAGAGTATAAGTAAAGGCTCACAACCAAGATGGAGTCGAACAAACCATCTGGATGGTTGTAGTCTAATTTGGTGTTGGTTTATCTTGACCATAGAATTACACTAGTGCACATTGTGTGCATTGTGCAGGACCGACATAGAGGAGATCTAATTTATACTGACTTTATAATTGAATCAAACCTCGGTTTATTATGGAGTGCATGCTTTGAATCCCGATATAACAATGGGCACATGCACTTAGTAGTTATTTCTTTAATTTACTAATGGGTGAGATTTATTCTGCTAAATTGATAGGCCTGGTAAATTGGAAAATAATATTATTTACATGGTGTGCCATTGATTATAGACGGAATCCATGTCCTGGTGAGTCGGGATGATGATTCCCCCTTGATGAGCTCATAAGGTTCATCATGTTAAATCCTGCAGGTGGACTTAGTACAGCATGATGATAAGGATGAGTGGTACAAATCAAGGAGTTAGATGTTGATTAATTAAAATTGTCAGTAATTAAAATTAATCAACGGGTATTCGATATCTTAAACACGGAGAGATTTATTTACTCACAATAGGTGGAACTCATATGTAAATATGGGGGTTGGTGAGGTAGTGCAATGGAGAAACTTTAGTGGAATGGTTCTTCATTAATGGATCGGGTCTGGATCCATTAGTAGGCCACGACCCAACTCCTCCTCATGGTCCCTATTGTAGCCCTATATATACCCCATGGTGGCATGAAACCAAGAATTGAATTCAACACAAGAGAACCCTAAGCCTCTCCTCTCCTTTCCTCCTCTCTCTTTCTCCCTCTCTCGGTTGAGCATGCGGCGCCAACCAAGGTTGGTGTGGCTTTTGTTGTGGAGAAGATAGAAAACATGCGCACGCAAGGATCTTCTCCAAGATAGCAACAGGTGCACGCAAGGATCTTCTCCAAGACAGCAACAAGCGCACAGTTCTTCTCCAAGTCAGCGTTTCTTCTACATTAAGCAAGAAAAGTTGCTCACGCAACTTGCAGGCTGTGGAGAATGGTGCTCACACAACTTGCAGAAATGCAACTTTCTGTGGAGAAAGTTGCTCACGCAACTTGCAGCTGGCAGAAAAGTTGCTCACGCAACTTACAAGCTGTGGAGCAAGTTGCTCACGCAACTTGCAGTCCAAGGGAGCTCCAAGCTTCTTGCTGCTCAGGAGAGCAACTCACGTTGCTGTGGAGAAGAAGGTGAGTTGCTATGGACAACAACTCAGAGCTCGGGCACTGGCGGTAGAGGATAGGAGTAGTAGGGTTTGTGTTTGGAATTTCTTCTTCCTTGGAGTGGCCGGCGGTAACCCTTAGGTTAGCGCTTGGTTGGCGCAAGGAGAAGGGATTGACTTGGTGACCACGGTTCTTGGTCGATCGTCGCCCACACGACGTCCTGTTGGGTATGGCTTGGCGGGTTTCCTAAGTGAAGACTTGGTCGTCCTTGAGCGACCTCTCCATGTCTATAGACTAAAAATTAATCCAAATGGAGACCCGTCTCCCAACAACCATCTCGTGTCGTATCGAATGATCCAAATTACAACTCGGCCAATTACAAAGATCGAGCCTTGTAATTTGCTTGTCCGTTCGACTATGGAAAATTCCACGAGTGGATCACCGACTTTTATGTTTATGGTCGGGGTCCAATTAGTTAATTATTAACCATGACAAACAATCAAAATAATTAACTAATTAACATGAAATGATGAGGCAATTAAAACATGGCACATAATACACATAAGGAGGTAGGGAAGAAATTATACCTTCCTGATCACCTCGTGGCCTTCTACCTTAAGTCCCTCCCATCCGGGACATCGTGTGGGCGACGGACTACCGGGAACCGAGATCACCAAGGCCTCTAACCGAGCTTTTCTTCGTACCTTAGGTGAAACAAGAAACCCTAGGGTTTCCCTTGTGCTGGCATCTTCTTTCATCTTCCTTTGCACCGCCGACCGCCGGAGCTGTGTTAGTGATATGAGAAAAATGTCCTAAGGCAATCGCCTTATGATTGTAATCATTTATTTTATTAAATTAATATTCACTATTTGAGTATACATGTTTATGTATTTGATTGAGATCTTAAACACATTTACTGAAAGTCCGCAATATAATTCACAGCATGAGAGAATTTGTGATGAATTCACAACTAGTGATTATCTCTACATGTGCAATTGTGAAGTATTGAAATTGTCCCTAGTCGATGAATTGATAAAAACAGACACTATCAATTCTGTTGAGACTAGCATGGGTTATTCTCTAATCAGCTGATTCTCACTGGCTGGTAACATTGGGATGTCAGGAGATAAACATGAATGCTAGTTAAGGGAACTAGTTCATTGGAGTGACTGGCTGTAAAACTTCATATGGTAGTCTACATATAGATATGTCAATGAAGTTCTTACTGCAGCATAAGTGCGATGTTCCTTTGATTTGCGGTGTTCAAGTCATCTTGGTCATGGAGACTTATACTTTGACATCTTAAGCAAGCATCTCCAAGGAGGTATGGACCCAGGATGATTGGATATAAGCCGAAGTGCCCGAAGATGTTTGAACAGCTTATAAAGGATTCACCACTCCTTGCGAGGAGATGTATACCCAAGGCCTATCGTCGGATTGTTACTCGAAGCCTCTGGCCAGAGCATGACATGTTCAGAGTATGAATCTCTTAAATACATGAGAGTAATTAGAATCTGTAGGATGAGAAAACGTTACTTGGGCTAGGTGTGACGTAGTCAGCCTAGTGGGGACTGACACACATAGACCATGTCCTGAACCATGTGGGTATAAGATGGTGAAGGGAATGAGGCATGATTCATTAGAGCTGCTGAAGGGTTTCAGAATGATTTCTGAGGTCAACCGTTGATCTTTCGATTAATTGGGGATCATGATGTACTACTAGGTGTCACTCATGATCGTTCTATAATTGGTTCATTACAGACGGCCAACATAAATCCAAAGCCTATTTAGTCACATGCACTACGAGTAATCCGAGGGATTTAAAATGAGTTGAAAATTGGATTTTTCAATCAAGAGAGATTAGGTTTGGTTGAGCCAAACGATAAGTCGAATCTGAATTTATCAGAGACGCATCGGAAGCGTAAAATGGCTAAGTCTTTTGAAGACTTAATAGATGAATTAAATGAGTTTAATTCATTGGGGCATGGCTTGGATGGGCCGGCCAAAGAGGGTCTCCATCCTCTTTGCTTGGCCGGCCACAACAAAGGGAGAGAACCAAGTTTTTGGTTCAATTTATAAAATAAATGAATTGTGTGGTTTGTTTTATAAAATTATGGATGATATAAATTTTTATATAATAAACCAAGGTTTAGTTTATTTTTCATGGAAATTAAAATGAACCATGGATTGATTTATTTTATTATATAAAATCAATCATGGATTGATTTACCATGATAAGAAAATTTATTCCATGAGAAAAAAGGAGACTTGGTTAGTTTTTATCATGAATTAAAATATAATAAAACTTGGCATGATGGAATAAGTCATAAAAAATTTATTCCATAAGAAAAAAGAGACTTGGCGGTTGAGAGGCCACTATATAAAGGACCCAAGGCAAAGCTTGGAAATCAATCGAAGTATTCTTGTCTGGGCTCTCTCCCTCTCCTCCCTTTTTCTCTTGGCTGGCCACAAGGCTCTTCTCCCTTCTTCGTGTCGTGAGCACAAGGAGAAGCACCGAGGGGACAAAGTTCATCCGTTGGGACGATCTTCCTCTCTGGCCATTATCACCTTGGGATTGGGCGCAAGTCATCTTCCTCCTTCTCGCCGGAATTGTGATTCCGGCCAACCTTGGTAGTGAGTTTTTCCGATGTGATTACTTCTCTCTTGGTTTTCTTGTCGCGTTCTCGGAGAATCTAGTAATTCTCGAGAACACGAAACTCGTGGCTTTGCGAAGTCATCCCGAAGATACTCGGCGTAGACGCGAACAGAGGCGGAGCTTCCGAGGGATGCTTACGGTTGGATCTCGTCCCTTCCTTCGAGTTACGCGAGGTAATACGTAAATTAGTTTACGTTTCTGCAAAATTTTAAATATATGATCATGTCTACACAAGATAATGTTGCAAGCTTAGATGTGTGGTTAAATAATTTGAAAAACTATTTATGCTAAACCTTTCGCTGCACGTAATTAATTTTAAAATTACGATACCGCATCCAAGTCAACATGCACCCAGTCCCAACAAGCTGCTCTAGGGCCTCCGGACCGACTGCAGACCTCGAGAGGAAGGAGAAGAAGATGAAGAAGGAGTCCTTCTTCCTCACCCATGTTGTATTGTGAGAGAAGTGTCCTAAGGCAATCGCCTTATGATTGTAATCATTTATTTTAATAAATGAATATTCACTATTTGAGTATACATGTTTATGTATTTGATTGAGATCTTAAGCTCATTTACTGAATGTCCGCAATACAATTCACAGCATGAGAGAATTTGTGATGAATTCACAACTAGTGATTATCTCTACATGTGCAATTGTGAAGTATTGAAATTGTCCCTAGTCGATGAATTGATAAAATACGGACACTATCAATTCTGTTGAGACTACATGGGTTATTCTCTAATCAGCTAATTCTCACTGGCTGGTGACATTGGGATGTCCGGAGATAAACATGAATGCTAGTTAAGGGAACTAGTTCATTGGAGTGACTAGCTGTAAAACTTCATATGGTAGTCTATATATAGATATGTCAATGAAGTTCTTACTGCAGCTTAAGTGCGATGTTCCTTTGACTTGCGATGTTCAAGTCATCTTGATCATGGAGACTTATACTTTGACATCTTAAGCAAGCATCTCCAAGGTGGTGTGGACCCAGGATGATTGGGTATAAGCCGAAGTGCCCGAAGATGTTTGAACAACCTACAAAGGATTCACCACTCCTTGCGAGGAGATGTATACCCAAGGCCCATCGTCGGATTGTTACTCGAAGCCTCTGGCCAGAGCATGACATGTTAGAGTATGAATCTCTTAAATATATGAGAGTAATTAGAATCCGTAGGACGAGAAAACGTTACTTGGGCTAGGTGTGACGTAGTCAGCCTAGTGGGGACTGACACACATAGACCATGTCCTGAATCAAGTGGGTATAAGATGGTGAAGGGTATGGGGCACGATTCATTATAGCTGCTGAAGGGTTTCAGAATAGTTTCTGAGGTCAACCATTGATCTTTCGATTAATTGGGGATCATGATGTACTACTAGGTGCTACTCATGATCGTTCTATAATTGGTTAATTATTGACGGCCAACATAAATTGAAAGCCTATTTAGTCACACGCACTACGAGTAATCCGAGAGATTTAAAACGAGTTGAAAATTGTATTTTCCGATCAAGAGAGATAAGTCGAATTTGAATTTTTCAGAGATGCATCGGAAGCATAAAATGGCTAAGTCTTTTGAAGACTCATTGGACGAATTAAATGAGTTTAATTCGTATGGTATAGGCTTGGGTTTGGCCGGCCAAAGAGGGTCCCCACCCTCTTTGTTTGGCCGGCCACATTAAAAGGGGAGAACCAAATTGTTTTGTTCAAATTATAAAATAAACCGAGCGTGGTTTGTTTTATAAAATTATGAAGAATTTATATAAATTTTTATAAACCGAAGTTTGGTTTATTATTTTCATGGAAATTAAAATAAACTTTGAATAATTTATTTTATTTTATAAAATCAATTATAAATTGATTTTTCCATGATAAGAAAAATTTATATAATAAATTTCTTGTGAAAATTTATTCCATAATAAAAAGGGAGACATAGTTGTTTTTATTATAAATTAAATTATGAAAAAAACTTGGCATGATGGAATAATTCATAGAAAAATTTATATGATAAATTTCTTATGAAAATTTATTCCATAAAAAGGAGACTTGGCGATTGAGAGACTACTATATAAAGGAACCAAGGCAAGGCTTAGAAATTAATCTAAGAGATCAAGGAATAAGCCCTCTCTCTCTCTCTCTCTCTCTCTCCCTCCTCTAGTGCCGCCGGCCCTAGAGGCACTCCCTTTGTTGCCGTGAGCTTCATCCACCAAGCAGCTACCGTGAGAAGAAGAAGAAGCGGGCGCGACTCCTTCCTCCCCGGAATCTTGATTCCGTTCTTCGTTTGGTGGTTAGTCTTCCCATCTCTCTCTCTTGGTATTCTTGTCGTGCCTTTGGAGAATCTAGTAGTTCTTGTCGGCACGAAACTCGTGGCTTTGCGAAGTCATCCCGAAGAAAACTCGGTGTGGACGCGAATAGAGGCGGGCTTCTAAGGGACGCTTACGGTTGGATCTCGTCCCTTCCTTCGAGTTACGCGAGGTAATAAGTAAATTAGTTTACTTTCTGCAAAATTTTAAATGTATGATCATGTCTACACAATATAAGGTTGCATGCCTAGATGTGTGGTTAAATAATTTGGGAAATTATTTATGCTAAATCTTCCGTTGCACGTAATTAATTTTAAAATTATGAACCCGCATACATGTCAACATGCACCCGGTCCCAACAGTGGTATCAGAGCCGGTTAGTGTTCGACATAATCATATAATTGTTTTGCGGAAAACTTTGTCATGATCTCAATTTTGGAAAAATTTTCAATTATGGAAACTTTCCAATTATGATAAATTTTAGATTTAGGAATTTTAAAGTTTGGAAATCCTCATGAAATTTCGTAAACTTTTGAAATATCCTAGTTTCTGAAATTTTATGTTAATTGTGAAAACTTCCCATTTTTGAAAACTTTCCAATTTTGGAAATTTTCTATTTTGGATATTTTCTAATTTTGGAAATATGTATGTTTTCTTTGTACAAGAAACTTACAATTATTCTGGAAACCTATTATGGAAAGCTCGCAATTTTGGGCACTTTCTTTCAAGAAAGTGTAGACAAATTTATGGATCATTAATTGACAATTAAATTCGAATTGGTTTTAAATTATTAACAAAATTCTTTACTTTGGGGAGTGCCTCGGGGAGCCACCCAAATTAAAGTTAGTTGTTGTAATTTAATTTCCTATTTTGAATAAGAATTGTCAAGTTTAATTTGGCTACGCCTCGGGGAGTGGGTCAAATTAGATTTACGAAAAATTTCTTTTCTTTGGGTATCTGAGCCTCGGGGAGCCACCCAAAGAAAATAATTTGTTATAATTAATTAGTCCATAAATAAAATATGTTATCAAATCTTGGAAAATTTTGAGGTGATTCTCAAACGATAATTTCCTTATTTGATTTCTTACGTATTGTTGTCTCCAAAATTAATTAGGAAAATTATTTCCTATAGAGTTTATTTCCTTAAATAAGATTTTCATAAAAATAATATGTGGTTTAATTAAGGGAATCTGTCTCTTAATTTAATAAGATTTGATTTAGAGAAATCAATGTCTTAAACATATTATTTCCGAAATTGATTATGACAATTTAGGAAATTGTTTCCCATAACAATTCCTTGAATAAAGTATGAAATTGGAATAAGGAAATCCGGTTCCTAATTCAATTAATGAGACTTGATAAATTAAGTCACATACATACTTTATTAAGGAAATCATTAGTACATGACATAAATATGTGTCATGAATGTGCTTAGAAAGAAAATGATGAGACCCAAAACCCCTTACAAACACCTTCCATTATATGGTTAGAACCGGAGTTTTGTTTCTCGTTTGGGTTGATGGACACATCCATGCCCGGCTTGAACCTCAACATGTTCAAACCATGGAATTAGTTTATGATTAATATAGTTGGAGTCAGAGGTCAATCCTTAGTTTTGGTTGTTGGACACATCCAAGCCTGACTAAATGGTTGAATGAGCTCCAACCATATTAAAACTATTTCTTGATTAATGGGTCAGCCTTAAGCTTGGAGCATCGATTTGTTGTGCCACAGCCAAGGTCGATGTAAAGAGAGGTGCAGTTGGGTGCTATGTATATTGTTGCATACTTGTTAATGAGTTAACAACCCAGTATTTATGCAAACATTCAATTAGTTGATAGCATAAAGTGATAGTTACATATATGTAATATGTAATCGGTATAATTACTTACCTTCATAGCTAAGAATAACTTGATGGCCACAGCCATGGTTGTTCTTATCTATGGTTGGATATCAACCTATTTGGAGATGTTCCTACGATCTCCCGAATTGATAAAAGGGTTATTCAATTCGAAAAATAAATAGGATTTAATTAATGTATGTTGATGCATTCTTTATCATTCTTCTCACATAAGCTCAATTTGTATTTCTAGGATAATCACTTGATCATGTCTTCTCTAAATTTGCGTTCCATTTTGAACACCAATATGTTAACTAAGGACAAAAGGATTGAAAAAGCACCAAAAGGCACTTGCCATCATTATGGCAAGGAGGGCCACTGGCGAAGAAACTGCAATGTTTATCTTGAGTCCTTGAAGTAGAAGGCATCCGATACCCCATCCTTTTCAGGCATCTTCGTTATTAAATGTCACTCTATTTCCTAGCACACCTGGGTACTTGATACTGGGTGTAGCTCACATATATGTAATGACATACAGGGGCTAAGGAATAGAAGAAGACTCGTCAAGGGAGAAGCGAATTTGCAAGTTGGAAATGGAGCAAAGATTGCTGCTATTGCCATCAGAACATATTTGCTAAAGCTCCCTACTGGACTTGTCTTAGAATTAGATAATTGTTATTTTGTTCCTTCGTTAATAAAGAACATTGTATCTATTTCATGCTTGAATGAAAAGGGTTACCATTTAACATTTAGTAACAATTGCTGTTACATAACTTTAAATGGTGTTCTTTATGGGTCCGGATCTTTATGCAATGGTATCTACACGTTAGATTTATCCGGTGACATTTTCAATATCGAAGTTAGCAACAAACGTGCTCGAATAGATAATCAAATAGACTCCTACATGTAGCATTGTCGTCTTGGCCATATAAGCAAGAAACGCATGACCAAATTACACCGATGTGGAATTCTGGAATCATTTGAACCCGGTTCATTTGATACATGCGAATCAAGCCTAAAAGGCAAGATGGTCAAATTACCCTTTTCTAGAAAAGGAAAACCAGTGGGAGAATTGCTTGGTCTAATACATACTGATGTTTGTGGACCAATGTCAACTCTTGCACAAGGAGGCTATAGCTACTTCATTACCTTTATCGATGATCACTCACGATTCGGGTATGTGTTCTTAATGAAACACAAATCTGAGCTTTTGAGAAATTCAATGAGTTCAGAAGTGAAGTAGAGAAACAGCTTGGCAAAAGTATTAAGATACTTCGATGCGATCGGGGTGGTGAATACTTAAGTCAAGAGTTTCAAGATTATCTTAGGGACAATGGGATATTGTTTCAATGGACTCCGCCATATACACCACCGCATAATGGTGTATCTGAGAGGCGTAACCGAACCTTGATGGACATGGTTAGATCTATGATGAATCATGCAACTCTTCGAAAATCCTTTTGGGGCTATGCGCTTAAGACAGCTGTTTACTTGCTAAACAGAGTCCCGACCAAGGTAATCTCTACTACTCCATATGAGACATGGAATAGGAAGAAACCTCATTTAACTCACCTTACGATATGGGGTTGTCCTGCTTATGTGAAGCGGACTGTATCAGACAAATTGGATGCTAAGTCTGATAAATGTCTATTTATTGGATACCCTAAGGAAAAAAAGGGTTACCAATTCTATCATCCCTTGGAATAAAAGGTGTTTGTTTCAAGGCATGCTGTATTTCTGGAAAAAGAATTTCTTTTACAAGAAGACAGTGGGAGTAGTATTGAACTTGAAGAAGTTCAAGAAACTCCAATAGACATTACAGAGACACCTAGTCTAGACCCACAACCAATAACTCATAATGATGAGCTATCAGTTGAACCTAAAGCAACACCACTACTTCATAGATCTGATAGGACACGCAATATTCCAGAGAGATACGGATTTCTCGTAAGTGAATCGAACGACGTGTTACTCATTAGCGATGATGAACCTATCAGTTATGATGATGTTCTGAAAAGTTCAGAAAGGGACAAATGGCTTGAAGCCATGAAGTCGGAAATGGATTCCATGTACGAAAATCAAGTATGGGACTTGGTTAACCCACCTGAAGGGATTAAGCCCATAGGGTGCAAGTGGGTTTTCAAGAAGAAAACCGACATGGAAGGTAATGTTGTTACCTTTAAAGCTAGATTAGTGAAAAAAGGGTATCGTCAGAAACAAGGAATTAGTTATGACGAAACCTATTCGCTAGTAGCTATGCTTAAATCCATTCGGATGCTCCTGGCCATAGCAGCTCATTATAATTATGAGATATGACAAATGGATGTGAAAACAGCTTTCCTTAATGGAAACCTGCTTGAGGATGTATACATGATACAACCTGAAGGTTTCACGTTAGTTGATAAAACCAAAATATGCAAGCTTCGACGATCCATATATGGACTGAAGCAAGCATCCCGGAGCAGGAACATCCGTTTTGATGAGACGATCAAAGAGTTTGATTTCTCACAAAATCCTGACGAACTTTGTGTGTACAAGAAGGTTAGTGGGAGTGCAGTCATATTCCTAGTATTATATGTCGATGACATATTACTTATAGGAAACGATATATCAATCTTACAGTCGGTTAAAATTTGGTTGTCCAAAACTTTCTCCATGAAAGACCTGGGAGAAGCAACCTGTAACGCCCGCCCTTATATCTACTCTCCGGGCGGGGTTACGTACAATCATTCATTCATATAATTATTTTCTTTTCTTCTAGCATAAAATTAAAACAAACAACAATGCAAGGACTAAGTGCTAAGCATGCTAGTCAGTGCATGTCAATCAAATATCATGCTTGAATCATTAGAACATCATTGGAAATATTGTAATCAATAGTTATTCTATAACATGATAGGTTCACATATTATTTCAAGCTCACAACATAACCAACCAAAATCAAGTATAAGAGAATTCTAAGTGTAACCATTATCATGCAATATCAAACCTAATCACTAGCATTCATTGTTGAAGAAAAACATCATCATAAACATAGTAATGTAGATATAAAGATCTTTCTTTCCCGAGCCACCACCCCACACATCTTCAGCCTCCTGCCTCTTCCTTTAGTTTAAGTGTTCCTTACCCTTATCTGCAGCATAAGACAACACATAAACTAGTAAGCACAAATGCTTAGTAAGGATCCTGTCCTACTCGCAAAATCCATACGCAAGCATACAACATGTACACATAATAAATCATAAGCATGAGTTCATCAAAGCATACTAAACATCCAAGTTTCTAAGCATACAATATAAAGTACCTTAAGCATACCCTTCACATATAATAAATGTTTTCAATGAATGTTTTCAAAACAATTCCATAAAGGTATTACTTAAAAATACATCCATATCATATTGGGCCCGGTTGTGTACCACATATCGCGCGTTACCTATTGCGCGTTCCCTAATGAATTGGGGTAGCGAGCCACCAACCCATTAGAGCAGGACCCTTCCGTCCTACCGGAGCCATGACCTTACGTTAACATGCACCCCGGATTTGTTTAACGACCCCCTTCCGAGTCGGGTACACAACTTCCAAAGAAAAATACTTATCATGCTTTTACAAATATGCTAAGGAGTACTCCAAATCCACTCTTAAGGGACACACCACTCTTCAAGGGTGCTCATGATCCCGTAGGGACACACCACACAACATAAGGGTGCTCTTGATCCCAAACTTAGTGGAGTATCCTTTCAAGCATTTTATTATACATATCACATGCAATTCATAAAGGGTGCCCCATGGGCTATAAAGCATGCTCATACATACATCATATTTCAACCACTTAAACATACTTATATATGACAAAATTGGTCACATCAATCATATTCATATCATAACCTGCTTCATGGTTTAATTTAACCCTTCCTAACCCTAAACCTTGGGTTTGGCCGAAAATCAAAGGTAGGGTAGCTTAGATTTTTTTCTGACATCAAACATCCCATACAAGCATCACATATATATACATCATGTATCATACTAAGCATAGCATACATCATGGAGTAATCAACCTTCACAACCCTAATGCTCATGCCTTGGCCGAATATCACATGCTAGGGACATTAAGATTTCCAATCAAGCATTCCATTTAAACATCACATGCATATACTTATCATCTTACTAAACATAATCATGTCTCGTAGGGTAATTTAACCTTCACAATCCCTAATGTTCATGCCTTGGCCGAATATCACATGCTAGGGAACCTTAAGATTTCCAATCAAGCATTTCATTTAGACATCACATGCATATACATATCATCTTACTAAACATAATCATGTCTCGTAGGGTAGTTTTACCTTCACATACATATCATGCAACATATTAAGCCTAGAATACATCCTAGGATAATCATGTACCCTAAACCCTAATTTTTCTAGGGTTGGCCGAAAGTCAAGGGTAGGGGAACTAGGGTTCTTGAACTTAGGTTTCACACAAACATTTACACAAACACTTTGTCTACACTACTAAACATGGATACATCATAGGAACTCATACAACCCTAAACCCTTTTTGCTTCATGATTTGGCCGAAACTTTATAGGTGGTTCAACCCTAATTCTTGTCATCACAACGTGTAGGGAAAACAACATATAAGTATACCCTAAATTCCAAGGGGTCTTCCTATGCAACAAGGAGTAACCAAGGCCTCCTCTTTGAGGTTGGTCGAAACCTATACAAGGCAAAACCCTAAAATTTTATTCATAACATCATGAAGGAAACAACATATACATATACCCTAAGTTCCAAGGGTCTACTCATGTAACAAGAAGTAACCAAGACCTCCTCTAAGGGGGTGGCCGAAACTCACTAAAGGGAAACAATCCCCATTTTTCGAAAACTACAAGGAGAAGAACTCATACAATAACCATTACACTGCAGGCGAGGGGATACTTACATCCTTTCGCTTGAATTTCTCCTTCTCTTATTCCTTAGGGTACCCTTGGTTGAAGGAGAGGTGAGAATTTCCCTTGTTAGACTTCTCTAGCACTCTTGGCCCTAGTAGAGGGCAAAATCCTTGAATGATTCTTCTTCCTTCCAATTCCCTAGGGTTAGAACCCTAGGGTTGTGTTCTTTTCGAAAATTGAAAAGGAGAAGGGAGGCTTAGGTTTCGGTTTTGGAGTGGGGAGAGTGAGGAAAAAGAAGAGAGGAAGTTATTCCAACCTCTTCATCTCTTATTTATACTTTTCTCATGAAGAGACATGTCTCCTCACTTCCCTAGCTTTAACAAGCATGTTTCTTATTCTCTCAACATGAAACATTGCTTGGTTCGTTGGTTATGACATGATTAGTGCAACGAGGAGGTTCAAGGTTCAATCCTTGCTTCCTCCTTTCTACATCTTCTTTTTATTACATTTTGCACTAATCCATATCAAAGCCCATTAAACCAAGCCCATCATAACATTTCATAATAATAATGTTTCATGAATTCATAATATTTCATATGGGAAAATTTTGGGGTGTTACAATCCTCCATACCTTATAAAAAGTTCGTCCCGAACTTTAAAATAATTCCGGATACTTTAATCGTATTGCCTCCTCTCGTTCCCACGTGGCTTCTTTGAATTGTTCGTTCCGCCACAAAACCTTTACTAAGGGTACTTCCTTATTCCTTAGCTTTTTGACTTCCCGGTCTAAGATCTGAATAGGTCGGCGTTCGGAACTTAGGTTCTCTTGGTCTTGTACTGGTTGGGGCTCTATCATCTGATTCACATCAGAGGTACATTTCCTGAGCATTGATACATGGAAGACATTGTGGATAGCCGACATTTCTGGCGGTAACTCCAGTTCGTAGGCCACTTTGCCTACCCGTCTCAAGATCTGATACGGTCCCACATTTATCGGACTCAGCTTTCCTCTCTTTCCGAATCTCATCACCCCTTTCATAGGGGCCACTTTAAGGAATACTGAATCCCCAACCTCAAAGTCTAATGGTCTGCATCGCTTGTCAGCGTAGCTTTTCTGCCGACTCTGAGCAGTCTCTATTCTCTGGCGGATATTCTTTATAGCCTGAGTGGTTTCGTCTATAATATCCGTCTGGAGTCCCATCTCCTTCTTTTCACCACTCTCAAGCCAGCACATAGGAGATCTGCATTTCCTTCCGTATAGTGCTTTGTACGGTGCCATCCCGATAGTAGCCTGATAACTGTTGTTATAAGCAAACTCTACCAGGCTCAGGTATCGACACCAGCTTCCCTTGAAATCCAAGGCACAAGCTCGCAACATGTCCTCTAATATCTGGTTTACTCTTTCAGTCTGCCCGTCAGTCTGGGGGTGAAAGGCAGTACTAAATTTCAGCTTCGTGCCAAGAGCCTTCTGCACGTGTCCCCAAAAATTTGAAGTAAATCGACCATCCCGATCAGAGATAATGGTCTTGGGAACCCCGTGTAATCGGACAATTTCCTTGACGTACAGTTGAGCCAACTGCTCTACTGAGTAGGTCATCCTGATAGCCAGAAAAATGGGCAGACTTGGTGAGTCTGTCCATAATAACTCATATACCATCATATCCATTCGTCGTTCTAGGCAGCCCAGAGATGAAATCCATGGAGAGTCTTCCCATTTCCACTGGGGATAGACAGAGGTTGCAAAACCCCTCCAGGCCTCTGGTGTTTGCTTTGACCCTCTGGCAGGTCAAACACATACTGATATAGTGGGCTACATCTCGCTTCATACCGGACCACCAAAACTTGCTCTTCAGATCTTGATACATCTTGGTAGACCCAGGATGCATCGCATAAGGCGTTCCATGAGCTTCCTCAAGGATTCTTGTCCGTAAATCGGAGTTGTCGGGAACACATAATCGATCCCGAAGATATAAGACCCCGCTGTCCGAAATCCGGAATCCATCGTCCTTGCCTTCGAGAACCTCTTGCCTGATCCTCTGAAGGCTCGGATCATGATTCTGCTTTTCCAGAATATCGTCGAATAATGTCGGCGCAATCATCAGGGTGGATAACTGTCCTGATATGATTTCAATTCCGTAATTCATAATTTCTTCCCCTAAGGGTTGTGACAGAGTTGCTAAAGACATCAGAGTAGCACATGATTTTCTACTGAGGGCATCGACTACCTTGTTGGCTTTTCCCGGATGGTACAGGATCTCACAGTCATAATCCTTGACCAATTCAAGCCATCTGCTGTTAGTGATATGAGAGAAGTGTCCTAAGGCAATCGCCTTATGATGTAAACATTTATATTAATAAATGATAATTCACTATTTGAGTATACATGTTTTGTGTATTTGATGTGGAAATTAAAATAATCCGTGGAATGGTTTATTTTAATTTTATAAAATCAATTATGAATTGATTTTTCCATTAAAAGAAAAATTATAAATTTCTTATAAAATTTATTCCATAATTAAAGAAGAGAATTAATTGTTTTATTATAAAGTTAGTTATAATAAAACTAGGCCTAACGGAATAATTTATAAGAAAATTTATAAGATAAATTTCTTATAAAAATTAATTCCGTTAATTCCATTAAAGAGGAGACTTAGCAAGGGAGAGGTTGCTATATAATGGAACCAAAGGCTAGCCTTCAATTCCAATCAATTGAGTTGATTAAGAGTTAATCCTCTCCCTCTCTCTCTCTTATTCTCTTCTCCTTCTCCCTCCCATCTAGGGCCGGCGCCCAACCTAGATCTCCTAGGGCCGGCGCACCTTCATTATTCTCCAAGGAGTTGGCATGAGCAATCTACACCAAGGAGAAGCCAACCAAGAAGAAGAAGAAGCGGATCACATCTCCTTCCTTCTCGGAATTCGATTCCGTTTCTCGGGTGGTTAGTTTCCTATCTTTTCTCTTGTTCTTCTAGTTGTGTCATCAGAGAATCTAGTAGTTCTCGTCGGCACAAAACTCGTGGCTTTGCGAAGTCATCCCGAAGAGAACTCGGCGTGGACGCGAATAGAGGCGGAGCTTCCAAGGGACGCTACGGTTGGATCTCGTCCCTTACTTCGAGTTACGAGAGGTACTTAGTAAATTAGTTTACTTTTTCCGCAAAATTTTAATTTATGATTATGTCAACACATCATAAGGTTGCATGCTAGATACGTGGTTAAAATAATTTAGAAAATTATTTTATGCTAATTCTTCTGCTGCACGTAAAAATTTAAAATTTTACGAACCCGTATCCTTGTCGACATGCACCCGGTCCCAACAGTGGTATTAGAGCCGGTTAGTGTTCGACATAATCATATAATTGTTTTGCGGAACACTTTGTCATGATCTCAATTTTGGAAAATTTTTCAATTATAGAAACTTTCCAATTATGATAAATTTTAGATTTAGGAATTTCAAAGTTTGGAAATCCTCATGAAATTTCGCAAACTTTTGAAATTTTCTAGTTTCTGAAATTTTATAATAATTGTGAAAACTTCCCATCATAGGAAACTTTCCAATCTTGGAAATTTTCTATTTTAGAAATTTTCTAATTTTGGAAATATGTAAGTTTTCTTTGTAACAGAAACTTACAATTATTCTGAAAACCAATTTATGAAATCTCGCAATTTTGGACACTTTCTTTTAAGAAAGTCTAGACAAATTTATGGACAGTTAATTGACAATTAAATTTGAATTGGTTTTTAAATTGACAACAAAATTCTTTATTTTGCATTGAGCCTCGGGGAGCCGTCCAATTTAAAGCTAGTTGTTGTAATTTAATTTCCCAATTTTTAATTGAAATTGTCATGTTTGATTTGGATTGAGCCTCGGGAGCCGTCCAATTGGATTTACAACAAATTATTTTTCTTTGGGTATCTGAGCCTCGGGGAGCCACCCTTAGAAAATGATTTGTTGTAATTAATTAAATCCATGAATAAAATATGATTTAAGAGGTGATGCTCTTACATATTGTTGTCTCCAAAATTAATTAGGAAAATGGTTTCCTATAGAGTTTTCTTAAATGAGATTTTCATGAAAATAATATGTCGTTGAATTAAGGGAATTGCCTCTTAATTTAGTAAGATTTGATTTAGAGAAATCAAAGTCTTAAACATATTATTTCTGAAATTGATTATGACAATTTAGGAAATTGTTTTCCAAAATAATTCCTTTAATAAAGTATGAAATTAGAATAAGGAAATCCGGTTCCTAATTCAATTCATGAGACTTGATAAATTAAGTCACATACATACTTTATTAAGGAAATCGTTAGTCATGACATAATCATATGTCATGAATGTGCTTAGAAAAGATGAGACCCAAAACCCCTTACAAAATATTAAGGCTAACACCTTCATTAATATGGTTAGAACCGGAGTTTTATTTCTCGTTTGGGTTGATGGACACATCCATGCCCGACTTGAACCTCAACATGTTCAAACCATGGAATTAGTTTATGAATAATATAGTTGGAGTCAGAGGTCAATCCTTAGTTTTGGTTGTTGGACACATCCAAGCCTGACTAAACGGTTGAATGAGCTCCAACCATATTAAAACTATTTCTTGATTAATGGGTCAGCCTTAAGCTTGGAGCATCGATTTGTTGTGCCACAGCCAAGGTCAATGTAAAGAGAGGTCCAATTGGGTGCTATGTATAATGTTACATACTTGTTAATGAGTTAACAACCCAATGATTTATGCAAACATTCAATTAGTTGATAGCATAAAGTGATAGTTACATATATATGATATGTAATCGGTGTAATTACCTACCTTCATAGCTAAGAAAAACTTGATGGCCACAGTCATGGTTGCTCTTATCTATGGTTGAATATCAACCTATTTGGAGATGTTCCTACGATCTCCCGAATTGATAATAAGGGTTATTCAATTTGAAAAATAAATAGGATTTTATTTATGTATGTTGATACATTCTTTAATCATTCTTCTCACATAAACTCAATTTGTATTTCTAGGATAATCACTCGATCATGTCTTCTCTAAACTTGCGTTCCATTTTGGACACTAATAAACTGATTGGGCCGAACTACATGGACTGGCTACGAAACCTAAGGATAGTCCTTAAGGCAGAGAAGCTTGCTTATGTCCTTGAAGATCAACTTCCCACCCATCCTTCAGAGAATGCAACTCTAGACCAATCGTTGGCCTATCAGAAACATGTGACCGATTCTAAACTTGCGAGTTGCATCATGCTAGCCACTATGGTACCTGAGCTGCAAAAGCAGCATGAGCATATGGATGCTTATACCATCATCTTCCATCTTCATGAGTTGTTTGAAGAGCAGGCGAGATCCGAAAGGTTCGAAGTCTCCAGACTCCTCTTCACCACTAAGATGCAGGAAGGCACTTCTGCCTCGCAGTTTGTGTTAAAGATGTTGGGGTACATTGAGCGACTGAGCGCACTCAGTTTTGCAATGGATCATGAACTAAGTATTGACTTAACTCTGAGTTGTTTACCCAAGAGTTATTCACAATTTATGATGAACTATCGGATGAAGAAACTAGAGACCACCATTCCTGAGTTGCTCAACCTGCTGAAGACTGTAGAGCCTTCTGTAAAGCCGGATCAAAAGGCGGTACTGTTAGTTGGTTCCTCGAAGAAAGGTTCTAAGAGGAAGGCCAAGGAACAGAACAAAGGGAAGAAGAAAAGGCCAACAAGNTGTTGATGCAGTCTGGCCCTGATTGTTGTTTTGGTGTTGACAACGATTTTAGTTTAGGAGGATGATTATGATAATTATGATTAAGTCCTGATCGAGGATTAGGCATGATATGGAAAATCCTAACCTGGGAGGTTAGGTGTGATGATGATGATTATGATTAAGTCCTGATCGAGGATTAGGCATGATTGGAAAATCCTAACCTGGGAGGTTAGGTGTGGAAAATCCTAGCTTGGAGGGCTAGGTGTTGGAAAAGTCCTAATTCGGAAGGGTTGGGTGAAAAGTCCTAGCTTGGAGGGCTAGGTGAAAAGTCCTAACTTGGAGGGTTAGGTGCAAATTCCCATCCTGGAGAATTAGGTGAAAAAGTCCTGGCTTGGAGGGTCAGGTGCCTAGCTTGGAGGGCTAGGTTGGATGATGTTCTAACTCGGAAGTTGGGTGAAAAGTCCTAGCTTGGAGGGCTAGGTGAAAAGTCCTAACTTGGAGGGTTAGGTGCAAATTCCCAACTTGGAGAGTTAGATGGAAAAATGCTTAGCTTGGAGGGCTAAGGTGGATGAATTCCTAGCTTGGAGGGCTAGGGTTGAGTCAATGGATCGGTCTGGTGACCGATCAGGACATTGGCACGCTGCTCCTTAGTGGATCGGTCTGGTGACCGATCCAGCTATGTCTGATCGGACTGGTGACCGATCAGGGAGCGCACAGTGAGATTGGGAATCTACTGTGTGGCTCCTGATTGGACCGGTGACCGATCAGGGAGCAGGCTGCTTCCTTGCTGTCTTGCTCCTGATCGGTCTGGTGACCGATCGATCAGGGAGCAAACGGTGAGTGAGTTCCCTTGCTGATCAAAGTCTTGGATCGGTCCGGTGACCGATCAGGGATCTTGGATTTGATTAAAAAGTAACTGTTCATCTGCTGATCGGTCTGGGTGACCGATCAGGATCCAATCTGATCGGTCTGGTGACCGATCAGGATTCACCCTGATCGGTCTGGTGACCGATCAGGCGTGTATAGCTGCGAGAGCTGGGAATCCCAGCAAAGCAGTGGATCGATCTGGTGATCGATCCACACACCCTGGATCGGTCCGGTGACCGATCACTTTAATTCAAATTTCACTGTCAGACGTGGTCAGAGCGTCTGATCGTATCGATTTGCTGATGTATGTTTCTGATATTGATATGCTGCTTGATCTTCTGCTCTAATGCTCTGATTGAGTTTCAGGTGACAGGGGAGGATTCAAACACTCAAGGAGAAGTCAAAGAGTGCTTTCCTTGGAGCAGGTTTGTCCCTTTTCCCATCTCAGGTTGCAACGGCGAGCTGCGACTGGAGCTGAGACTGGAGCTCGACTGAGGAGCTCAGTGAGTCCAGAGATAGCTCAGTAGAGGCTGGCGTTGGCAGATGAGTAGCTGGGAGCTACAGAGATGTGTCACTTGTCGCTTGGCGGAGAAACAAAAGGAACGCGAGAAGGAGATTTTGAAAATCAGTTCTTGAGTTTTTCGTGCTCTTGAGTTCCTGTGTTACAAGCTTGCTGTTCTTGAGTTCTTCAACCATTCTAAGCAAGCTATTGAGGAGCAATCATCATACTTGAGCGCTTGAAGGAGAAAACAAGAGGCTTGGAGTCCGACAGTGGGAAGACACGGAGCAGGGGTCTGCGTGAGATCGCCACTGGGTGGAGCTCAGGGAAGCTTGCTGTGTTTTGTCCTTGCTAAGTGTTTTGAGTAAGATCCTTCTTGTTTGTTGTTTCATTGTGCTCATTCTATATCATTGTTTGAAACACACTGTGGGGAGGTTTCTCCACCGAGAAGGAGGTTGCTTCATATCCGGTGTTAACCGGGGCTTGATCTGCCGACGATCAAGGGATCGCCCACCTCAAGGGCACGCCAAGGAGTAGGGGCAAGTTATCCCCGAACCTTGTAAACCCTCCTTGTTAGCGATCTTGCTAGTCGTGTTTGTTTTGCTTTCGTTTTATTTTTTCTGCACACTCTGTTTTCTACTCTTTCCGCTGTGCTACTGATATTTGAGTTGCAGAAATCGTGATAAGTCTTGAAGGAGAAAGTGGTTGTCTATATTCACCCCCCCCCTATAGCCATCTCATTCCCAACAAGTGGTATCAGAGCGAGGTTCTCTATACACGGCTTAACAACCGAGAGTTTTCAACAAAATGGCTTTGAGAGAAGGCTTCTCCACCACCCGACCTCCATTCTTTGATGGCGCCGACTTCCAATATTGGAGATCAAAAATGGAATACTATTTGAAGATGGATATCCATACGTGGTTCGCGGTGAAGGAAGGATTCATCCCTCCTAAGGATGATGAAGACAAGGAACTCGAATCTTCGCGGTGGACTGCCGAACAAACAAGGAAAAGTGAAGCCGACGCTAAGGCGGTTGTCACTCTACAATGTGGCATGAACAAAGACCAACTCATCAAGGTTGGTCCCTTCACAAGTGCAAAAGACTTGTGGAACAAACTCATAGAGCTCCATGAAGGCACCCGAGACTCGAGGATTGCAAAGAGGGACTTGTTCCTCAATCAACTTCAAAATCTCTCCATGAAGGAGAATAAGTCGGTAAGTGAGCTCCATAGCCGGTTCAAGGAAGTTCTTAATGGACTTCATTCAATTGATGAAAAGGTCGAGAATCGCGACCTTGTGAGGTATGTCTTGAAAGCATTTCCAAGGAATGCTTTGTGGTCATCCATGGTGGATGCCTACAAAGTATCCAAGGATTTATCTATTGTAAAGTTAGATGATTTATTTTGTGAGATGGAATTGCATGAGATGGCTAACAAAGGCCCCAAGGAGAAGGGGATTGCCTTAGTTGCAGGGGACCGGATCAACAAGAAGAAGAAGGAGAAGGATCTTTCATCGTCTTCATCCTCCTCCGAATCCGAGTCAAACTCGGAGGAAGATGGCAGTGGCTCCTCTTCATCCGAAATAGCGAACTTCGTGCGGAGGATGATGCGAAGAGATCGACGTTTCAAAAGGAGAGGTAACACTAGTGAATTCAAGCTTGATAAGAATAATGCATCTTGCTTTGAGTGTGGTAGGAAAGGGCATTTCAAGAATGAATGTCCGAAGCTTAAGAAGGAGGAGAAACCTAAAAGAAAAGAAGAGAAATCCAAGAAGAAGAAGAAAGCTTTGAAGGCTTCTTGGGATGAGTCATCTTCTAGTTCATCCGATGATGAGAAGGAGGAGAAGAGCACAAGGCAAGTGGCTCTCATGGCTCTTGGAGAGGAGAGCAGTGAAGAATCTTCAAGCTCCTCAAACGCGGCTTCATCATCTTCGGATGATGAAGAGGTAACTTCTCCCGAGCTTGAAAAATGTTATAGAGCAATTGCATGTTTAACTAGTATGCTCAAGAAATCCAAAAACAAAGTTAAAGCATTGCAATTATAGATTGATCAATTGAAAGCTTCTAGGGATGATAACATTGATGACTTGCATGTTGAATTACTAGAAGATGAAATTAAATCTTTGAAACATGAGATTGTAAGCTTGAAATCCTCTAAGGTTGAGGAAATCAGTGATTTGCATGATAATGAGTTAGTGGAGGAAAACCAATCATTGAAGAGTGAAGTTGAGAAGCTCAAGAATATTCTTGGAAAATTCTCAAATAACTCTAAGACCTTAGATATGATTTTAAATGCCCAAAGAGCGGTTTACAATAGGGCCGGTATTGGGTACCGCCCTAAGGAACCCTCTTTTGTATCTCTCATGTCTAGGACTGACATGAGACAATCTAGAACACCCAAAATCCAAAAGAAAGTTGTCAAGGCATGGGTGCCAAAGTCATGCTTAGTTGATGCTTTAGGTCCCAAGGTTTGGGTACCTAAGACTTCTATTTTTCGAATTTTGTAGGTTATGATTGAGGGGGAGCATCTATCAACTTGGTTCGTTGATAGTGGATGCTCCAAACACATGACCGGGGATAGATCATTGTTTACCACATTTCACAAGAAGAGTAGAGGTAATGTATCATTTGGTAACAATGGTAGCCTTAAGGTCATAGGAATAGGAGACATTCAAATATCCGAATGTCTTAGAATCTCAAATGTCCTTCTAGTCAAGGGGATGAAGTTTAATCTCCTAAGTGTCAGTCAATTGTGTGACACGGGTTACACAATTGACTTCCAACCAAGTCAATGTCTAGTTAGACAAAATGACACCTTGGACACGGTACTAGTAGGAGCAAGAGTAGACAATATTTATCAAGTTTCATTTAAAAGTGCTACTAATGCTTTTGCTAAGTGTTTCATGTCAAAAGAAGAAGAGTCCACTCTTTGGCACCGGAGACTAGCACATGTGAACATGAAGAACATCCGGAAGTTGGCCAACAAGGGACTAGTTCGAAGCTTACCAAGCATCAAGTATGGAAAAGATAAATTATGTGATGCGTGTCAAATGGGTAAGCAAACAAAATCTGCACATAAAGGTAAAAGCACTGTAAGTACTTCCAATGCTTTAGATTTAATTCACATGGATCTATTTGATTGTAGTACCATCATATCATTAAATGGAAGTAGATATTGCTTTGTTATCATTGATGATTTTACTAGATATACTTGGACTTACTTTTTAAAACATAAGGATCAAACCTTAGATATTTTCATTTCTTTTTGTAGAAGGGTTGAAAATGAGAAATCATCAACAATTAAGACAATAAGAAGTGATCATGGAGGTGAATTTCAAAACCAAAGGTTTCTAGAATTTTGTCAAGATAAGGGTTATAGGCATGAGTTCTCTACTCCTAGAACACCACAACAAAATGGTATTGTAGAGAGGAAGAACTGTGTTCTTCAAGAGGCTGCACGAAGTATGCTTAATGAGTACTCACTCCCGAGTTACTTATGGGCTGAAGCTGTAAATACAGCCTGCTATGTGCAAAATCGAGTTCTCATCCATAGGTTTTTAGGAAAGACCCCCCACGAACTTTGGTTTGGGAAACCACCTACTGTTAAACATCTTAGGGTGTTTGGTTGTAAGGTGTTCATCCTAAACACCAAGGATCACCTTGGAAAGTTCACGGCAAAAGTTGATGAAGGGATACTAGTCGGATACTCCCTCGTTAGTAAAGCCTACCGAGTCTACAACAAGAGAACTAGACTAGTTGATGAGTCTTCTGATGTGGTTTTTGAGGAAATTCCAAAATCAATTGACCAATCAGAAAATGTAGGAGGAGCTCAACTTGAACTTAGGAGACTAAGTTTGAAAGAAACTCCAAGTGTTGTTGATGGTGATGAGTCTGATGACGGTGAGCCTAGACAACTCATTGATCAGCCGGATCTTGAGGCTGAATTTGTGTCTATTGAACCTATTCAAGAAGCACCACCAACACCAAGGCAAACGAGACTAGCCTCTAGTCATCCCCAAGACCAAATTGTTGGAAACATCCATCAAGGGGTTAGGACTAGATCATTCTTTCGGAATGAGGCTAATGAAGTTGCTCTAATTTCCGAAATTGAACCTAGAAAAATTTTTGAAGCATTAAATGATCCCGATTGGATTATTGCGATGCAAGATGAACTAGGTCAATTTGAGAGGAGTCAGGTTTGGGACTTAGTCCCTAGGCCTAAGAAGACCACCATTATTGGAACTAAATGGGTCTTCAAAAATAAATTAAACCACAAGGGAGAAATCATTAGAAACAAGGCACGCTTGGTAGCCAAGGGCTACAATCAAGTTGAAGGTCTTGATTATGATGAGACTTATGCTCCCGTGGCACGATTAGAGTCCATCCGATTGATGCTTGCATTTGCAGCACATCGAGGCTTCAAATTATTTCAAATGGACGTCAAATCGGCCTTCCTAAATGGTTTGATTAGGGAAGAAGTCTATGTCGAACAACCTCCAGGGTTTGAGAGTACCGAATATCCGAACCACGTGTACAAGCTCAAGAAGGCACTCTATGGCCTTAAACAAGCACCCCGGGCTTGGTATGAGCGGTTGTCGACATTCTTGATTGGAAAGGGTTTCGTTAGAGGTCAAATAGACCCTACACTATTTCTACGAAGAGATGGTGACAATATATTTGTAGCCCAAGTATATGTCGATGACATAATTTATGGCTCAAACAACAAGGGCTATTTACGTGAATTTATCGGACACATGGAGAGTGAGTTTGAAATGAGTCTAGTAGGAGAGTTGACTTTCTTCCTCGGACTTGAAATCAAGCAAACTCGCGATGGTATCCATGTGCACCAATCAAAGTATACACATGAAATGCTTCGAAAATTCAATATGAGTGATTCGAAAGAGGTAACCACTCCCATGGCTACAAACACAAGATTAGATAATGATGAGAGTGGTAAACCCGTTGATCTAACTCAATATCGAAGCATGATAGGTAGTTTGCTATACCTCACAGCTAGTCGACCAGATATACTATTTGCTGTAGGGATGTGCGCTAGGTATCAAGTCTGTGCCAAGGAATCTCACCTAATTGTTGTTAAGCGAATTTTGAGATATCTCAAGGGCACAATTGGTGTAGGTCTTTGGTATCCCCATACCGAATCTTTTGATTTGATGGGCTATACGGATTCCGACTACGCTGGATGTAAGTTGGACCGAAAAAGCACTAGTGGGGGCTGCCAATTCTTAGGATCGTCTCTAGTAAGTTGGTCGAGTCGGAAGCAACATTGTGTTGCTCTTTCCACTACCGAGGCAGAGTATATCGCCATGGGAGAGAGTATATCACAATTGTTGTGGATGATCCACACCTTAGAGGACTATGGATTGAGTTACAAGGGTGTGCAAGTGTTATGTGATAACATTAGCACAATTAATTTAACCAAGAATCCAGTCCATCATTCTAGAACAAAATGTATTGAGGTAAGATACCACTTCATTAGAGATCATGTAGCTAGGGGGAACATTATACTTTCAGATGTAGAGTCAAAGTCAAACCTAGCTGACATTTTCACTAAACCACTTCCCGAGAGTGAATTTAGTTTCCTAAGACGGGAATTGGGAATGTGTCGCGCTTCATGATCCTCAAATTGTATTCAAAACCCTTCATGATTATTTCAAATTGTTAGGGAACAATTGGGTAACTTTGGGAACATCTCACACAAACTATAAGGGTTACCAAAATGTTTTTGTTTGCTAGATATGGGGTGAGATGTTAGGTTCAACTCAATTTCTCAAAATGTCATTGCATCACTTGAGAAATTAAGTTGACGAGATAATAATCACGGTGGTGACCAAGTATGGGGAAAACCATTGCATAACATATGTGTATATGGCTCCATGATCATACTTGGACATTCCAATCAAGGCAACTTGATTGGAAACTTGAAGTTGGAGTAAAAACTTGTTTGAATTTGCTTGATTGATTGATGGTTGAGTTTGACTCCATTAAGATGGGTCAAAGTGTTTGTTGAACCTATAAGGACTTTTGATTCTTGTTCAGAGATCAATTTTAGTCAGAAAATCATGTCTAAGTTCGACAAAGTTCATCAGATTTCTTTTGAAAATTTCAGAAGTTCTGAAACTGAACATTTCAGTTCGTATCAGGAACCCTGATCGGTCACCGGACCGATCAGGCATCGGGCTGATCGGTCCCTAGACCGATCTGACCCCTTCCTGTGGTGTTCGGTCCACAGACCGATCTGCGAGGCAAGCCGTGATCTCCCGAAATCTGACTAAGTGTTCTGAGCTAGCCTGGATCGGTCTCCCGACCGATCTGGCACCCTGTGGGGATCGGTCCACAGACCGATCAGGGAGCTCAGAGTTTTCTCTCCGGACCTTACTGATCGAATCCTGATCGGTCACCCGACCGATCAAGAGCGCGTCTGATCGGTCATCCGACCGATCAAGACCATTCCAGTCCGATCAGGCTGTATCCTGATCAGTCGGGACGCGATCAGATCGAACGGTGATCCGATCAACTGCATTAAATTTTGGTTGGTGGACCGATCCACCAACCGATTAACTCTCTCCAAACCTTCGTTTTCCCGAAACCTAGCGCCGAAACACTCTGCGTAACCTTGTGCGAGCGAGCGAGAGAGTCCTTGCGTCTCCCTTCTTCACGCGCGTGCGAGCTCTTCTGCGACTTCTACAGGCGTTTTCTCCGAACTCCAAGTTCTTGCGTGCTCGAAGTCTCCCTCTCTATCGCAAGTTCCTTCTCAGTCTTGCAATCTCTTCAAACAAACTTCAATGGCGCCTAAAAAATCTGCTAAGGGAAAGGAGGTAGCAGAGGGGAGTTCTAGAGAGAAAACCTCTTCATCCTCTCAAAGGCCTACACTCCCTCAACTTACTCGGTTTCAGAGTCCTGGTCTTGCCTTCAAGTTCCAGTGGCACAACTTCAAGTTAATGCCGTGTCGGGCAATAGACCCAACTTTTATCTATAAACACTGTCCAACAATTCAACAACGAATTGAGTTCTATAATCTTCAACCCCTCTTGCACTTTGAAGGACCGATCAACCTGACCTTGGTTTCTGAGTTCTATAACAATATGATCAGTGGACCGGGCACTGGGTGGAGCACGGGATGGCAGACTCGTGTTGCCGGTATTGATCTTGCTTTCGATCGATCTATCTTGACTGATTTTCTCGGCTGTCGCAGATCACACAACGAGTTCTTTCTCTACCCTTTTCCTCCTAATCCTCTCCCAGTCCCCTTCGATGGAGTGACCTCTGATTCCATCTACGAGTACTTCCTAGGTCATCCTAGACCAAGGGATTCTGGTGAGTGCACCCGTGACTTCCCTACATTTCCTGCTCTTCATCTTTCCCCTGTTGATTATGTCTTGTTTAAGATCATCACAAATTGTCTCCTTCCCACTACCTCGAAACATCTTGATGAGATTCACCCGTTTCACTGCCTGATGCTTTACGGGATGCATCAACAGTTAGACTTTGACCCAGTAGCTTCAGTATACTCCTCTATCATCGTACACAGTATGCCATTATCTCAGTCAATCTATATGCCATTCGGTCACATCATCACTGCATGGCTGAAGTCGGTTGGCATCGACGTTTCACAGGGCCACATTGTGCCCATGATTCGACAGGACTGCCGGTTGGATCGTCGCATGCTTGCTCAGTCCGGCGTTGTTCTTGGGACTCAAGGGCTGAAGTGGAAAGTTCGCAGACGAATGGAAGAGTTACCGAGGGCAGCTCCTGACCCGGGGACGGCAGCTATTACTGCAGACTATGATGAGTTGGCTTCTAATTTGTGTTGGCAGGTCGTAGAGATAGAGCGACAATTAGAGCACGAGTTACACATCTCCAAGCTTTGGCGGCAGGAGGTCAGCTCCGAGTTCCAGTCGTTTGATCGCCGTGTTGATGCCTTAGCATCTGGTGTCTCTGAGATGAGCGCGTTCCAGGACAGATGGTATGAAGAATGGTATCATCATACGTTCCCTGAGGGTGCATCCCCCAGTGATCCTTCACCCGGGGATATCATTTATATTGATGATTCTGATGACAATTGATCTTAACTGTGTTGTATGACTTTTGGGTTGTATGCCCTCTGACTTTGTTGGTGTGACCTTGAGTCACACATATTTTGCTATTTGTTCGGATGTTTTCATGCCTTGACCTATATATTTTTACCTGCCATGCTTATCTACTATTGTTGATGCCATGTTGATTATGTACCTGTTATCTGCATGATTGTTCGATTGTCATATTCATACTTACATTGTCATGTCTATTTGATACTTATGAATATTATGGCATGCTTTGGGAGTCTATATTTCATACTCATATGATGCATGTGATTGCTATGTCTTGCTATAATTTTTCACATGTATTCGTATGATCATTCCACAAACTATCACATTTTTTATGAGTTGGGATACCTCTAGGATTGAGGGGGAGTTCATCTTAATCTTGACAGTCCCTCTTGTCCCTTTTCGGTGTTCGACAAAGGTGGAGAGTGTGGATTGGTTAAGTTTAGCATGATCATGTTGTAGGGGGAGGATCTGGATTCCCCTATGATTCTAAAGTTGGAATATTGATTGAGAATCCCTAAACTTAAAATCGGGTTGTCAAACAACAAAAAGGGGGAGATTGTTGATGCAGTCTGGCCCTGATTGTTGTTTTGGTGTTGACAACGATTTTAGTTTAGGAGGATGATTATGATAATTATGATTAACTCCTGATCGAGGATTAGGCATGATATGGAAAATCCTAACCTGGGAGGTTAGGTGTGATGATTATGATGATTATGATTAAGTCCTGATCGAGGATTAGGCATGATATGGAAAATCCTAACCTGGGAGGTTAGGTGTGGAAAATCCTAGCTTGGAGGGCTAGGTGTTGGAAAAGTCCTAATTCGGAAGGGTTGGGTGAAAAGTCCTAGCTTGGAGGGCTAGGTGAAAAGTCCTAACTTGGAGGGTTAGGTGCAAATTCCCATCCTGGAGAATTAGGTGAAAAAGTCCTGGCTTGGAAGGTCAGGTGCCTAGCTTGGAGGGCTAGGTTGGATGATGTTCTAACTCGGAAGAGTTGGGTGAAAAGTCCTAGCTTGGAGGGCTAGGTGAAAAGTCCTAGCTTGGAGGGCTAGGTGAAAAGTCCTAACTTGGAGGGTTAGGTGCAAATTCCCAACTTGGAGAGTTAGATGGAAAAATCCTTAGCTTGGAGGGCTAAGGTGGATGAATTCCTAGCTTGGAGGGCTAGGGTTGAGTCGCTGGATCGGTCTGGTGACCGATCAGGGACATTGGCACGCTGCTCCTTAGTGGATCGGTCTGTGATCGATCCAGCTATGTCTGATCGGACTGGTGACCGATCAGGGAGCGCACAGTGAGATTGGGAATCTACTGTGTGGCTCCTGATCGGACCGGTGACCGATCAGGGAGCAGGCTGCTTCCTTGCTGTCTTGCTCCTGATCGGTCTGGTGACCGATCAAGGAGCAAACGGTGAGTGAGTTCCCTTGCTAATCAAAGTCTTGGATCGGTCCGGTGACCGATCAGGGATCTTGGATTTGATTAAAAAGTAACTGTTCATCTGCCCTGATCGATCTGGGTGACCGATCAGGATCCATTCTGATCGGTCTGGTGACCGATCAGGCTTCACCCTGATCGGTCTGGTGACCGATCAGGCGTGTATAGCTGCGAGAGCTGGGAATCCCAGCGAAGCAGTGGATCGATCTGGTGACCGATCCACACACCCTGGATCGGTCCGGTGACCGATCACTTTAATTCAAATTTCACTGTCAGACGTGGTCAGAGCGTCTGATCGTATCTGATTTGCTGATGTATGTTTCTGATATTTGATATGCTTCTTGATTTGCTGCTCTAATGCTCTGATTGAGTTTCAAGTGACAGGGGATGATTCAAACACTCAAGGAGAAGTCAAAGAGTGCTTTCCTTGGAGCAGGTTTGTCTCTTTCTCATCTCAGGTTGCAACGGCGAGCTGCAGACTGGAGCTGAGACTGGAGCTTGACTGAGGGGAGCTCAGTGAGTCCAGAGATAGCTCAGTAGAGGCTGGCGTTGGCAGATGAGTAGCTGGGAGCTACAGAGATGTTGTCACTTGTCGCTTGGCAGAGAAACAAAAAGGAACGCGAGAAGGAGAGTTTGAAATCAGTTCTTGAGTTTTTCGTGCTCTTGAGTTCCTGTGTTACAAGCTTGCTGTTCTTGAGTTCTTCAACCATTCTAAGCAAGCTATTGAGGAGCAATCATCATACTTGAGCGCTTGAAGGAGAAAACAAGAGGCTTGGAGTCCGACAATGGGAAGACACGGAGCAGGGGTCTGCGTGAGATCGCCACTGGGTGGAGCTCAGGGAAGCTTGCTGTGTTTTGTCCTTGCTAAGTGTTTGAGTAAGATCCTTCTTGTTGTTGTTTCATTGTGCTCATTCTATATCATTGTTTGAAACACACTGTGGGGAGGTTTCTCCACCGAGAAGGAGGTTGCTTCATATCCGGTGTTAACCGGGGCTTGATCTGCCGATGATCAAAGGATCGCCCACCTCAAGGGCACGCCAAGGAGTAGGGACAAGTTATCCCCGAACCTTGTAAACCCTCCTTGTTAGCGATCTTGCTAGTCGTGTTTGTTTTGCTTTCGTTTTATTTTTTCTGCACACTCTGTTTTCTACTCTTTCCGCTGTGCTACTGATATTTGAGTTGCAGAAATCGTGATAAGTCTTGAAGGAGAAAGTGGTTGTCTATATTCACCCCCCCCCCTCTATAGTCATCTCGTTCCCAACAGTTATGGAGTACATGCTCTAAATCCCGAAATAATAATGGGCACATGGACTTAATTATTATTTCTTTAATTTAGCAATGGGCGAGATTTATTCTGCTAAATCGATAGGCTTGATAAGTTGGAAAATAATATTATTTACATGGTGTGTCGTTGATTATTGATGGAATTCGTGTCCTGGTGAGTCGGGATGATGATGCCCCCTTGATGAGCTCATAAGGTTCATTATGTTAAATCTTGCAAGTGGACTATAGTCCAACATGATGATAAGGATGAGTGGTACTAGTCAAGGAGTTAGAGGTTGATTAATTAAAATTATCAGTAATTTAAATTAATCGACGGACATTCGATATCTTAAATACGGGGAGATGGATGTGCTCATAATAGGTGGAGCTCATATGAAAATATAGTAGTTGGTGAGGAAGTTCAATGAGGATCCTTTAGTGGAATGGATCTTCATTAATGGATCAGATTTGGATCCATTAGCGGGCCAAGACCCAACTCCTCTTAGTCCCTATCATAGCCCTATATATACCCCATGGGAGTCATGAATCCAAGACTAATGAATCCAATTAATCATCCAAGTATTAATCTAATTTCTCTTCGCCTAAACCTCTCTCTCTCCTAGGGTTCTTGGACCTTGGTGGTGCCGGCGAGGAGTAAGGAGGAAAGGGAAGGTCTCGGTGAGGGTTTATCCTTCCGCTTCCCTAGTTCCTCTCCCTCTCATCATCCTCAAGGGCGCGACATCAAGGAAAGCAAGGAGGAGGAGGCGTAGCCCACGGTGCAACCAAGTTGCTCGGCGCCGGTGAGAAGTAAGGGGAAGAGGAAGTGTGCTGCTTGGGTTCTTCTTCATCCTCTTCATTCTCTCTTCTTTTCCTTGTCCAGTTTTTCCATGAAGATGGAATAGAGGTTGGCGGAGCAAGGAAGGAGCAGGGAGGTCACCGGCGGTGCTCTTCTTGGCGAGGTGGCATCCGACGCAAGCAAGAGGTAGGAAGAAGAACATCTTCTTCTTCCCTCCTTCTCCCTCCTTAGGGTTTGCTAGGGCAAGCAAAGGAGAGAGTCTTGTTCTTTCTCCTTTGGCTGGTGGCAGCGAGTTGGAGAGAGGTGGTGGTGGCTGGAACCCTAGTTCCTAGGGTTTTCGGCGCAAGGGTGTTGGAAGAAGAAGAAGACCACTTGTTTCTCTCCCCTAGGGTTTCGGCCAAGCTAGGGTGGAGAAGTTCATGCCTTGGTGATTACGAGTCTTGGTAGATCATCACCCACATGACGTTTATGACAGGAGGGTAATACGGTAGAAGACTGCGAGGTAAAAGACGAGGTATATCTCTCTTTGGCTCCTTTGTTCTCTATAATTTTATGTGATATTTTGTTATCGCATTTGTGTTCTTAATTAGTTATCATTATTTAATTATTTGTTAATTAATATTGATAATTAATTAAGTCATGGACCCCGAAGATAAACACAAAAATCGATGATCCACTCGTCGTCTTTTCCGCGGTCAATCGGTTAGGCAAGTTACAAGGCTCATGTTAGTAATATGAGAGAAGTGTCCTAAGGCAATCGCCTTATGATTGTAATCATTTACTTTAATAAATGAATAGTTACTATTTGAGTATACATGTTGGTGTATTTGATTGAGATCTTAAACTCATTTACTGAATGTCCGCAATACAATTCACAGCATGAGAGAATTTGTGATGAATTCACAACTAGTGATTATCTCTACATGTGCAATTGTGAAGTATTGAAATTGTCCCTAGTCGATGAATTGATAAATAAGGACACCATCAATTCTGTGGAGACTAGCATGGGTTATTCTCTAATCTGTTGATTCTCACTGGCTGGTGACATTGGGATGTCCGGAGATGAACATGAATGCTAGTTAAGGGAACTAGTTCATTGGAGTGACTGGCTGTAAAACTTCATATGGTAATTTACATATAGATATGTCAATGAAGTTCTTACTGCAGCTTAAGTGCGATGTTCCTTTGACTTGCGGTGTTCAAGTCATCTTGGTCATGGAGACTTATACTTTGACATCTTAAGCAAGCATCTCTAAGGAGGTATGGACCCAGGATGGTTGGGTATAAGTCGAAGTGCCCGAAGATGTTTGAACAGCCTACAAAGGATTCACCACTCCTTGCGAGGAGATGTATACCCAAGGCCTATCGTCGGATTGTTACTCGAAGCCTCTGGCCAGAGCATCACATGTTCAGAGTATGAATCTCTCAAAAACATGTGAGTAATTAGAATCCGTTGGACGAGAAAGACACTACTTGGGCTAGGTGTGACGTAGTCAGCCTAGTGGGGACTGACACACATAGACCGTGTCCTGAACCAAGTGAGTATAAGATGGTGAAGGGAATGGGGCACGACTCATTATAGCTACTGAAGGGTTTCAGAATTATTTCTGAGGTCAACCGTTGATCTTTCGATTAATTGGGGATCATGATGTACTACTAGGTGCCACTCATGATCGTTCTATAATTGGTTAATTATAGACGACCAACATAAATCGAAAGTCTATTTAGTCACACGCACTACGAGTAATCCGAGGGATTTAAAATGAGTTGAAAATTGGATTTTCCGATCAAGAGAGATAAGTTGAATCTGAATTTTTCAGAGACGCATCGGAAGCTTAAAATGGCTAAGTCTTTTGAAGGCTTATTGGACGAATTAAATGAGTTTAATTCGTATGGTATAGGCTTGGGTTTGGCCGGCCAAAGGGGGTCCCCACCCTCTTTGTTTGGCCGGCCACAATAAGAGGGAAGAACCAAATTGTTTGGTTCAAATTTATAAAATAAACCGCGCGTGGTTTGTCTTATAAAATTATGGATAAAGAAATTTATATAAAGAAATTTATATAAAGAAATTTATTTTTCATGAAAATTAAAATAAACCTTGGATTGGTTTATTTTATTTTATAAAATCAATAATGGATTGATTTACCATGATAAAGAAATTTATATAAAGAAATTTCTTTCCATAATAAAAGGGGAGACATGGTTGTTTTTATTATAAATTAATTTATAATAAAAACTTGGCATAACGGAATAATTCATAGAAAAATTTATAAGATAAATTTCTTATGAAAAATTTATTCCGTTAAGAGGAGACTTGGCGATTAAGAGGCTACTATATAAAGGTACCAAGGCAAGGCTTGGAGATTAATCCAAGAGATCAAGGATTCTTGCCTAGCCTCTCTCCCTCTCCTTCTCTCCCTCTCCCTCTTCTAGTGCCGCCGGCCCTAGAGCCCTCCCCCTTTGCTGTGAGCTTCCACCACCAAGAAGAAGCCGAAGAAGAAGAAGAAGTGGGTACGACTCCTTCCCTCCTCCCGGAATCTTGATTCCGTTCTTCGTTTGATGGTTAGTTTTTCATCTCTCTCTTGGTATTCTTGTCGTGCCTTTGGAGAATCTAGTAGTTCTTGTCTGCACGAAACTCGTGGCTTTGCGAAGTCATCCCGAAGAAAACTCGGCGTGGACGCGAATAGAGGCGGAGCTTCCAAGGGACGCTACGGTTGGATCTCGTCCCTTTCTACGAGTTACGCGAGGTATTAAGTAAATTAGTTTACTTTCTGCAAAATTTTAAATGTATGATCATGTCTCCACAACATAAGGTTGCATGCTAGATACGTGGTTAAAATAATTTGAGAAATTATTTATGCTAAACCTTCCGCTGCATGTAATTAAATTTTAAAATTACGAACCCGTATCCATGTCAACATGCACCCGGTCCCAACAGCTCAATCTTTGAGATTGTCTAAGTTGTAACTTGAACCGATTGATACGATGACGAGACGGTCGTTTGAGGGATAGGTCTCCATTCGGGATAAATTTTTAATCCGTAGACATGGAGAGATCTCTCATGTTCGACCCCGTGTTCGCTTAGGAAACCCGTCAAGTCATACCTAGCTACACCCATCAGTTTAATATATATTATCTTGTGTACAGGCCCTGATATCAACTTTGCTATTAGCTTAGTTAGCGATTTTTGGTCAAATCCATGATTGAGACTACTAGAAAGTGATGTAGAGGATATTCAGATATCTTAAAGGGATAACAGATTTGTCCTGAAAGGCTACACACGGATGCGGATTAGGCTGGGGACCCTATGATAGAAATTCCATATCTAGCGATGAATAGTGGAGTCATCTTGTGGAGAAATAAGAAGCAAGCTTGTGTATTAATGTCAATAATGGAAACTAAGTATGTGACTTACACAGTGGTTGTACAAGAAGTCGTCTATTAAGAAGTTTCCTGAAACATCTAAAGATTGCTGAGGACAGTGGAAATCATGTTAAAATTTACTGTGACAATCAAGCTGTCATAGCTTTTTCTAAACAATGATAAGCAAATATCTATTAAGTATAACTTTCTAAGGGATAATTGATAAGAAAAAATAGTTTTTGAGTATACCCTATACGTGTTATGTTTGTTGATCCTTTTACTAAATCATTGATTAAATAGTCATTTCAAGGACATGTGAAGTCATGAGACTTCGCAGAATGTAATATATTATGAGATGTTTAATGGTGGAATGCCATGATATATTCAATTTATATGTCATTATTAAATTTGGATAAAGTCTTAGTGAGAATGTTGGCAGATTGAGATTGGTCCTCTCACATGGGCAATCATCTCTATGTATTAAGTATAAATAAAGGCAAGATCATTGCTTAGGGGATAGCTAACGAAGCTGTGAATGGTGACATACCTATAAGCTGCCTTGACAGTATTATCAAGATGAGATCATTTGTAAATTGATAATGATCGGAGTAAATGTACTCACCATTTACTAAACTTGTTGGAAGTTAGATAAGAATTCATAAGTTGAATTCAAAATTAAGGCATTGTGTATGTCCAAATCAAAATATGTGTGATATTTGTTAGTGCTAGAAGCACTAGCTAATCAAACCTGTGTTTTGATATTGTGCCAAAGGTTCAAAGTTAAGATTCATTATGATCTAACATGTTTGACTAAGTATGCAAAAAAGTTCTAGTTGAATCTAGGAAAAGAAGTTGTGGTTGAGTGGATTGGGTAAATTAAAAGTCTTGGTCAAGTGTACTGGGCAGAAGTCATGGTAGATCGAGGACGTTGGGAAGAAGTCCTAGGGTCGAGTGTTAGGGAGCCTGACGCGATGTGTGCTAAAACATATTTTGTAACACATGCGCAACTAAAAATAAAAATATAATAAATCTTAATTTATTACAATACACACATCCACGGATATAAGGATAAAACACATGCTGACATGATTGTAATATAAAATTTTTACGAAAATAAATTTATGCTTGGCATACCTGACGGATGATGTGAAGGCAGAGAGGTATCGACCAAGCGATACTCGGAAGTCTTGCCTTTATTTGTATCCATGTTGAGCGATCACCAAGACGACTTCACAAAGCCATGAGTCTTGTCTTTGTCTTCGATACTAGCCAGTGATCAAGGACAACTTGATCTGAGAGGACGATCCAATCTCGATTCGTTTCTGGTGGTTAAACTAATTCAACGATAATGATTTGAGAGGAACAATAGCGACTATCACTACTGTTTGACAGCCTTCCTCGTTGTTGTTGCTAGCATAACTAGCAGCGAGGGAGTTCGGAGGTCGGTAAGCAACCCTCGGTGGAAGGGCAACCGACAGCGATCCCTTGGGCGACGCTAGGGACTACGGTAGTCGAAGGTGGTGCGCAGTACAGTAACTTCTTGCTAATGTTCTTGTGCATTCGGGGTGATGTCCATGGTTGTAGCACTTGTGCTCTAGTGTACTCCTGGTCGGCATGGACTGTTGGGGCGAAGGGAGGTGGTCGATGGCTGCTTGGGCGACGACACAAGGAAGAGTTCCTCCTTATGGTCAGCAACAACAAGAAGAAGGAGGAGGAGAGGGGTTTTGATTAAAACCTAACAATTAGGTTTTTGATCAAAAGTTATTTTTATTCCAACGCTATATCAATATATAGATTTCCTTGGTGGGTTTGATAAGAAACCTCAAACTCGACCCAATATGCCTTAACCAAAACATAACCCATTAAGCACTTGGTTTGGTTCAAAATCAAAACTCTTTTAATTAAAATCAAATCAATTTGGTTTATAATTAAACCAAAGACGGTCTAACTTGTTTTTGTTGGATCTTGGATGGCTAGAGAGGGGGGATGAATGTAGCCAGACACTTGAAGTTTAGGCGCTTTTGAAATTTTTGCGACTCAAAGGTTTAGTAGCACAGCGGAAGCAATAAAACAGAGTATGCAGTAAACTAAACCCTAAGTTAATCACAAGAACAAGAACGCTAACAAGAGGATTTACAAGGTTCGGGGATAACTTGCCCCTACTCCTTGGCGTGCTCGTAAGGTGGGCGATCCCTTGATCGTCGGCAGATCAAGCCCTGGTGAACACCGGATAAAATGCAACCTCCTTCTCGGTGGAGTAACCTCTCCACAGCGTTTCAACAAAGATAGAGTTATAAGCACAATGAAACACAAGACATATCTTACTTAGCACTTAGGACAGCAAGAACTCAGACAAACTTCTCCCGAGCTCCACTTAGCGCAGATCTCACGCAAGAATCCCCTTCTTCGTGTCTTCTCACTGATGGACTCGCTAAGCCTTCTGACTCTTCTTCCCAATGCTCAAGTAACAGATGGTTGCATCAAAGATTGCAGTTGCTTGCTCAAGATTGATGGAACAGATCGCACAAGCACAAACACAACATGGAGAACTTCGTTTCTGAGACTTGTTCGCCACCAAGCCTTAAGTCCCAGCTCTCTGATCACCAGGTCACCGCCATCTCACTGCAGCCTCCAGCTGCTCACCTGCAACACCTAGCCTACCACTGAGCTCTCCTGGACTCCCTAAGCTTCCCTCAGACTAGCTCCAGTCAGCAGCCAGCGCCCGTTGCAACCTGAGATGGTAAATGGACAAACCTGCTCCAAGGAAAGGCCTCCATTGACTCTCCTTGAGTATTTGAATCCATCCCTGTCACCTGCACACTCAATCAGAGGTTTAGCAAATGAAATCAAGCTTATATCAGTCATAGCAGAGAAGATCAAGGTGATATCAGTAGCGTATTAGTGAAAGCAGGCGCGATCAGAGCGTCTGACAGCACGTTTGAATTAAAGTGATCGGTCACCGGACCGATCAGGACTATCCCAGACCGATCAGGCTCCAACCTGATCGGTCTCCAGTGAGAAACTTAGGATCGCAAACTCGTATGATCGGTCACCCTGACCGGTCACCAGATCGGTCACCAAACCGATCCGGAAATCAACTTGCCACAATCCCGCCTGGAATCCACTGGCTGATCGGTCACCAGACCTATCAGGCCGATCCCAAACCGATCAGGCTCCAGCCTGATCAGTCAGGGTGAGAAACCTCGCGACAGTTGATCGTTCAGTCTGATCGGTCATGGTTTCTCCCTGATCGGTCACCAGACCGATCAGGAGCAGATCAGTGAGGTTCCCAAAAACCTATTGGATGCTCCCTGATCGGTCACCAGACCGATCAGGAGTAGAGCAGCAGGAGAACTCAACCCACTTGTGGGCTCCCTGATCGGTCACCAAACCGATCAGGAGCTGTGCAGTGAGTGAAATGCATACTCCCTTATCTGTCACCAGACCGATCAGTCATCGCTGGATCGGTCACCAGACCGATCCATGAAGGAGCACCGTGCCAACTTCCCTGATCGGTCACCAGACCGATCCAGGGGCTCCAACCTAGTCCTCCAAGCTAGGGTTTCATCCAACCTAGCCCTCCAAGTTAGGACCTGACCCTCTAAGCTAGGATTTTTTCACCTAACTCTCCAAGTTGGGACTTTTCACCTAACCCTCCAAGTTAGGACTTTTCACCTAGCCCTCCAAGCTAGGACTTTTCACCCAACCCTCCAAGTTAGGACTTTTCCACATTTCACCTAACCCTCCAAGTTGGGACTTTTCACCTAACCCTCCAAGTTAGGACTTTTCACCTAGCCCTCCAAGCTAGGACTTTTCACCCAACCCTCCAAGTTAGGACTTTTCCACACCTAGCCCTCCAAGCTAGGATTTTTCACACCTAACCCTCCAGATTAGGACTTTTCCACACCTAGCCCTCTAAGCTAGAATTTTCCACACCTAACCCTCCAGGTTAGGATTTCAATCATCCCGTGCCTAATCCCCGATCAGGACTTAAACATAATCATAATCATCAACCTAAACTAAAATCGATGTCAACATCAAAACAACAATCAGGGTCAGACTGCATCAACAATCTCCCCCTTTTTGTTGTTTCACAATCCGATTTTAAGTTTAGGGATTCGAAATCAATATTCTCAAATTCTAGAATCATAGGGGAATCAGGATCCTCCCCCTACAATATTATCATCCCAAACTTAACCAAGCACACTCTCCCCCTTTGTCGAACATCGAAAAGGGTCTAGAGGGGCTGTTAAGTATAAACATACTCTCCCTCAACCCTAGGGGTATCCTAAAATAACAAAAGATTTGATATAATTTTGAAGGGATATGAAAACATATGATAAAGATAAGGCATGACAAAACAATCATATGTATCATACGAACATGGAATCATAAGCATAATCATAGCAACGCATAATATCAGATGAATGAAGCATAAGCAAAATCTAGTCATAGAAGTAAGGCATAAAACATATCCTGAAAAGGCAAGTGCATCATACATCAAAACCAAACAACTAATTAGATGCATATCAATGCATCAAAATCAAGGCAAATGTGGCACAAGGTCATAAAAGTCAAGTCATGAGGCATACAGCCCCGAAAGTCATACAATCTAAACAGTTAGATAGGCAAATCACAAGCAGATGCAGAGTATATCAACCATCGGCGGGGGGGGGGGGGGGGGGGGGGGGGGGGGGGTCATCATGCATAGGGTCATCCATCGTGGCATCAGGTATATAGGACCCTGGTACAGCACTGCCAGAGGGCGCCTCTCCAGGAAGGGCCGACTGGTATGGATGATCAGCCGCCCACATGCGCCACTCCTCGATCCAGGACTGCTTCTGGGTCAGCATCGCAGACTGATACGCCTCCTGACTGGCACGCAGGCCAGAAATCTCGGATCGGAGCTTCGTCTGAAATGTCGTCTGCCCGAGCTCCAACAGGTGTAATCGATGGTCCATGGACTTCTCGAGCTCCGCGATCTGCCATCGTAGATCGGGATCTGGACTATACTCATAGTCTGCTGCAGCGGGCGCCTCAAGATGTACAGCCGGAGCTGCTGGTACCTGTACGTGGTCCGCCCGTGGTAGCTCCCCTAGACCCTGCCCATCCTTCCATATAAGACCCTGGCCCTGAGGTCTGACAACAATACCAGACTTGGCAAACGCACGTTTCCCAAGTCGGCAGTCTTGTCGCACCATCGACACCGTCCGGCCCTTGGACACATCGATACCGACTGACTGGAGCCACTCAGTGATAATGTGTCCATATGACATATAGATTGTGCGCCATCCGGGCTTGCTATACGCTATGATGGAAAATATAAGGCACGTCGTGAGATCATACTCCAGATGGTGATGCATCGCATAGAGTAGCAAACAATGATAAGAACGGATCTCACTGAGAGGTTTGGAAGTGATCGACAGAATACAGTTTGTGATTATCTTGAAAAGAATATAATCATCAGGGGAAAGACGAAGAGCAGCAAAGGTCGGGAAGTCAGGCCCTAACTCATCAAGGTCATCTGGCCTAGGATGTCGAAAGAAATACTCGTAGATTGAGTCGGGGGTGACTCCCACAAATGGAGGCAGTAACGGGTCCGAGATCGCAGGATAGATAGAGTAAAAATTAGGCGATCGTCAACAACCAAGAAATTCTGAAAAGTTTTTGTGGGTAAAGTTAAGGTTGGTTTTGGCTACCCGAGTTGTATACCCAAAACCCTCTTGTGGTCCTGGTTGCAAGTTGTTGTAGAATTCGGACACAAGATCAACATTTATGGTCCGCTCGAGAGAAAGGAAAATTTCAAGATTATAGAAATCAACCACCTCTTTAATAGAGGGGCAGTGCTCATATAAGAAAGTCCTATCAATCGATCTACAAGGTAGAAGTTTAAATGTTCTAGTTTGGAAGGTTTGTTCCAGGTATGCATTGGGAAATCTAGAACTCGAGGATGGTTGAGGTCTTTGAGAGGGTCTGGAAGAAGAAGGGGCTTTGCCCTTCGAGTTGCCCTCCACTGGTTCTTTCCCTTTGGATGACTTTCTAAAGGAATTAAGAATTGATTATAGAAGTGAACACACAAGTTTGATCAAGAACACAGGATTTGATTTAATCAGTGGGGTCAAAAAAAGTCACGGCACCAGGTTGATATAAATCAAAGGATCACAAAGATAAGTGTTGATCAAAAATCAAATAACAGAGAGATGTGATTGAGTTTAGGTCATGGCATAGGCAAGGTCACGGTAAGAATTAGGGTAACAACACAAAGAGGAAACACCATAAGAAAAACATCATGATTAGCTTCCAAAGATTATACAATGATGAAGTAATCAACAGATTAATACAACACATAACTTACTTAGGTGCCATGATGTTGATTTGAGAAGATTCTGAAGGCTTGAAGGAGAGCTCGCGCAGGAGAAAGTTCTCGACGCAAGGAATGAGCGCACGACCTTGAGGAGAAAGGAACTTGCAGAAGACAAGGAAGAGCTCGCAGAACACCTTCTCAGGATCGCACGCACACAGAAGCTCACGCGCAAGAAGAAGAACACGCAGGAAGAGAACTCACGCACGGCAAAAGAAGAGAAATCGCACGCGCAAGGAAGAAGGCAAGAGGGTTTCGGCGCTGAGGGTTTTGGTCGGCTAGGGCTAGGAAGTAAGGAAATACACGAAGTTAATCGGTTGGTGGATCGGTCCACCAACCACAATTTAATGCGATTGAACGGATCACCGTTCGATCTGGGAGTGCCCAGACCGATCAGGCTTCGGCCTAATCAGACTGGTCTGGTCCTGATCGGGCGGGGTGACCGATCAGGCAGGCTCCTGATCGATCGGCTGATCGATCAGGAAGCGATCAGTAGGTTTGGAGGTTTTTCCCGTGAGCCCCCTGATCGGTCTGTGGACCAATCACCACCGAGTGCCAGATCGGTCCGGGGATCGATCCAGGCCAACACAGAGGGTTTTGATAATTTTTCGCACAGGAGCTGGATCGATCCGTTGGACCGATCAGACATACTCCTGATCGGTCTGGTGACCGATCAGGCTTCCTGAAATTTCCTGATACGATCTAAAACTTTCAGTTTCAAATTTCCAGTCGATTCTTGACAAGATCTGATGAAAGTTATCGATCTTGGAAGTGATCCCTTGACTAAAATTGGTCCCTAGACAAGGATCAAAGGTCCTTATGGGTGTAACAATCACTTTGCTCGGCTCAAGTGGAGTCAAACTCAATCAACAAACATCCACTCAATTTCAAACAAGTTTGTATCAAATTCAAGTTTCCAATCAAGTTTCCTTGATTGGAATGTCCAAGTATGATCATGGAGCCAAGTACACATGTGTTATGCATTGGTTTTCCCCATACTTGGTCACCGAAGTGATTTTTATCTCGTCAACCAAATTTCTTAAGGGATGCAATAACATTTCGAGAAATTTAGTTGATCCTAGCATCTCACCCCATTTCTAGCAAACAAAAATATTTTGTTGAACCTTATAGTTCGTGTGAGATGTCCCCAAGTTACCCAATTGTTTTCCAACAATTCGAATTGATCATGAAGGGTTTGAATGCAATTCAATCCTATGAAGCACGACACATTCCCAACTCCCTTCTTAAGAAGCTAAATTCATTCGGGGAGTGGTTTAGTGAAAATGTCTGCTAGATTCAATTTGGACTCTACATATGAGAGTACAACATCTCCTCTAGCAACATGATCCCTAATGAAGTGATGGCGCACTTCAATATGTTTGGTTCTAGAGTAATGGACCGGATTCTTTGTTAGGTTAATTGTGCTAATGTTGTCACACAACACTTGCACACCCTTGTAGCTTAATCCATAGTCCTCTAGAGTATGAATCATCCACAACAATTGTGATATACTCTCTTCCATAGCAATATATTCTGCCTCGGTCGTGGAGAGAACAACACAATGTTGCTTCCGACTTGACCAACTAACTAGAGATGATCCTATAAAATTGGCAACCCCCACTAGTGCTTTTCCGATCCAATTTACATCCAGCGTAGTCAGAATCGGTGTAGCCAATTAGGTCAAAAGATTCGGTATGGGGGTACCATAGACCAACTCCTATTGTGCCCTTAAGGTATCTTAAAATTCGTTTAACAGCAATTAAGTGAGATTCCTTGGCACAAACTTGATATCTAGCGCACATACCCACAGCGAAAAGTATATCAAGTCGACTGGCTGTGAGGTATAGCAGACTACCTATCATGCTTCGATATTGAGTCAAATCAACAGGTTTACCACTCTCATCAGTGTCTAATCTTGTGTTTGTAGCCATGGGAGTGGTTACCTCTTTTGAATCACTTATATTGAATTTTCGAAGCATCTCTTGAGTATACTTTGATTGGTGCACATGGATCTCATCTCGGGTTTGTTTGATTTCAAGTCCAAGGAAGAAAGTCAACTCTCCCACTAGACTCATTTCAAATTCACTCTCCATGTGTCCAATGAACTCATTTAAATAGCCCTTGTTATTTGAGCCACAAATAATGTCATCGACATACACTTGGGCTACAAATATATTGTCACCATCTCTTCGTAGAAATAGTGTAGGGTCTATTTGGCCTCTTACAAAACCTTTTTCAATTAGGAATGTCGACAACCGCTCATACCAAGCTCAGGGTGCTTTTTTAAGGCCGTAGAGCGCCTTCTTGAGCTTAAATACATGGTTTGGAAATTCAGAACTCTCAAACCCCGGAGGTTGTTCGACATAGACCTCTTCTCTAATTAAACCATTTAGAAAGGCCAATTTGACATCCATTTGATATACCTTGAAACCACGATATGCTGCAAATGCAAGCATCAATCGAATGGACTCTAATCGTGCCATGGGAGCATAGATCTCATCATAATCAAGGCCTTCAACTTGACTGTAGCCCTTGGCTACTAAGCGTGCCTTGTTTCTTATGATTTCTCCCTTATGGTTCAACTTATTTTTGAAGACCCATTTGGTTCTAATGATGGTGGTCTTCTTGGGTCTAGGGACTAGGTCCCAAACTTGACTTCTTTCGAATTGACCTAGTTCATCTTGCATCGTAATGATCCAATCGGGATCATTTAATGCTTCATTAATTTTCCTAGGCTCAATTTCAGAAATTAAAGCAACTTCATTAGCCTCATTCCTAAAGAATGATCTAGTCCTAACCCCATGGAGGATATCTCCAACAATTTGATCTTGGGGATGACTAGAGGCTAATCTAGTTTGCCTAGGTGTTGGTGGTGCTTCTTGAATGGTTTCACTAGACACAAGCTCAGCCTCAGGATCCGGCTGATCTATATGTTGTCTAGGCTCACCGTCATCAGATTCATCACCATCAACAACATTTGGACTTTCATTCAAACTTAGTCTCCTAAGTTCGAATTGGACTTCATCTTCTGGTTGTCCATTGCCTTTTGGAATTTCTTCAAAGACAACATCAGAAGATTCTTCAACCAATCTAGATTTCTTATTGTAGACTCGGTAGGCTTTGCTAACTAGGGAGTACCCGACCAGTATCCCTTCATCAGCCTTAGCCGTGAACATTCTAAGGCGGTCCTTGATGTTTAGAATAAACACCTTACAACCAAACACCCTAAGATGTTTAACTGTAGGTGGTTTTCCAAACCAAAGTTCATGGGGAGTCTTTCCTAAGAATCTATGGATGAGGACTCGGTTTTGCACGTAGCAAACTGTATTTACAGCTTCGACCCACAAGTAGCTCGGTAGTGAGTACTCGTTAAGCATGCTTCGCGCAGCCTCTTGTAGAATACGGTTCTTCCTCTCTACAACACCATTTTGTTGTGGTGTTCTAGGAGTGGAGAACTCATGTCTATACCCTCTATCTTGACAAAACTCTAAAAATCGTTGGTTTTGAAATTCACCTCCATGATCACTTCTGATTATCTTAATTGTTGATGATTTTTCATTTTCAACTCTTCTAAAAAAGAAATGAAAACATCTAAGGTTTTGTCCTTATATTTTAGAAAATATGTCCATGTATATCTAGTAAAATCATCAATGATAACAAAACAATATCTACTACCATTCAATGATATAATAGTGCTACAATCAAACAAGTTCATATGAAGTAAATCTAAAGCGGTAGATGTACTTACAGCGCTTTTACCTTTATGTGCAGATTTTGTTTGCTTACCCATTTGACATGCATCACAAAGTTTGTCCTTTTCATACTTGATGCTTGGTAAGCCACGAACCAATCCCTTGTTTGCCAACTTCCGGATATTCTTTATGTTCACATGAGCTAGTCTCCGGTGCCAAAGGGTGGAATCCTCTTCTTTTGACATGAGACACTTAGCAAAAGCATTAATAGTACTTTTAAAGGAAACTTGGTAAATGTTATCTACTCTTGTTCCTACTAGTACCATGTCAACATTGTCATGTTGTCTAACTAGACATTGACTTGATTGGAAATCAATTGTATAACCCGCATCACACAATTGACTGACACTTAGGAGATTAAATGTCATCCCCTTGACTAGAAGAACATTTTTAATCCTAAGACATTCGGATATTTGAATGTCTCCTATTCCTATGACCTTAAAACTATCATTGTTACCAAATGAAACATTACCTCTACTTTTTCTTTAATGTGTGGTAAATAATGATCTATCCCCGGTCATGTGTTTGGAGCATCCACTATCAACGAACCAAGTTGATAGATGCTCTCCCTTAATCACAACCTACACAATTCGAAAAATAGAAGATTTAGGTACCCATACCTTGGGACCTAAAGCACCTACTAAACAAGACTTAGGCACCCATGCCTTGTCAACTTTCCTTTGGACTCTAGGTGTCTTAGATTGTCTAATATCAGTCCTAGACATCAAAGACACAAATGATGGTTCTTTGGGTCAGTAACCAATACCGGCCCTATTGTAGACCGCCCTTTGGGCATTCAAGATCATGTCTAAGGTCTTTGAGCTAGTTGAGAATTTCTCAAGAACACTCTTGAGCTTCTCAACTTCACTCTTCAATGATTCATTTTCATCTTCTAGCATCTCAACATGCAAATCATTTACATCCTCATCCCTAGAGGATTTCAATTGTTCAACCTCAAGTTTCAAAGATTTAATCTCATCCTCTAACATTTCAACATGCAAATCGTCTATGTTCTCATCCCTAGATGATTTCAATCGTTCAACTTCTAATTACAATGATTTAACCTTATTTTTTGACTTTTTCAGCATATTGGTTAAGCATGCAATAGCTCTATAACATTTCTCAAGTTCGGGAGTTGTTACCTCTTCATCATCCGAAGATGATGAAGCCGCGTTTGAGGAGTCGGAGGATTCATCACTGCTTTCTTCTCCAAGAGCCATGAGTGCCACATGCCGTGTGCTCTTCTCCTCCTCTTCATCGGATGAACTTGAGGAGGATTCATCCCAAGTAGCCTTCAAGGCCTTCTTCTTTTTCTTGGATCTATCCTCCTTCTTCTTGGATTTCTCCTCCTTCTTCTTTAGCTTTGGGCATTCACTCTTGAAGTGCCCTTTCCTGCCACACTCATAACAAGAAACATTAGACTTATCAATTTTAGCTTCACTAGGGTTACATTTACCCTTGAAGCGTCGACCCTACCTCATCATCCTTCTAACGAAATTGGTCATCTCAGAGGAGGAAGAGCCGCTGTCATCCTCCTCAGATTCGGATTCGGATTCGGAAGAGGATGAAGATGAAGAGACTTCCTTCTCCTTCTTCTTCTCCTTCTTCTTCTTGTTCTTTTCTCCTGCAACTAAGGCAATCCCCTTCTCCTTGGGGTCTTTGTTAGTCATTTCATGAAGTTCCATCTCACAAAACAAATCATCTAATTTGACAATTGATAAGTCCTTGGAAACTTTGTAGGCATCCACCATGGATGACCACAAAGCATTCCTTGGAAAGGCTTTCAACACATACCTCACAAGGTCGCAATTTTCGACCTTTTCATTAATAGAATGAAGCCCGTTGAGGACTTCCTTGAACCGTCTATGGAGTTCACTTACGGTTTTATTCTCCTTCATGGAGAGGTTTTGAAGTTGGTTGAGGAACAAATCCTTCTTTGCTATTCTTGAATCTCGGGTGCCCTCGTGGAGTTCTATGAGCTTGTTCCACACATCTTTTGCACTTGAAAATGCACCAATCTTGATGAGTTGGTCTTTGTTCATGCCGCATTATAGGGTCACCACCGCCTTCGCGTCGGCTTCACTCTTTCGAGTTTGCTCTGCAGTCCAACGCTAAGATTCTAGTTCTTTGTCTTCATCATTCTTAGGAGGGGAAAAGCCCTCCTTCACAGCGAACCAAATGTTGATATCCATCTTAAGATAGTACTCCATCTTCGATCTCCAATATTGGAAATCTGCTCCATCGAAGAAAGGAGGTCGGGTGGTGGAGAAATTCTCTCAAAGCCATTGTAGATAGCTCTGGGTCGTTAATCCGCTTGTACAGAGCCCCAAGCTCTGATACCACTTATTGGATCTTGGGGTGAATGTAGCCAGACACTTGAAGTTTAGGCGCTTTTGAAATTTTTGTGACTCAAAGGTTTAGTAGCACAGCGGAAGCAATAAAACAGAGTATGCAGTAAACTAAACCCAAAGTTAATCACAAGAACAAGAACGCTAACAAGAGGATTTACAAGGTTCGGGGATAACTTGCCCCTACTCCTTGGCGTGCCCGTAAGGTGGGCGATCCCTTGATCGTCGGCAGATCAAGCCCCGGTGAACACCGGATAAAATACAATCTCCTTCTCGGTGGAGTAACATCTCCACAACATTTCAACAAAGATAGAGTTTTAAGCACAATGAAACACAAAAAGATCTTACTTAGCACTTAGGACAGCAAGAACTCAGACAAACTTCTCCCGAGCTCCACTCAGCGCAGATCTCACGCAAGAATCCCCTTCTTCGTGTCTTCTCGCTGATGGACTCACCAAGCCTTCTGACTCTTCTTCCCAATGCTCAAGTAACAGATGGTTGCTTCAAAGATTACAGTTGCTTACTCAAGATTGATGGAACAGATCGCACAAGCACAAGCACAAACACAACGTGGAGAACTTCGTTTCTGAGACTTGTTCGCCACCAAGCCTTAAGTCTCAGCTCTCTGATCACCAGGTCACCGCCATCTCACTGCAGCCTCTAGCTGCTCACCTGCAACACCCAGCCTACCACTGAGCTCTCCTGGACTCCCTGAGCTTCCCTCAGACTAGCTCCAGTCAGCAGCCAGCGCCCGTTGCAACCTGAGATGGCAAATGGACAAACCTACTCCATGGAAAGGCCTCCATTTACTCTCCTTGAGTATTTGAATCCATCCCTGTCACTTGCACACTCAATCAGAGGTTTAGCAAATGAAATCAAGCTTATATCAGTCATAGCAGAGAAGATCAAGGTGACATAAGTAGCATATCAGTGAAAGCAGGCGCGATCAAAGCGTCTGACAGCACGTTTGAATTAAAGTGATCGGTCACCGGACCGATCAGGACTATCCCAGACCGATCAGGCTCCAACCTGATCGGTCCCCAGTGAGAAACTTAGGATCGCAAACTCGTATGATCGGTCACCCTGACCAGTCACCAGATCGGTCACCAAACCGATCCGAAAATCAGCTTGCCACAATCCCGCCTAGAATCCACTGGCTGATCGGTCACCAGACCGATCAGGCCGATCCCAGACCGATCAGGCTCCAGCCTGATCGGTCAGGGTGAGAAACCTCGCGACAGTTGATCGTTCAGTCTGATCGGTCATGGTTTCTCCCTGATCGGTCACCAGACCGATCAGGAGCAGATCAGTGAGGTTCCCAAAAACCTACTGGATGCTCCCTGATCGGTCACCGGACCGATCAGGAGCAGAGCAGCAGGGGAACTCAACCCACTTGTGGGCTCCCTGATCGGTGACCAAACTGATCAGGAGCTGTGCAGTGAGTGAAACGCATACTCCCTGATCGGTCACCAGACCGATCAGTCATCGCTGGATCGGTCACCAGACCGATCCATGAAGGAGAACCATGCCAACTTCCCTGATCGGTCACCAGACCGATCCAGGGGCTCCAACCTAGCCCTCCATGCTAGGGTTTGATCCAACCTAGCCCTCCAAGCTATGACCTGACCCTCCAAGCCAATATTTTTTCACCTAACCCTCCAAGTTGGGACTTTTCACCTAACCCTCCAAGTTTGGACTTTTCACCTAGCCCTCCAAGCTAGGATTTTTCACCCAACCCTCCAAGTTAGGACTTTTCCACACCTAGCCCTCCAAGCTAGGATTTTTCACACCTAACCCTCCAGGTTAGGACTTTTCCACACCTAGCCCTCTAAGCTAGGATTTTCCACATCTAACCCTCAAGGTTAGAATTTCAATCATCCCGTGCCTAATCCCCGATCAGGACTTAAACATAATCATAATCATCAACCTAAACTAAAATCGATGTCAACACCAAAACAACAATCAGGGTCAGACTGCATCAACAGTTTTCAAAAGTTGTTGCTCATCCGCACTTCCGTTATAACTTTGATCTTTCCATATTTGCCCTTTGTCTAGTCTAAATAGACTTAATCTATTTCGATATGAGAATCCAATTCTTAAACTCGTTTTAAGTCCTTTGGATAAATTCATAGTGTGTGTGACCCAATAGATTTTCGGTTATGTTAATCGTCGATAATTAACTAGTAATTATGGATCAATCATATGACACCTAATAGTACATCATGATTCTCAATTAATCACAAAATCATACGCTTGATTCCATATCCACTTTTGAACTTTTCAATAGCTATAGTGAGTCATGTCTCATTCCTTTCACTTGTCTTATGTCCACGTGATTCAAGATATGGTCTATGTGTCTGTCCCTACTAGGTTGACTATGTCACACCTAATCCAAGTAATACATCCTCATCCTACGAATTCAAGTTACTCATACTTGTGTCACAGAGTAACAATCTTGGCAAGTGATGCTTTAGTTAAACATTTTGAGTAATAATCCTAACAAGTGGTCATAGAACATACGTCTCCTCATAAGAAGCGTTGAATCCTCTATAGGCTATCCAAACATCTTCGGACACTTCAATTTATACCCAATTATCCCAGAGCCACGCCTCAAAGAGATTCTTGCTTAGGATGCTAAATTATAAATTTGCATGACCAAGATGACTTAAATACCTTAAGTCTAAGAAAAGTTACATTTGAGCTACAGTAAGAGCTTTATTGACATATTCATATATGTAGAAAATAATATAAAATCTTATAATAGGTCATTCCAATAAACTAGTTATCATAACTAATATTTATGTTTAACTTTTAATATCTCAATGTCTCATGATAATGAAAAATAATTGCTTAATTAAATTAAGAAGTATAACGCTATTAAATCTGAAAGGTTTTTTATACTCCATGTAGATATCAGACTCTTAACTCGTCATTAACTTGATATTGTATAGAGTAATACAAATATATTATTCTCATATTCTGCTAAGTGACAGGAACATTTTCAAAAATCACGTGAAAAGTCCAACACTTGAGTTATTGTCATGATATGCTGGGAAAGTGTCGAAAGCGCTTTAAAAAAACAAAACTTAGTAAATTTCTTTAAATAATCAACACGAATGAGGACCTAAAAGAAAGAATTAAGTTGAGTCCTTGATGACTTATGAACTTCAGAATTTTAAATTCTCACTTGTTATAGTGTTTGATGTTATTATAACAACAAATTTGAATATTGAGTGATTTGTTTAAGTTGAGTCCTTGATTATATGTTGTTATATAATCAACACTTAGTAAATTTCTCCAGTAGAAAATATGAATATTGATATTATTATTAAACCATTAAAAGGAATTTTTTGAATTTAAAGAGTTGAAATTTTGAATTTGATAAGGTAACAACAAAAACTAAGCAAATAACAAGTGAAATGAAAAATGAGAATAGATGTTGATGTCGTGAGGAGAACAGGTCAACCCTGAGTTGCACTATTCGAATCCCTACATCAGGGCCCTGACTCGGGGCCCGCTTGATTTAGGAATTTATATCAGATTTTCGATTAAACCCAGAGACAAAACTCTAAGCCCGAGTTCAGAGTTGGGAAGTCCGACTCTCTAGTCGGGATCCCGACTCCTCTAAAAGGTCAATGATCATCAAGGGCATGTGTAAAACGTACGTGAACACATGGTCTCATAACGTCCTCCTTTACTCCCCATTTACATGCCATAAAAGAGACTGTGCATGGTGGGAGTAACGGTGCCGAAAAATGCGGAATCATATCTTTAGGTGATCCCTTCCCAAAAACCCTATAAAATGGAGAGCTCTCATCTGCAGAGGAGGTATGTGCAACAACCTAATCAATTCCTAATATGTCTCTTGTTTTTAGATCTTCTCTAACTTAAGCGTCGGAGTGACTACGTTAAAATTCTTTAGGCCGTCCTCTTAATTCATGTTTCCTTCTTTAGATATTATTCAAAAGAAGAATCTCATTGCATGCACACCACGAAGCCAATACCTTCCTCCTACCCGCGTGAGTTACCAATGAATTAGCCTCCTAGGACCTTGGGCAACATCAGATGTTGTATCCAAAGAGAAAAATAAAAAATCTATCATCTAAAGAAAGATTTCATTTGCTTAGAGTGACGGCGATAAAATAACACAATTAGCTGAAAAAACTTTTAGAATTAATTTTTTTTAATGAGCCAAACAATTTTCTTCTTTACAAACTCAATTTAAATAACTTTAAAAATACGAATAATTTTAAAAGTATTTTATTTTTATTTAATTTGAAAAAGTTAATCATGTCACATGCATTTTAAATATTATATATTAATTGATATTTAATTTATATTTTAGAAAAATAATTCATTAATAAAAAAATCACATTATATTAATGTTTGAGGAACTATTGTTTCATGTCGCATCTCTAATTAATAAAAAAAAGATACGGAGAAGAAAAACTATTTTATTTAAATTTTGATATCTATTTTTTACTATCTGAATTTATTTTTTTTATTTTTTTATTATTATTTCTCTCCACTCTATATTTTTTTTATTATTATGAATGTTCTTCTAGAATGGCTATCCATTATAAAACCAAAGAAGATTTTAAGAAACATTTGTAACAATAAGATTTTAATAACGAGGATTGAGTAAGAAGCAGAAATAATAAACTGTTGAATAAAAAAACGAAATATGAAAAAGTAAAAATAGAATTAAAAAAATATTTTAATATTTAGTGAATTATTTTTTTTTAATTTAGATAAGTGTTAAATGATATGAGAAATTATTTTATATATTTAAATTGAATGAATAGATAGAATAGTTGATATAAGATTTTTTTATATAAAATATAAAATTTAAAATAAAATATTTATTTAAGAATGTGATATGGATACTCTACACTGCCATTGAAAAAAGAACATAAAATCATAATAAAAAAAAATACTATGTTCATGCCGTGATTTTCAATATATTTATCGTGTCCTAGATATACTTTAATTTAGGACGGTGACTAAAATCAGTTAGATAATATTCGAACGATAATCAAATATATACGTATAAAATATTATATTATTTATTGAGATTTTTATTAAGATTTTTTCTTAAACCATCGTTACTGAATCATAATATATATCATACGCCTGCCATTTTTTTACACGCCAAGGGTATGCGAATCCACGAAATAACAAAATGGCTACGCTTCACATCACAGACGTCCACTCGCAGTCCGCTGGCTAACGTCACACGTCGGTGCCCGTCACACGTACTCGGCGACTGTCACACGAACCGGGGACGTCGATCCGGCGAACCCTACGTCCTCCACCACCCGTCGCACTCGAGGCGGTCTCCGACTCCTCGTGATCCAGCCCCAAGAACGTCTCCAGGCTCGAGATCCGCTCCAGCAGTTCCTCCCCCAGCGCTGCCGGGGCCTCACCGGACGAACCCGGGCTCTCCTCCCACGCCGCGGAGGCAGACCTCCTTTTTCTCGTCAGCTCCGGCGCCGTCTCCGAGAAGTTGAGCTTGGCTTATCCCCCCGAATCTCGATCGCCGCCGCGTCGTACGCCCGCGCTGCCTCCTCCGCCGTCGCGTACGTCCCCAGCCAAACCCTCGCCCCCTTCCTCGGATCCCGTATCTCCGCCGGCCACTTTCCCCACGGGCGCCTCCGTATGCCTCGGTATTTCGTCTTCCGACGCCTCTCAGCAGCCGGTTTCTTCCTCTCGCACTCCGCTGCCCCAAAAATCGGGAACAAACCTTAAGAAATCAAACCCATCGATTAAAGTAGGAAGACGATGAGAACGTTACGGTGAGAAGGAAGGCTTTCCCCGCCGGAGATAGCATCGTGGCCATCCATAAAGGCCAAGAAGTCGGAGATGATCGCTCCGCCGCACATCTCTTCCTCTTACGCCTCCAGCCAAATTAAAAAAACAAATCTCCTCAGGAAGAGCACTACTGCCACGATTCCACTTCACAACCCCCCACCCTCCTCCCCATTTTAAAGCCTAATTTCTGTATTTAATTAATTGCCAATTTCTCAAACAGCCTTTTTTTCTAATCTTAAATTCTTCAAAGAAAAGCGCACGTTCTGCTGTTTTGGGTAAAGAGTAGGAAAGGCTCGCGACGGTGCGTTTGGGCCGTACGATCGCGAGCACCCCCAGCAGTTGCCTTGCCTCCTCCGTCCGAAACATAACGGCGACAGGTGCTGCCCCCGATGTCCGCATACGCCCCCACCCTTGCGGCGGTGATCGAGGGACCGGATGATCCAACGACGGCTGCAAGGCGAGACCGGTGGGTTCCTGGAAGACGAAAGGAGTCACGGCCACGTGGGGCATTGGAGTGGTGTTGGGTACTGGGAGGGGACGGTGCCTCGGGTAGTGGTCCGTGGACGGTAAGAGGACGCAAGAATCTGTCGGGCCGAAGCCGGTGATCGTGCGAGTGCGGGCCCGGAATTCTACCGATCCTACGAACGTAATGCACGGTTGATCACGCGATGATGAATGTGATGATCAGATCAACGGCTAAGCGAGTTGAACATTGACAGGAGAGCAAGAAACAATCATGAATCAATTATACTTGAGAGCAAATTGATGGCAGATATTTAGTTCTATCAATTTGTCAAATGATTTTAATTTATCTTATTTTATATTACTCTAAAAATTTAAAAGATATTTGATAGACATGGAAGAAAACAAACACGTTTCGACAGATATTCAAATGGAGCTTAATAAAGTCAAAAAAAAGTCTAAATATTGGAATAAGCTTAGAATTCAGCAAAAGGTGTTCTTTTCAATTAACAAGAAAGTTTTTTTTTATTGTGACAAAGATCATTTTATTTCTATTAGAAGCGAACATGAAATCCAATACAAATCCATACAGCTGAACTGGTGAATGATTTAACAATTAATATCTGGCATAAATGTATCTAATTAATTAACTGAAAATTTTAGTTAGCACGTAAACCGGTGGCTATTTATATAGATCGGCGGTGAATTCGACCCCCGTATGCGGCAGCCAAGTGAGACCGTCGATGAACCGACGGACTGTGAAGAAGCCTGCCACCGCCGCGTCGCCGATGACGTGGTAACCGGGCCACCCCACGCGGCCGCTCAGCCTGGCGCCCGGCCCGTAGTTGCCGTACTCGCCGTACCACAGCGTGCTTAGTCCGAAATCTCCGGCCCACTCCAGCCATCCGCCGGCCTGCACTTGCGCCCCCAGGTACGACTGCATGATCACGGTCCGCGAGAAGGCCTTCCAGGGCCTGCCCAAGTAGGTCGGGTAGTTGGCATGGACGAAGCAGCCATGGAGGGAGAAACCGGTGTTCTGGTTGGGGTCCTTCCGGCCCTGCGCCGTGATGGTGGCCTTCTGCTCCGGGAGCGGGCGACGGGTGTGGATGTGGCAGCGCTGGAGCAGAGCCAGCCCGTTGCCGAAGATGAAGTCGATGGTGCCAAAAATGTGGCAGTCGCGGTAGAACTGGCGGAGCGAGTGGGCGTACAGAGTGTCCTGGTGGCCCTCGATGCTGCACCGGAAGAAAGCGGAGCGGTCGGAGTCGACGCGGAGCGCCACCGCCTGGTGGTTCTCCGGACCGGCAGTGTTCCGAAACGTGATGTCCCGGGCGATGAAGCCCGGCCCAGATACCGCTGCATGAAAGAAGGAAGGAATAAGTTCACTTTCCAAATAAAGAGGGAAGGAATGAGTTCTGTTTCCATGTACGCGCCAAAGGTAGCAGTTCTAAAGGTAGTCCACCCCTGCATGAAGTTTCTATTTCCGGTGATTACCGTCGCTCCGATGCCGTCTCCGACGATCATTATATTTCTCTTCTTCTTTTTCACCTCCACGTTTTCTACGTACACCCCCTTCTTCACATAGATGACGTGCCTTCTCGCGCTGTAGCTCGGCGCCGCGTTGACCGCCTCGCTGACAGACCGGTAACGTCCGCTGCCGTCCGACGCCACCACTGCATCGACTCGAAGTGATTTAAAGTTTGCACGCATCAGATCCTCTGACTCCGCCGACACCCACGACGGCGGCGGAAACGGTGCGGGGATCCTCTTGGTGTTGTTTGTCGGGGGAGAGGCGTGCGGGATGATGCTCCGCATCCGCTTGTACATGGAGAGCAAATTGGAAACGAGCTGCGTCAGCTCCGCGATCCGCATCTCAATGCGGCGACGGGCGCGACCGTCGGTTCCGTCGAAGCCCTCGAGGCAGGTGTCCTGGTTGCCGAGCGCCGCGCTGAGCCAGGCACGGAGGTTGGCCTCGCTGCTGGCGGCACGGCTGGTGGCGACGAGCCGGTCAATCTCGGCCAGCGACCAGTCGAGCTCGTCGGCGGAGAAGCCGAGCAGCTCGGCACAGTCGCGGAGCGCCGTCTCCTCGCGGAGGCTGACGGAGGCGTCGGCGAGGTCGGAGGCAGTGCCGGCTGCACGCACGGCCTCATCGATGGCGCCGCGGACGGCACTTTGGAGGATTGAGATGGGGCGGGAGAGGCTGCCGGCAGGGGAGCCTCGGATGCGCAGCAAGCAGGCTTCGTGCGCGGTGGTGTTGAAGCAGGCCTGGCGGAGAAGTGATTCGTCGAAGGCATTAATGGCTTCATTGTCTTGATCGGAATGGAAAATGAAAGAAAACAGAGGAGGAGGAGGAGGAAGAAGAAGAGGAGGAAGGCCGGTGACGGCATGGTGTTGGATTGGAGAATTGTAGGGGAAGGCAGGAAGGAAAGAATGGTGATGCATAAACGTTATTAGAAAAGGCGGGATAGTTTGCATTGGAAGAAAGGTTTCTTTTTTGTTCTCTTGCCTTCTTTTTTGGTTTGTTCTTTGGAAAGTATGACATGGAAGCTTTTGGATGTGGAGGTGCACATTCAAAAAGAACTAGTGCTCTATATATTCCTTGTTTATGTTTGTTAGCTTGCGGATTCTCATGCTTTTTGCTTATTTTGGTCTATGATAAGGTCATGCGGAGATACATAAGTGTTAGATCATGTTCGGCAAGCCAGAAGGGAGGGAGGGGGTAAATAATTTTTCTTTGATTTCTACCTACGATGTTAGCAAGCATAAGCGGAATAACAAATAAAACAAATTAAAAAATGCTAATGTCAACCTTTTAGTGGTTCGGAGATACACTCCTACTCAACGGCTGTTCGTAAGGTGGATAATCCTCGATCCTTCGGTGGATCACTCCCCGGATGCCCTCCGGCTAGCTCTGTTGGGACCGGGTGCATGTTGACAAGGATACGGGTTCGTAATATTTTAAAATTTTACGTGCAGCGGAAGAATTAGCATAAAATAATTTCACAAATTATTTTAACCACGTATCTAGCATGCGACCTTATGATGTGTGGACGTAATCATAAATTAAAACATTGCGGAAAAGTAAACTAATTTACTTTGTACCTCGCGTAACTCGAAGAAAAGGGACGAGATCCAACCGTAGCGTCCCTTGGAAGCTTCGCCTCTATTCGCGTCCACGCCGAGTTCTCTTCGGGATGACTTCGCAAAGTCACGAGTTTTGTGCCGACGAGAACTACTAGATTCTCTAAAGGCACAACTAGAAGAACAAGAGAAAAGAATGGAAACTAACCGCCAAGAACCGGAATCGAAATTCCGGGAAGGAAGGAGATGTGATCCGCTTCTTCTTCTTCTTGGTTGGCTTCTCCTTCTTCTTGATGGCTCACGGCAACCAAAGGTTGGAGGTGCGCCGGCCCTAGCTCTCAAGGAGGGCGCCGGCCCTAGGATGCCCTAAGGGGCGCCGGCCCTAAAGGGAAGAAAGAAGAGAGAATAAAAGAGAGAGAGGGAGAGAGTTAATCTCTTGATAGCTCTATATCGATTAGGAATTCAAGGCTTGCCTTTGGTTCCTTTATATAGTGGCCTCTCCCTTACCAAGTCTCTCTTTTAACGGAATTAACGGAATTAGTTATCATAAGAATTTTATCTTATAAAATTTCTTATGACTTATTCCGTTATGCCTAGTTTTATTATAACTAACTTTATAATAAAACAAATTCTTCTCTCCTTTAATTATGGAATAAATTTTATAAGAAATTTATAAACTTTCTTATTATGAAAAAATCAATTCATAATTGATTTTATAAAATTAAAATAAACCATTCCATGGATCATTTTAATTTCCATAAAAAGAATAAATTTCTATAAATTTATTTATATAAATTTCTTTATACAAATTTATTTATCCATAATTTATAAAACAAATCGCGCTAGATTTATTTTATTAATTAAACCAAATAAATTGGTTTCTTCCCCTTGTTGTGGCCGGCCAAACCAAAGGGGGTTAACACCCTCTTTGGCCGGCCAAACCGAGCCGAACCGATCGCGAATTAAACTCATTTAATTCGCCCAATAAGCCTTCAAAAGACTTAGCCATTTTAAGTTTCCGTTGCGCCTCTGATTAACTCAGATTCGACTTATTTCTCTTGATTGGAAAATCCAATTTTCAACTCGTTTTAAATCCCTCGGATTACTCGTAGTGCGTGTGACTAAATAGGCTTTCGATTTATGTTGGCCGTCTATAATTAACCAATTATAGAACGGTCATGAGTGGCACCTAGTAGTACATCATGACCCCCAATTAATCGAAAGATCAACGGTTTGACCTCAGAAGTAATTCCGAAACCCTTCAGCAGCTCTAATGAATCGTGCCCCATTCCCTTCACCATCTTATACCCACTTGGTTCAGGACACGGTCTATTTGTGTCAGTCCCCACTAGGCTGACTACGTCACACCTAGCCCAAGTAGTGTCTTTCTCGTCCTTTGGATTTCTAATTACTCTCATGTATTTAAGAGACTCGCACTCTAAACATGATATGCTCTGGCCAGAGGCTTTGAGTAACAATCCGACGATAGGCCTGGGTATACATCTCCTCGCAAGGAGTGGTGAATCCTTTGTAGGCTGCTCAAACATCTTCGGGCACTTCGGCTTATACCCAATCATCCTGGGTCCACACCTCCTAGGAGATGCTTGCTTAAGATGTTAAAGTATAAGTCTCCATGACCAAGATGACTTGAACACCGCAAGTCAAAGGAACATCGCACTTAAGCTGCAGTAAGAACTTCATTGACATATCTATATAGATTACCATATGAAGTTTTACAGCTAGTCACTCCAATGAACTAGTTCCCTTAACTAGCATCCATGTTTATCTCCGGACATCCCAATGTCACCAGCCAGTGAGAATCAGCTGATTAGAGAATAACCCATGCTAGTCTCAACAGAATTGATAATGTCCGTTTTTATCAATTCATCGACTAGGGATATTTTCAATACTTCACAATTGCACATTTAGAGATAATCACTAGTTGTGATCCCATCACAAATTCTCTTATGCTGTGAATTGTATTGCGGACATTCAGTAGATGAGTTTAAGATCCCAATCAAATACACAAACATGTATACTCAAATAGTGAATTATCATTTATTAAAATGAATATTTACAATCATAAGGCGATTGCCTTAGGACACTTCTCTCATATCACTAACAAACTCCCACTTGGCCTAATGCCAATCGCTACGGTATCCAATACCACAGGCTCTAACATGACCCTCAAACTTGTTCTGAGGCAAGGCCTTAGTTAAAGGATCCGCTAAATTCCTTTCAGTGGGAATTTTCTCAATTTGTATATCATTCCTACTTATAATCTCTCTGATCAGATGATAGCGGCGAAGCACGTGTTTGGATCGCTGATGAGACCTTGGTTCCTTTGCTTGTGCAATAGCTCCATTGTTGTCGCAATAAACCGGTATTGCTTCATCAATGGTTGGAACCTCACCAAGTTTTGAGACAAACTTCTTGATCCAGACTGCTTCCGTGGTAGAATCCGCTACGGTGTCTTATTTGGAACTCTTCCAACTTATTGCGCCTCCATTCAAAGTAAATACGTATCCACGTTATACCCCACGTATTACCATATCTCCTTCTCCATATATTAGGAACACATCCTTAGTTCTTCTTAAGTACTTAAGGATTGTCTTGACAGCCGCCCAATGATCCATTCCTGGATCAGACTGGTATCTGCTCGTGACGCTCAGAGCATACGATACATCGGGCCTTGTACATAACATAGCATACATGATAGATCCTATCGCGGATGCATAGGGAATCTTATTCATGCAAATCCTCTCGTCTTCTGTGCGCGGACACATAGACTTTGAAAGGTTGATCCCATGCCTGATGGGAAGGTAACCTTTCTTGGATTCCGACATGCTAAACCCTTTTAGCACTCGGTCTATATATGTAGACTGCGAAAGACCAAGCAACCGTTTTGATCTATCTCTATAGATTCTAATCCCAAGGATATAGGTTGCTTCTCCCAGGTCTTTCATGGAGAAAGTTTTGGACAACCAAATTTCAACTGTCTGTAAAACTGATATATCGTTTCCTATAAGTAAAATGTCATCGACATATAATACTAGGAATACGACTGCACTCCCACTAACCTTCTTGTACACACAAGGTTCGTCAGGATTTTGTGAGAAATCAAACTCTTTGATTGTCTCATCAAAACGGATGTTCCAGCTCCTAGATGCTTGCTTCAGTCCATATATGGATCGTCGAAGCTTGCATACTTTGGTTTTATCAACCGATGTGAAACCTTCAGGTTGTATCATGTATACATCCTCAAGCAGGTTTCCATTAAGGAAAGTTGTTTTCACATCCATTTGCCATATCTCATAATCATAATGAGCTGCTATGGCCAGGAGCATCCGAATGGATTTAAGCATAATTACCTTCCATGTCGGTTTTCTTCTTGAAAACCCACTTGCACCCTATGGGCTTAATCCCTTCAGGTGGGTTAACCAAGTCCCATACTCGATTTTCGTACATGGAATCCATTTCCGACTTCATGGCTTCGAGCCATTTGTCCCTTTCTGAACATTTCAGAACATCTTCATAACTGATAGGTTCGTCATCGCTTATGAGTAACACGTCGTTCGATTCACTTATGAGAAATCCGTATCTCTCTGGAATATTGCGTGTCCTATCAGACCTACGAAGAGGTGGTGTTGTTTTAGGTTCAACTGATAGCTCATCATTATGAGGTATTGGTTGTGGGTCTAGACTAGGTGTCTCTGTAATGTCTATTGGAGTTTCTTGAACTTCATCAAGTTCAATGCCACTCCCACTGTTTTCTTGTAAAAGAAATTCTTTTTCTAGAAATACAGCATGCCTTGAAACAAACACCTTTTGTTCCAAGGGATGATAGAATTGGTAACCCTTCGTTTCCTTAGGGTATCCAATAAATAGACATTTATCAGACTTAGCATCCAATTTGTCTGATACAGTCCGCTTCACATAAGCGGGACAACCCCATATCTTAAGGTGAGTTAAGTGGGGTTTCTTACTATTCCATGTCTCATATGGAGTAGTAGAGACTACCTTGGTCGGGACTCTGTTTAGCAAGTAAACAGCTGTCTTAAGTGCATAGCCCCAAAAGGATTTTGGAAGAGTTGCATGATTCATCATCGACCTAACCATGTCCATCAAGGTTCGGTTGCGCCTCTCAGATACACCATTATGCTGTGGTGTATACGGCGGAGTCCATTGGGACAATATCCCGTTGTCCCTAAGATAATCTTGAAACTCTTGACTTAAGTATTCACCACCCCGATCGGATCGAAGTATCTTAATACTTTTGCCAAGTTGTTTCTCTACTTCATTTCTGAACTCTTTGAATTTCTCAAAGGCTTCAGATTTGTGTTTCATCAAGAACACATACCCGAATCGTGAGTGATCATCGATAAAGGTGATGAAGTAGCTATAGCCTCCTTGTGCAAGAGTTGACATTGGTCCACATACATCAGTATGTATTAGACCAAGCAATTCTTCCACTGGATTACCTTTTCCGGAGAAGGGTAATTTGGTCATCTTGCCTTTTAAGCATGATTCGCATGTATCAAATGAACCGGGTTCAAATGATTCCAGAATTCCACATCGGTGTAATTCGGTCATGCGTTTCTTACTTACATGGCCAAGACGGCAATGCCAAGTGTAGGAGTCTATTCGATTATCTATTCGAGCACGTTTGTTGCTAACTTCGATATTGAAAACGTCACCGGATAAATCTAACGTGTAGATACCATTGCACAAAGTTCCATTCCCATAAAGAACGCCATTTAAAGTTATGTAACAACAATTGTTACTAAAAGTTAAATGATAACCCTTTTCATTCAAACATGAAATAGATACAATGTTCTTTATTAACGAAGGAACGAAATAACAATTATCCAATTCTAAGACACGTCCAGTGGGGAGCTTTAGCAAATATGTTCCGATGGCAACAGCAGCAATCTTTGCTCCATTTCCAACTCGCAAATTCGCTTCTCCTTTGACGAGTCTTCTTCTATTCCTTAGCCCCTGTATGTCATTACATATATGTGAGCTACACCCAGTATCAAGTACCCAGGTATTTGAGGAAATAGAGTGACATTCAATAACGAAGATACCTGAAGAGGATGGGGCATCGGATGCCTTATTCTTCAAGGACTCAAGATAAACCTTACAGTTTCTTCGCCAGTGACCCTCCTTGCCACAATGATGGCAAGTTCCTTTTGGTTTCTTTTCAGTCTTTTTGGCCTTTTTCTTCTTCCCTTTATTCTGTTCTTTGGCCTTCCTCTTAGAACCTTTCTTCGAGGAACCAACTAACAGTACCGTCTTTTGATCCGGCTTTACAGAAGGCTCCACAGTCTTCAGCAGGTTGAGCAACTCAGGAATGGTAGTCTCTAGTTTGTTCATCCGATAGTTCATCACAAATTGTGAATAACTTTTGGGCAAACAACTCAGAATTAAGTCAATACTTAGTTCATGATCCATTGCAAAACCGAGTGTGCTCAGTCGCTCAATGTACCCCAACATCTTTAGCACAAACTGCGAGGCAGAAGTGCCTTCCTGCATCTTAGTGGTGAAGAGGAGTCTGGAGACTTCGAACCTTTCGGATCTCGCCTGCTCTTCAAACAACTCATGAAGATGGAAGATGATGGTATTAGCATCCATATGCTCATGCTGCTTTTGCAACTCAGGTACCATAGAGGCTAGCATGATGCAACTCACAAGTTCAGAATCGGTCACATGTTTCTGATAGGCCACTAGCTGGTCTGGAGTTGCACCTTCTGGAGGAGGGTTAGGAAGTTGATTTTCAAGGACATAAGCAAACTTCTCTGCCTTGAGGACTATCCTCAGGTTTCGAAGCCAGTCCATGAAGTTTGGCCCAGTCAGTTTATTAGTGTCCAAAATGGAACGCAAATTCAGAGAAGACATGATCGAGTGATTATCCTAGAAATACAAATTGAGCTTATGTGAGAAGAATGATTAAAGAATATATCAATATACATTGATAAAAATCCTATTTATTTTTCAAATTGAATAACCCTTTTTATCAATTCGGGAGATCGTAGGAACATCTCCAAATAGGTTGATATCCAACCATAGACAAGAACCACCATGGCTGTGGTCATCAAGTTATTCTTAGCTATGAAGGTAGGTAATTATACCGATTACATATCACATATATGTAACTATCACATTATGCTATCAACTAATTGAATGTTTGCATAAATCATTGGGTTGTTAACTCATTAACAAGTATGCGACATTATACATAGCACCCAACTGCACCTCTCTTTACATCGACCTTGGCTGTGGCACAACAAATCGATGTTCCAAGCTTAAGGCTGACCCATTAATCAAGAAATAGTTTTAATATGGTTGGAGCTCATTCAACCGTTTAGTCAGGCTTGGATGTGTCCAACAACCATAACTAAGGATTGACCTCTGACTCCAACTATATTAATCACAAACTAATTCCATGGTTTGAACATGTTGAGGTTCAAGCTGGGCATGGATGTGTCCATCAACCCAAACGAGAAACAAAACTCCGGTTCTAACCATATTAATGGAAGGTGTTAGCCTTAATATTTTGTAAGGGGTTTTGGGTCTCATCTTTTCTTAAGCACATTCATGACATATAATTATGTCATGACTAACGATATCCTTAATAAAGTATGTATGTGACTTAAGTTATCAAGTCTCATTAATTGAATTAGGAACCGGATTTCCTAATTCTAATTTCATACTTTATTAAAGGAATTGTTTTGGGAAACAATTTCCTAAATTGTCATAATCAATTTCGGAAATAATATGTTTAAGACTTTGATTTCTCTAAATCAAAACTTGTTAAATTAAGAGACAATTCCCTTAATTCAACCACATATTATTTTCATGAAAATCTCATTTAAGAAACTCTATAGGAAACCATTTTCCTAATTAATTTTGGAGACAACAATATGTAAGAGCATCACCTCTTAAAACATATTTTATTCATGGATTTAATTAATTACAACAAATCGTTTTCTAAGGGTGGCTCCCCGAGGCTCAGATACCCAAAGAAATGTAATTTGTCGTAAATCCAATTTGGTCCGCTTCGGAAGCGCAACCAAATTAAACATGACAATTTTATTTAAAATTGGGAAATTAAATTACAACAACTAACTTTAAATTGGACGGCTCCCCGAGGCTCAATCCAAAATAAAGAATTTTGTTGTCAATTTAAAAACCAATACAAATTTAATTGTCAATTAATTGTCCATAAATTTGTCTAGACTTTCTTAAAAGAAAGTGCCCAAAATTGCGAGATTTCATAATAGGTTTTCAGAATAATTCTAAGTTTCTGGTACAAAGAAAACTTACATATTTCCAAAGTCGGAAAATTTCTAAAATAGAAAATTTCCAAGATTGGAAAGTTTCCAAAGATGGGAAGTTTTCACAATTATTATAAAATTTCAGAAACTAGGAAATTTCAAACGTTTGCGAAATTTCATGAGGATTTTCAAACTTTGAAATTCCTAAATCTAAAATTTATTATAATTGGAAAGTTTCCATAATTGAAAAATTTTCCAAAATTGAGATCAAGACAAAGTTTTCCGCAAAACAATTTTATGATTATGTCGAACACTAACCGGCTCTGATACCACTGTTGGGACTGGGTGCATGTTGACAAGGATACGGGTTCGTAATATTTTAAAATTTTACGTGCAGCGGAAGAATTAGCATAAAATAATTTCACAAATTATTTTAACCACGTATCTAGCATGCGACCTTATGATGTGTGGACGTAATCATAAATTAAAACATTGCAGAAAAGTAAACTAATTTACTTTGTACCTCGCGTAACTCGAAGAAAAGGGACGAGATCCAACCGTAGCGTCCCTTGGAAGCTTCGCCTCTATTCGCGTCCACGCCGAGTTCTCTTCGGGATGACTTCGCAAAGTCACGAGTTTTGTGCCGACGAGAACTACTAGATTCTCTAAAGGCACAACTAGAAGAACAAGAGAAAAGAATGGAAACTAACCGCCAAGAACCGGAATCGAAATTCTGGGAAGGAAGGAGATGTGATCCGCTTCTTCTTCTTCTTGGTTGGCTTCTCCTTCTTCTTGATGGCTCACGGCAACCAAAGGTTGGAGGTGCGCCGGCCCTAGCTCTTAAGGAGGGCGCCGACCCTAGGATGCCCTAAGGGGCGCCGACCCTAAAGGGAAGAAAGAAGAGAGAATAAAAGAGAGAGAGGGAGAGAGTTAATCTCTTGATAGCTCTATATCGATTAGGAATTCAAGGCTTGCCTTTGGTTCCTTTATATAGTGGCCTCTCCCTTACCAAGTCTCTCTTTTAACGAAATTAACGGAATTAGTTATCATAAGAATTTTATCTTATAAAATTTCTTATGACTTATTCCGTTATGCCTAGTTTTATTATAACTAACTTTATAATAAAACAAATTCTTCTCTCCTTTAATTATGGAATAAATTTTATAAGAAATTTATAAACTTTCTTATTATGAAAAAATCAATTCATAATTAATTTTATAAAATTAAAATAAACCATTCCATGGATCATTTTAATTTCCATAAAAAGAATAAATTTCTATAAATTTATTTATATAAATTTCTTTATACAAATTTATTTATCCATAATTTATAAAACAAATCGCGCTAGATTTATTTTATTAATTAAACCAAATAAATTGGTTTCTTCCCCTTGTTGTGGCCGGCCAAACCAAAGGGGGTTAACACCCTCTTTGGCCGGCCAAACCGAGCCGAACCGATCGCGAAATAAACTCATTTAATTCGCCCAATAAGCCTTCAAAAGACTTAGTCATTTTAAGTTTCCGTTGCGCCTCTGATTAACTCAGATTCGACTTATTTCTCTTGATTGGAAAATCCAATTTTCAACTCGTTTTAAATCCCTCGGATTACTCGTTGTGCGTGTGACTAAATAGGCTTTTGATTTATGTTGGCCGTCTATAATTAACCAATTATAGAACGGTCATGAGTGGCACCTAGTAGTACATCATGACCCCCAATTAATCGAAAGATCAACGGTTTGACCTCAGAAGTAATTCCGAAACCCTTCATCAGCTCTAATGAATCGTGCCCCATTCCCTTCACCATCTTATACCCACTTGGTTCAGGACACGGTCTATTTGTGTCAGTCCCCACTAGGCTGACTACGTCACACCTAGCCCAAGTAGTGTCTTTCTCGTCCTTTGGATTTCTAATTACTCTCATGTATTTAAGAGACTCGCACTCTAAACATGATATGCTCTGGCCAGAGGCTTTGAGTAACAATCCGACGATAGGCCTGGGTATACATCTCCTCGCAAGGAGTGGTGAATCCTTTGTAGGCTGCTCAAACATCTTCGGGCACTTCGGCTTATACCCAATCATCTTGGGTCCACACCTCCTAGGAGATGCTTGCTTAAGATGTTAAAGTATAAGTCTCCATGACCAAGATGACTTGAACACCGCAAGTCAAAGGAACATCGCACTTAAGCTGCAGTAAGAACTTCATTGACATATCTATATAGATTACCATATGAAGTTTTACAGCTAGTCACTCCAATGAACTAGTTCCCTTAACTAGCATCCATGTTTATCTCCGGACATCCCAATGTCACCAGCCAGTGAGAATCAGCTGATTAGAGAATAACCCATGCTAGTCTCAACAGAATTGATAATGTCCGTTTTTATCAATTCATCGACTAGGGATATTTTCAATACTTCACAATTGCACATTTAGAGATAATCACCAGTTGTGATCCCATCACAAATTCTCTTATGCTATGAATTGTATTGCGGACATTCAGTAGATGAGTTTAAGATCCCAATCAAATACACAAACATGTATACTCAAATAGTGAATTATCATTTATTAAAATGAATATTTACTATCATAAGGCAATTGCCTTAGGACACTTCTCTCATATCACTAACAAGCTCGTGTAGCTCCTTGTGGGTGGAGAAACCTCGCCACATTCCCGGACACACTTCTGAGTTCTTAGACTACTATTTGGCCTTTAACCAAAGTCAAATTCGTCAAGAGTCCCAGCCAAAACAAAGCCCTTTTAAATAGAGCTTACCTCTATTTTGGCCGCCACTAGTCGACTGCCCCCACTCAAATTCGACCGTTGCAAGCCCAACGTTCGAATTCTCAGCCGCTACTAGTAGACTGCCTCCACAACAGTCGACTGATCTTTCTGTGGGGTTTACCAGTCAACTGCCAGAACTCCAATCGACTGCTACCTAGGTTTTTCCCTTCCCGAGTACATTTCTCTCGCACTCGACCCCTAGGATTTCCCCGAGTACATTCCCTCAGCACTCGTACCCTCACGACTCAGCTGACTACTCACTAGCAGCCTCGACTGTTGCCTTCGCACCCTCTTCATCTTTGGCTCCCGTCCCTTAGATAGGCACGCAAGCCCTCGGCTTGCCTCCATGCCATCCTTCACGCATGCCTTGAAGTTCGCGTCCCTCGGCTCATCGTCCCTGCTATCCATGGTCCCTCGGGTGCATACAATCCCACGGCTTGCCTCCATGTCACCCTTCACCGTACCTGAAGCCATCCAGCTAAGTCAATATGTGTAACCTACAAACCTGCACACTCACATACACATATTAGAACACAAGGGTAAACATAACTTAAACCCTTTGCCCAAACATCAAAATACATGGTCACTCCGGACCATAGATTGCCCCAACAATAAGGGTTCGCATATTAAGCTTTTAATTGAGTCAATATAGAAGTCGGTGGAGTGAGAAGGATGTGCATGGCATCTGAGGGACGAGAAGCCGGGAGGAAGGATGCTCGAGGGGCGAAAGGCCAGAGTCTGGTTCAGGTAAGTCTAAATCCAGTTAGCCAGAAATAACCCAAAAAGACCGGAAGTCACGCTGGAGAGTGGTCAGCGGTTGTTGACCAAACCTACTCTCGGGTGCCCGTAAGCATACAGGCGCCTGGGCTCTCGGGCGCTCAAGCACTAGGCGCCCGAGCACTCAGGCGCCCCCTGTGCATACAGGCACCCAAGAGGTTGTTTTTAGCCGTTTGCAAACATTGCTCTTTGGATAACTATCAAGTCACGTGTTAGGAGTCCAAAAGCACTCGGGCGCCGTATAAGTGCCACATCAGCAAACTGATAAGTCTGACCGGGGCTATAAATAGACCCCTAGAGCTCAGTTTTAATTCACTTATTCAATTCAAGCATTAGCAAACGAATTCTGTGTAGTTTTTCTTTCTTTTTCTGATCTTTCAACGTGTAAGAGGCTTCTTCGCCCGAAGAAGTTTTATTTAGGAGAATCAAGCCACATTCCGCCTTGGATTAGCAACTTCTTCGGTTGCAAATCAAGTAAAATTCGGTTGTCTCTTTCTTTACAGTTTGCTCAATTTTTTATGTTATTTATTTCTATTTGATCTAACTAACTAAGATAAATAAATGATTTGAATTTTTATTTTTAGGGGCAATTCACACCCCTCTTGCCGACCAACGATCATCGTCATGATTTGCTTGAACTAGTTATCCTTGACCTGCTTGGATATTCTCTTTGTCAGACATTCAGTTAACCATGACTTACTTGGATTTTATCATTGCCAAGCATCCAATTACCTTAGACCTACTTAGAACTTTTCTAGTCATTTGGTCAACCTTGACTTGACTAGATTTTTCATTTATTAGTCATCCAATTAACCTTGACCTGATTTGACTTTCTCTTTGCTAGTCATTTTAGTCAACTTTAACCTAATCAGACTTCTCTTTGCAAGTCATCTAGTTAAGTTTGACCTAACTAAACTTCTCACTTAACTCACTTCCAAATATTTGGTCATGTTGGATCAATCCTTTGTAAACTACACTAAACCCAGGTATATTGTCAAACATTGAAACCCTGGAGGCCAATTATATCAACTATCTCCCTCTTTTTAATGTTTGATAATATTTTTAAGTTAGATTTAGGTCTTATAAGTCTTATGCTAAACTGAGAGACCATAAATTTTTAAAACTTAAATTTTCCTCTGCCCCTTTAACATATAACAAAAGAATATTACCTAGGCCTTAGATTTTACACCAACAATTATAAGACTTTTCTTAGTCAAAATTTTCATCCTTCCCACCTGAAAGACCATTAATTTTCAAAATTTTCTTTGTAAATGACTACTTAAATGTTCAAGCATATTTGAAAAAAAACTTTTAAGACATTTTCAAAGGACTTTTGTCAAGTAATTTTCAAGGAATTTTTTATGATTAATTTTATAGAATTTTTGACCAATTTTGAAAGAAATTTTGAACACATTATTAAAGAATTTTTCAAGTAAAAAGTTTTCAAAGTCATTGTCAATATATTTTTCAAAACCTTTGTTAAATCCATTTGAAACATTATTTTGAAAGACCGTATATTTTTCTTGAATATTTTCAAAGATAATTTTGAAGGGATCTTTGAAATGATACTGTATCAGTAGTGTAGCAACATTGTAGAAGTACTATAGTAATCATACTTTTTAAGATTTTGGAGTTTACATATATTAATCGATCGATACACCCTACCAATTGACTAATACTCCTGCTTTAACCTTACCAAAGTTGAATTCTCATCTTATCTTGTATTCAGTTGACCTCAACTTATCAGGACTTATTTTTCCTGACATTTAGTCAATCTTAACATGTCAAGACTTCTCGTTGCCTGGTATCCGGTCAATCTTGACCTGTCGGGACTTCCTGTTTGCCTAACATCAGGTCAATCTTAACGTGTCAAGACTTTCTTGTTGCCAAACATCTGGTTAACCTTGACATGATGGGACTTCATGTTGATGCAGTCTGGCCCGGTTGTTGTTTTGGTGTTTGACAATGATTTAAGTTTGGTTAAACGAATTTGGGTTAAAGTCCTGGTCGGGGACTGGGCATGAAACCCTGGTGAGTGAAGCCAGGTCCTAGCTTGTGAAGCTAGGTTAAAATCCCGATGAGTGAAGCCGGGTCCTAGTGAGTGAAGCCAGGTGATGGAAATCTCGGTGAGTGAAGCCGGGTCCTAGTGAGTGAAGCCAGGTGTTGGAAATCCCGGTGAGTGAAGCCGGGTCCTGGTGAGTGAAGCCAGGTGTTGGAAATCCCGGTGAGTGAAGCCGGGTCCTGGTCAGTGAAGCCAGGTGTTGGAAATCCCGGTGAGTGAAGCCGGGTCCTGGTGAGTGAAGCCAGGTGTTGAAAAGTCCTAATTCAGAAGAGGTGGGTGAAAAGTCCTAGCTTGGAGGGCTAGGTGAAAAGTCCTAGCTTGGATGGCTAGGTGAAAAGTCCTAACTTGGAGGGTTAGGTGAAAAGTCCCATCTTGAAGAGTTAGGTGAAAAAGTCCTGGCTTGGAGGGTCAGGTGCCTAGCTTGGAGGGCTAGGTTGGATGAAGGTCTAACTCGGAGGGGTTGGGTGAAAAGTCCTAGCTTGGAGGGCTAGGTGAAAAGTCCTAACTTGGAGGGTTAGGTGCAAATTCCCAACTTGGAGAGTTAGATTGAAAAATCCTTAGCCTGGAGGGCTAAGGTGAATGAAATCCTAGCTTGGAAGGCTAGGTCTACGTCCTTGGATCGGTCTGGTGACCGATCAGGGAGTTGGCACGCTGCTCCTTCGTGGATCGGTCTGGTGACCGATCCAGCGATGTCTGATTGGTCTGGTGACCGATCAGGGAGTGTGTGTTTCACTCACTGCACAGCTCCTGATCGGTCTAGTGACCGATCAGGGAGCGAACAGTGAGTTGAGTTCCCCTGCTGATCTGCTCCTGATCGGTCTGGTGACCGATCAGGGATACTGCTCAGATCGGTCTAGTGAACGATCATGTGTCGCAAGGTTCTCACTATCACCGATCAGGATGACTCCTGATTGGTCTGGAAGTAGCCTGATTGGTCTAGTGACCGATCAGACTGGAGCCTGATTGGTCTGGTGACCGATCAGGCAGGAGCCTGATTGGTTGGTGACCGATCAGGCAGGAGCCTGATTGGTCTGGTGACCGATCAGGAGTGTGCAGAAGACTTCTGGATCGGTCTGGTGACCGATCAGGGTCCTTCCTGATCGGTCTGGTGACCGATCAGGCGCAGAACTTTAATTCAAATATGCTGTCAGAAGTCTGTTTTCTCTACAGATTCTCTGATACACTGCTGATATGTTTTGATATGCATTGCTAATCTTTTGTTGGAGTGTGCAGGCTTTACAGGGATGATTCAAACATTGGAGGAGAGTCAATGGGAGGCTTTCCTTAGAGCAGGTTTGGCTGTTTCCTTGTTTCAGGTCTCAACGGCGTCTGGAGAGCAGCTAGCAACTGATGGAGGCTCAGCTGGAGAGGGTCTTCAGTTGATTGAGTGCTCAGGGAGTCAGGGGGTCAGGCTGTGGCTTCAGTGGATGCTGATGGAGAGCCTGGTGATGGGAGCAGATGCTTAAGACGAGGCTGGAAGCAGAGGAGCGACAACGGAAAAAAACAGACAGGAACTTGAGGAGTTTGGCTGGGCTGTGTGTTGTGCTCTTTGTTGCCTGGTGCTTGAGCGTTCTTGTTTCATCTTTGTGAGCTATCCTTCTCTTAGTCTCGTGAGCTTATCTTGTATCCTATTGAGACGCTTGTGGAGAGGTTTCTCCACCGAGAAGGAGGCGCTATTTTATTCGGGTCACCGGGGCTTGATCTGCCGACGATCAAGGGATCGCCCACCTTAAGGGCACGCCAAGGAGTAGGGGCAAGTTATCCCCGAACCTTGTAAACGATCCTTGTTAGCGACTGCTTGGTTTGTTTTCAAGAGATTTCAAAAGCAAGAAGATTTGTGTCTGGCTATATTCACCCCCCTCTCTAGCCATCCCGTCTCCAACAAGTGGTATCAGAGCTTGGGGCACTATTCACGGCTTAACATCCGAGAGCTTACAGCAAGATGGCTGGAAGAGAAGGATTGAGCACAAACCGACCTCCATTCCTCGACGACACTGATTTTTTATATTGGGAGTCAAGAATGGAGTTTTACTTAAAGACAAATATGAGTTTGTGGTTCGCTGTCAAGGAGGGGTTTTCCCTTCCAAAGGATAATGAAGGAAAGGAGCTTGAGTTTTCCAAGTGGTCGGCTGAGCAAATCCGGAAGGGTGAAGCAAATGCCAAAGCTATGGTCACCTTACAATGTGGGATGACCAAAGAGCAATTGATCAAGATTGGTCCCTTCACCTCTGCCAGAGACTTATGGAACAAACTCATTGAGCTCCATGAGGGAACTCAAGATACACGGATAGTCAAGAAGGACCTCCTTCTCAGCCAACTCCAGAACTTGACAATGGGAGAAAACGAAACTGTAAGTATGCTTCATTGTCGGTTCAAAGAAATCATCAATGGTTTGCATTCCATCAATGAAAAGGTAGAAAACCGAGACTTAGTGAGGTACATTCTAAAAGCATTTCCTAGGAATGCCTTGTGGTCATCTATGGTGGATGCCTACAAGGTATCCAAGGATTTATCTTTTGTTAAGTTAGAAGATCTATTTTGTGAAATGGAACTACATGAGATCTCTAACCAAAGCCCAAAGGAGAAAGGGTTTGCTTTTGTGGCAGGTAACAAAAGAAAGGAGAAGAAGGAGGAGAACACCCACTGTCATGTGGCTCTAGTGTCCTTAGAAGATTCAAAGGAGGAGAGTGATAACGAATCGAGAAGCTCCTCAACCGCGCCTTCATCATCTTCGGATGATGAAGAGGTAATCTCTCCCAAGTTGGATAAGTGCTATAGAGCTATCGCATGTTTAACCAAATTGTTAAAGAAATCTAAGAATAAGGTTAAGTCATTGAAGTTGGAAGTAAAAGAATTAAAATCCTCTAAGGTTGAGGATATTAATGACTTCCATAATGAATCCCTTGAGAATGAGAATATGATCTTGAAGGGTGAAATTGAAAATCTCAAGATTGTTCTTGAGAAATTTTCAACAAGCTCCAAAACCCTAGACATGATCTTGAACTCCCAAAGGGCGGTTTACAACAAGGTCGGTATAGGTTACCGACCTAAAGAATCGACCTTTGTGTCATTAATGTCTAGAACACATTTTAGATCATCAAATGTTCCTAGGGTTAAAAAGAAATTGACTAAGGCATGGGTGCCAAAGTCATTCATTGTAGATTCCTTAGGTCCTAAAATTTGGGTACCTAAAACCTCCATATTTAGAATTGTATAGCTTTAATTGAGGGGGAGCATCTATCAACATGGGTGGTTGATATTTGGTGCTCCAAACCCATGACCAACAAAAATTGTCATTCACATGATTGGTTATGGAATGTTCAAATTAAGTGCTTTGATCTTCATTGTCTTAGCTCTTATAACAATATGATCTCTTGGCTAGTGAGTTATGAAATCTCATTTGGGCAATAAGGAAACTTTTCATGCAATGAATAATAGTATATCCATGTTTCAAAATAAATCTACAAGTTTTGGAAAAATTATATATATTGCATGAAGGGTTTAGATTCACACATAACTTGCTCTTGGCATGAATTACTTAAAAGAATTGGTTTTATGGTTGCAATTTGTGTTTTCATGCAAGTTATGGTTTATGAAATGTCTTATCTCAAGCCCAAGTATGTCATGAGTATCTTGTATGTGTTATAACACATGAATGCATGTTTAAGAACAAGATGAACATATAGTTTGGGTTGATCATTATAAAAATCTCACAAGGCATCACCATTAGTTTTAAAATTCACTGTTTAACCTTCTATGACCTAGTGATTCCCTTGTATCAAACTAAGGTTTCTTGAATTGATCATAAGTTGATACAAGCATGTTTTGGAAACTTGATGATAATATGATACAAGCATGTTTTGGGAATTTGATCATTCTTTAATCATAATGTGACATAAGCATGTTTTAGGATTTTAATCATCCATTGAAATTGACACAAACCTAATGTTGGTTAAGAACAACATGATCACATAGTTTATGATGTTTTAAGTTCCATGACTTGCTTGTTTTTCCACTTGACTGATATTCAAGTTCATGTTTAGCAAAAACTGATCATGCCTTGATGAATCTTGATTTAGTTAAGGGACATAAACCATGTTGTTTATTTGTAATAAGGGAAACCCTTCTCTAGAATCAAACAAATTAAAACCAATTGAGTTAGGGTTTGGAAACGGCTAAGAACTGAAACAAACTTGATTTCAGAGTTTCTGAAATCGATTTCTGAAATCTGGAACTCAGAAAACATTCTATGCTGAACCTGATCGGTCCACCGTCCGATCAGGGATCCCTCTGATCGGTCCGGTGATCGATCAGATCAACACTGATCAGTAAGTTCCATGATTGGCTCAAAACTCCTCAGTCCGATCTCCTCTCGTCGAATTGTATCAGTTTAATGATCATACTACAAACAAACATGATACAATCCGTTTACAATTGAAACATATTTGATCACCCATTGGTACAAACCTGGTACTAAGGGAGCACAAAATTGTTCAAGTGATACAAACCTGGTACTTAATAGTGATTTGATACAAACCTATGTTGGAATGTTCAAATTCATAATAAAGGGTTTGTTGAGTCATGACTCCTATTCTTAATGTCGTGTTTCAGAAATTTTTCTAAAATGACGAATATCAATAGAGTCCTCTCTCCTGTTATGGGATGCAAATTGTTAATGCAGTTTGATCAGGAATGTATCAGAGTTTCAAGAATTTTTCTAAAATCTGATCGCTCCCCAGACTAATCATAAATTCTTCTGTATCAAGTAATCAACGACCCTGATCGGTCACGGAGACCAATCAGGATTATATGTCAGATACAGATGCATTCCTTACTCGTCCTATGAAGCATATACGTATTTGACCATGATATACTTCTGTATATGTCTTCACATGGAAGTCCAAGTGTTAATGCAGTCCGATCTTGAACGAATCAGAATTACAGAAATTTTTCTGAAAATTGATCGTTCATAGATAAATCAGAAATTTTTCTGTATCGATCATCAGTCTGATGGAACTGCGATAATTGTTGTCATATGATGCATATACATTGTTGCCATGATACATTTATAGTATATGCCTCTCATATGCAATTCCAGAATCATCCTTTGACTTACTTGCCATATGAAACATATACATGCTTGACCATAATATTATTCTGTATATGTTTTCATGTGCAATTCAAAACTTAACTTTGATTATTTTTGGTTTGGGGAGAGACCCGTGTTTGAGGGGGAGGTATGTTTAAAACTTAATAACCATACCCATTTCGATGTTTGACAAAGGGGGAGAAAATGACTGATTAAGTTTATGGTTATTATAGGGGGAGGATCATGATTCCCTTATGAGAATTGAACGGACTTCAATTGATTGATACCTAAACTTAAATCGGGTTGTCAAACAACAAAAAGGGGGAGATTGTTGATGCAGTCTGGCCCGGTTGTTGTTTTGGTGTTTGACAATGATTTAAGTTTGGTTGAGCGAATTTGGGTTAAAGTCCTGGTCGGGGACTGGGCATGAAACCCTGGTGAGTGAAGCCAGGTCCTAGCTTGTGAAGCTAGGTTAAAATCCCGGTGAGTGAAGCCGGGTCCTGGTGAGTGAAGCCAGGTGATGGAAATCCCGGTGAGTGAAGTCGGGTCCTGGTGAGTGAAGCCAGGTGTTGGAAATCCCGGTGAGTGAAGCCGGGTCCTGGTGAGTGAAGCCAGGTGTTGAAAAGTCCTAATTCAGAAGAGGTGGGTGAAAAGTCCTAGCTTGGAGGGCTAGGTGAAAAGTCCTAACTTGGAGGGTTAGGTGAAAAGTCTCATCTTGGAGAGTTAGGTGAAAAAGTCCTGGCTTGGAGGGTCAGGTGCCTAGCTTGGAGGGCTAGGTTGGATGAAGGTCTAACTCGGAGGGGTTGGGTGAAAAGTCCTAGCTTGGAGGGCTAGGTGAAAAGTCCTAGCTTGGAGGGCTAGGTGAAAAGTCCTAACTTGGAGGGTTAGGTGCAAATTCCCAACTTGGAGAGTTAGATTGAAAAATCCTTAGCCTGGAGGGCTAAGGTGAATGAAATCCTAGCTTGGAAGGCTAGGTCTGCGTCCCTGGATCGGTCTGGTGACCGATCAGGGAGTTGGCACGCTGCTCCTTCGTGGATCGGTCTGGTGACCGATCCAGCGATGTCTGATCGGTCTGGTGACCGATCAGGGAATGTGTGTTTCACTCACTGCACAGCTCCTGATCGGTCTGGTGACCGATCAGGGAGCGAACAGTGAGTTGAGTTCCCCTGCTGATCTGCTCCTGATCGGTCTGGTGACCGATCAGGGATACTGCTTAGATCGGTCTAGTGAACGATCATTTGTCGCAAGGTTCTCACTATCACCGATCAGGATGACTCCTGATTGGTCTGGAAGTAGCCTAATTGGTCTGGTGACCGATCAGGCTGGAGCCTGATTGGTCTGGTGTCCGATCAGGCAGGAGCCTGATTGGTTGGTGACCGATCAGGAGTGTGCAGAAGACTTCTGGATCGGTCTGGTGACCGATCAGGGTCCTTCCTGATCGGTCTGGTGACCGATCAGGCGCAGAACTTTAATTCAAATATGCTGTCAGAAGTCTGTTTTCTCTGCCGATTCTCTGATACACTGCTGATATGTTTTGATATGCATTGCTAAGCTTCTGTTGGAGTGTGCAGGCTTTACAGGGATGGTTCAAACATTGGAGGAGAGTCAATGGGAGGCTTTCCTTGGAGCAGGTTTGGCTGTTTCCTTGTTTCAGGTCTCAACGGCGTCTGGAGAGCAGCTGGCAACTGACGGAGGCTCAGCTGGAGAGGGTCTTCAGTGGATTGAGTGCTCAGGGAGTCAGGGGGTCAGGCTGTGGCTTCAGTGGATGCTGATGGAGAGCCTGGTGATGGGAGCAGATGCTTAAGACGAGGCTGGAAGCAGAGGAGCGACAACGGGAAAAAACAGACAGGAACTTGAGGAGTTTGGCTGGGCTGTGTGTTGTGCTCTCTGTTGCCTGGTGCTTGAGCGTTCTTGTTTCATCTTTGTGAGCTATCCTTCTCTTAGTCTCGTGAGCTTATCTTGTATCCTATTGAGACGCTTGTGGAGAGGTTTCTCCACCGAGAAGGAGACGCTATTTTATCCGGGTCACCAGGGCTTGATCTGTCGACGATCAAGGGATCGCCCACCTTAAGGGCACGCCAAGGAGTAGGGGCAAGTTATCCTCGAACCTTGTAAACGATCCTTGTTAGCGACTGCTTGGTTTGTTTTCAAGAGATTTCAAAAGCAAGAAGATTTGTGTCTGGCTATATTCACCCCCCCTCTCTAGCCATCCCGTCTCCAACACTTCATGCCTCATGTCAATTCCATGTTGAACTTCTGATCACTAAGTGTTCAATCAATCGTGACCAACTTGGACTTTTCATCTCCTATGAACTCCATGTTGAACTTTCAACTGCCAAGTGTCTTATCAACCATGATCCACTTGTGTTTTTCCATCGTCAAATATCCGGTCAATCTTGACCTACTTGATTCTTTCTCAACCAATTAATATATTGATTGACTGTCAAGTATTCGGTAAACCTTGATTAATTTAATGTCTTACTTGACAAACTAATATATTGATCAAATATTAAAACCCAACTTGAGTTAAATCAAATTGGTCAATCTAGTCAACTTTGATAAGAGGTGGATTGCACTAACAATTTAGAAGTTAGATTTGAATGATATATTTAGTTAACTAATCAACCATTAGTTGATTTGCTAACCAATTAGTTTGTTTTAATTGCCTAACATAGTTTTAGTCGCATAAAGCATATAGCTTTGATGATTGAAATCTAGTGTATCATTTTTTGGAATCTTGCCCAAAATTGATCAACTAAAACTACTAAATGAAACTTTAGTTTTAGCTTCAGCAATTCTTGACCAACCAATAACTATTAGATTAGCATACAATCTGAAACATCAAACAAGACATCTAAAAGACTCCTAAACTAATTTATAAAATTTCTTCAATTCTGCAACAATATTTGAGATCTTCCTAAAGAAATTTAAAAACATTAAATTTTGCAGCAACATTTGTAACAACATTAAAAAAGAAATTTTACCCAAATACCTTAATAAAGTCTTGAAGAATATAAGAATAGGTTGTGAAGATCTTGTTAGAACAACTAGAGGGAGGTAAATAGTGTTGGCATGCAAATTAAAAATTTCTATGTCTTATTCATACTGTAGTAAAGTTATACAAACAATGTTAAGCAATAGAAATAAATACATAAATAATTTAATGCATAATCTAATCTAAAACATATACAATTAGATTGATGCTAAGACATAAAAATTGTTAGGATTCGTGCAAGTTGGGAGGGGGGAGTGAATAGTATTAATCGCTTCTCTCAATCTTATCGTGTTAATTGTTTGAATGCACAGCAGAAATCTTAATTCAAACTTGACTCTATATGCACAACTTCAAATTTTACTTGGTATCTACCTCTTAGGTGACTAATCCAAGATCTACCTTTAGTGATCTCCCTCCACTATGAATTTTTCGTTTTCAGATACCTTCCGTAGACAGAGAACCCTTTTACAATAAGTTCTTACAAGAACAAGAATACAAAATACAAATGGAAATGAAAGAAAAAATATTTTACAATTGAGAACTTTACTTTGGATGCTTGTTTGTCACTTTGGAATGTCTCTTGATGGTTAGAAATGCAGCAATACTTCGCCTCTAACCTCTCATGAATTGACACCGAGAATCCTCCTTAAAATCCTCTTATAAGGCTGATGTTTGATTAATTTTTGCCTACCAATCGATTGGTAGACTTCACCAATCGATTGCTATCTAATCTGATCGTTTAAACCTATATAATGACTATATATTACCTTACCAATAGATTGGTGTGACTCATCAATCAATTAGTTGCTTCTAATCGATCAAAGTCAATCGATTCTGCAACATTTTGTTCATTGTTATAGTGTACCAATCAATTGCTCCAATCAATTGAACAACCAATTGATTACACCAATCTATTAGTAAGTAAAAAAAAGTATATCTCTGAATTAGCTTTGTTTCACATAAAAAATTGACTCATTTTGAAAATCGAGTCAAAGTTATGGCTTTCAGAAATTTACGATGTCAGAACTTTCTCGTTGCCTAGTACACGATCAACCTTGATCTGTCAGAATTTCATGCCTCGTCGTTAAGTTTTCGATCATTCATGACCCATTTAGACCTTCCATCTCATGCCTAGTGTCTGATTCTCCATGACTTATTTAGACTTTCTATTTCATGCCAAGTGTCCACTCTTCCATGAACCACTTGTGTTGGGATCAATGACACGACTAGAGGGGGGGTGAATAGCTCGATCACCCCAATTCGTAATTCTCCCTACAATGGTAGCACAAGCGGAAGCTTAACAATTAAAACAAACAATGCTAATATGTTACCGGTTTACTTGGTTCGGAGATTTCTTGCTCCTACTCCACGGCTTGTCCTTGAGGTGGGTGATCCCTTGATCCTTCGATGGATCACACCCCGGCAATCTCCGGCTAAGTCTTTCTCCTTCTCGGTGGATAACAACCTCTCACAATCCTTCTTCCTCCTACAAGATAGAGCAAGGGTTTGAGAAGGAAGATGAGCACTAGGAGCTTAAGTACTTGAAAACTAGAGAGAAGATCTTACAATCAAGTGCTAACCTTCTCCAAGCCTCAAGCTGCCACTTAAATAGTGGAGAGGGTTGTTAAACAAACAGCGCAGCCCGACATCAGTTGACTGCCCCCAGGGCCAGTCGACTGATCCCTCAGCCAACGGCTAACCTAACGACTCTTTTTCTAACACACCAGTCGAATGCTCCAGGTTGTTCAAAACTCACAGAAAGATGAGTCGACTGGTGTCATACCAGTCAATTGCTACAGTGCCCCCTCAGTAGTATCAGTCGACTGGTCCCCTTGCCAGTCGACTGCTCTACTTACAAATGCACTCTTAACCTCACCGGAGTTCACCCTTCGCGTATGCCTTGAAGTCCACTTCCTTAGCTTGCCCCTTGAAGTTCTCTTCCTTCGGGTCTCGTCCCTCGGATGCGCACACAAGCCCGCGGCTTGCCTCCATGCCATCCTTCGCGTATGCCTTTGAAGTCTACTTCTTTGGCTCACCCTTGAAGTCCTCTTCCTTGGCTCTCGTCCCTCGGATGCTTCACTCTGTTACTCCATGTGTGATTCATTAAGTCCTGCATGACTCAAGCACACATATCAAATCAACATAAAAACCTAACTTAATCATATTGACACACAAATCAAATCCCATGATCTACCCGATCAACCTTGGGTCGATTGCACCAACAATCTCCCCCTTTTTGATATGTGACAATATGTTTAAGTTAGGTACTAACATAACAATTGAAAATTAAAAGCATAGTATACAAAGAAGCATAAACATGCATCCTCCCCCTTAACCTATGTCTTATCACAAGATTTTCAATTTTTCCCACAAACATAAAGAGTTAAGTTAAAATCTAACTTAAACCTTTCAATTCTCCCCCTTTAACACCATCAAAAAGATTGCTCCAAACAATATTGCCTAATGATATCAATTTGGGACAAGTTTCATATTCTGAAAAAGCCCAGAAATCAGAAATTACCTGTGCCAGTCGACTGGTGGCTTTGAATAGCCAATTTACAGAAACTTCAGTTGACTGCCCCTGGGCCAGTGGACTGATACATATTGGTCTGAAAATTTCAGCCTTTTAGCCGAATTCAGAAATGCATGAATAATTCTAGAAAATTTAAAAAATCATGAAATTTTACAAATATATTTCTTATGATGTATTCTAATAGAGAAAAATACATTTCATGAAAAATCTAAACATGTTTGACTTTTTGACCAAAACTCAAATTCTTTGAAAACACTCCATTTTGTGTCAACCTTGCATTCTAGTTTTAAAACCATATGTTTTGCAAACTTATGTCATAGAAAATAAAACACAAAAATATTTTCAAATCATTTGAAATGTCCAACTATGATCTATGGGCAAGATGTCTATTAATTAAACATTTTCTTTTCCCATAGTTGGTCTATTTTCAATAATGTGATACATCCAATAACTCAACAAAATGCCATAAGCATAAGTGAGTTATTTGTATCATCCTAACATCTCATATGCATGTATACAATCATAAAGCAAAGTAATATGAGATGTTTTTAAGGTAAACCTTATTTAGCCCAATTTATCATGAATTTCTACTATGGGCTACAAACTCCCCCTTAATATCTCAAGTCAACCAAATTTTAAAATTTTGAAATTCTAATACCATGGTTGACTTTACCCAAAATTCTCAAATCCTTGAGGATTGACTTTGGTACCTAATAGAAATGTTTCCTAATTGGGTTGACCAAGTACTCCTTAGGGATCCATTTCTTACTTAGGGTCTTGGTCTTTGCTTCTCCTCTAACAAGTAGACAATGATAAGTTTTTCCATTGCTAGACTTCCCAAAACCTAATCCCTATTTCTTAAAGCTTGCCCTTTGGCTCTCAATGATCATATCTAGTCTCTTTGAGCTAATTTTAAATTTCTTAAGGGCTTTGGTAAGTCTATCTACCTTTTCCCTTAAATCCTTATTTTCTTCTTCTAAACATGAGTCATTTGAAATGGAAGAAGAAACATGCACATCATCCTTAATTTCCATGGATTCTAATTTTTTCCTTTAGCATGCTAATTTCATTTTTCAAATCCTTAATCTTCTTTCTAACTTTAGCCAAATAATCATTAGTGCTAGAAATTATTTTTACAAGAGTAGAAGTTGGTAAATTGTATACCTCACTACCGAGACGTCCGATTTCGATGTTGAGCCTCCCCCTTCACTTGAGATCGCTTCATCTTCACTTGTGCTCTTTTCTTCCTCAAATTCGGATGACGTAGAGGCGATATCTTCAATTCCCATTAGTGCAAAATGGGATACGTGATGTTCCTTCTCCTCTGATGAGGATGAATCATCCCATGTAGCCTTCAAGTTTTGCACCTTCTTTCCTTTCTCCTTTGATTTCTTCTTCTCTTCTTTCTTCTTTCCTTCCTTCTTCTTCAAGAGGGGACACTCATCTCTCATGTGTCCTTCTCCTTGGCAATTGTAGCAAATAATCTTCCTTGTTCTACTTTTGCTCCTTGAGCCTTTCCTACTATGAGTTTTGTTAGTAGAAAAATATTTGAATGCTTTTATCATTTTTCTTACCATGTAGGCTTCCGCATCACTATCCATAGATGCACTAGACTCCTCCGAATCAGATGAGGAAGCCTTCTTCTTTTTACCTTTTCCCTTGTTTGCCACAAGGGCTATACTCTTTGGCTTGTAGACCTCTTCAATTGTTCCTCCAACTCGAGTTTCATGAAGCTCCATGGTTGAGAAAAATTCTTCTAGAGATGTTTTCTCTAGATCCTTGGATATGTAATACAAGTCCACCATTGAGATCCAATTTGATGTTCTTGGAAATGCATTGATGGCTTTCATCAAAATGTCTCGGTTGGATAATTGTTCTCCTACACTTATTAGTCCATTAAGTATTTCCTTAAATCTAGCATGTAAATTTGATACCTTCTCCCCTTTTTCAAGTTTGATATTGTTGAGTTGGGATCGGAGAAGATCTCTCTTTGTCATTTATGCCTCCGAAGTGTCTTCATAAAGCTCTACTAGCTTTTCCCATAAATCCTTGGCACTTGAGTAACTCCCAATCCTTGTTACTTCTTGTTGAGGGAGTACACTTAGTAGATGATGCAAAGCTAAATTTGCTAGATGATCATCTCTTTGCTTCTTGCTCCATCTTATTTCATCAAGTAACTTGTTCTTTTGATCCCTAGGCACTTCAAACCCGTTTTTCATAATTAGCATTATGTCAAAATCGGTATTGAAGAATACCTCCATTCTCTTCTTCCACCATAAGAATTCTCCCTTGAATTTTGGTGGTTGGATGTGGAGCTAGCCATTTTCGATGATTTTGCTCTTCTCGGCGGTTAGTCCGTTGAAGGCATCCTTGCGCTCTGATACCACCTGTTGGGATCGATGGCACGGCTAGAGGGGGGGTGAATAGCTCGGTCACCCCAATTCGCAATTCTCCCTACAATGTTAGCACAAGCGGAAGCTTAACAATTAAAACAAACAATGCTAACACGTTACTGGTTTACGTGGTTCGGAGATTTCTTGCTCCTACTCCATGACTTGTCCTTGAGGTGGACGATCCCTTGATCCTTCGGTGGATCACACCCCGGCAATCTCCGGCTAAGTTTTTCTCCTTCTCGGTGGAGAACAACCTCTCACAATCCTTCTTCCTCCTTACAAGATGGAGCTAGGGATTAAGGAGGAAGATGAGCACTAGGAGCTTGAGTACTTGAACACTAGAGAGAAGATCTTACAATCAAGAGTTAACCTTCTCCAAGCCTCAAGCTGCCACTTGAATATTGGAGAGGGTTGTTAAACAAACAGCCCAGCCCGATATCAGTCGACTGCCCCCAGGGCCAGTCGACTGATCCCTCAGCCAACGACTAGCCTAATGGCTCTTTTTCGAACACACCAGTCGACTGGTCCCTTGACCAGTCGAATGTTCCAGGTTATTCGAAACTCACAGAAAGATGAGTCGACTGGTGCCCATACCAGTCGACTGCTAGTCGACTGCTAAGTGCACCCTTAGTAGTATCAGTCGACTAGTCCCCTTGCCAGTCGACTGCTCTACTTGCAAATGCACTCTTAACCTCACTGGAGTTCACCCTTCGCGTATGCCTTGAAGTCCACTTCCTTAGCTTGCCCTTTGAAGTTCTCTTCCTTCGGCTCTCGTCCCTCTGATGCGCATACAAGCCCACGGCTTGCCTCCATGCCATCCTTCGCGTATGCCTTTGAAGTCTACTTCCTTGGCTCGCCCTCGAAGTCCTCTTCCTTGGCTCTCGTCCCTCGGATGCATCACTCCGTTACTCCATGTGTGATTCATCAAGTCCTACACGACTCAAGCACGCATATCAAATCAACATGAAAACCTAACTTAATCATATTGATACACATACATCAAAACCCATGATCTACCCGATCAACCTTGGGTCGATTGCACAAACAACTTGGACTTCTCTCTTGCCAACTCCCCTTTGGATTTTCGATCACCAGATGTGCTATCAACTTTGACTCACTTGGACTTTCGATCACTAAATATCCGGTCAACCATGTCTCACTTAGACTTTTCTCTTCCAATTTCCTGTTGGGCTTTCAATCACCAAGTGTCCAGTCAACCTTGTGTTAGTGATATGAGAGAAGTGTCCTAAGGCAATCGCCTTATGATTGTAATTATTTATTCTAATAAATGAATATTCACTATTTGAGTATACATGTTTGTGTATTTGATTGAGATCTTAAACTCATTTACTGAATGTCCGCAATACAATTCACAGCATGAGAGAATTTGTGACGAATTCACAACTAGTGATTATCTCTACATGTGCAATTGTGAAGTATTGAAATTGTCCCTAGTCGATGAATTGATAAATACAGACACTATCAATTCTGTTGAGACTAACATGGGTTATTCTTTAATTAGCTGATTCTCACTGGTTGGTGACATTGAGATGTCCAGAGATAAACATGAATGCTAGTTAAGGGAACTAGTTCATTGGAGTGACTGGCTGTAAAACTTCATATGGTAGTCTACATATAGATATGTCAGTGAAGTTTTTACTGCAGCTTAAGTGCGATGTTCCTTTGACTTGCGGTGTTCAAGTCATCTTGGTCATGGAGACTTATACTTTGACATCCTAAGCAAGCATCTCCAAGGAGGTGTGGACCCAGGATGATTGGGTATAAGCCGAAGTGCCCGAAGATGTTTGAACAGCCTACAAAGGATTCACCACTCCTTGCGAGGAGATGTATACCCAGGCCTATCGTCGGATTGTTACTCGAAGCCTCTGGCCAGAGCATGACATGTTCAGAGTATGAATCTCTTAAATACATGAGAGTAATTAGAATCCGTAGGACGAGAAAACGTTACTTGGGCTAGGTGTGACGTAGTCAGCCTAGTGGGGACTGACACACATAGACCATGTCCTGAACCAAGTGGGTATAAGATGGTGAAGGGAATGGGGCACGATTCATTATAGCTGCTGAAGGGTTTCAGAATTATTTCTGAGGTCAACCGTTGATCTTTCGATTAATTGGGGATCATGATGTACTACTAGGTGCCACTCATGATCGTTCTATAATTGATTAATTATAGACGACCAACATAAATCAAAAGCCTATTTAGTCACACATACTACGAGTAATCCGAGGGATTTAAAACGAGTTGAAAATTAGATTTTCCAATCAAGAGAGATTAAGTTTGGTTGAGCCAAACGATAAGTCGAATCTGAATTTTTCAGAGACGCATCGAAAGCGTAAAATGGCTAAGTCTTTTGAAGACTTAATAGATGCATTAAATAAGTTTAATTCATTGGGGGTTGGCTTGGATGGGCCGGCCAAAGAGGGCCTCCATTCTTTTTGCTTGGCCGGCCACAACAAAGGGAGAGAACTAAGTTTTTGGTTCAATTTATAAAATAAACCAAGTATGGTTTGTTTTATAAAATTATGGATGATATAAATTTTTATATAATAAACCAAGGTTTAGTTTATTTTTCATGGAAATTAAAATGAACCATGGATTGGTTTATTTTATAAAATCAATCATGGATTGATTTACCATGATAAGAAAATTTATTCCATAGAAGAGAAGATTTTTATCATGAATTAAAATATGATTTTAACCATGATATAAAATCAAACTTGGCATGATGGAATAAGTTATTCCATATTTGAGAGGCTTGATGGTTGAGAGGCCACTATATAAAGGACCCAAGGCAAGACTTGGGTGATAATCGAAGAGATGAAGCATAGGCTCTCTCCCTCTCTTTCTCTCCTTCTCTTCTCCCCTTCTTGCCGTGCGCCAACCAGCCCCAAGAAGGAGCACCAGCCGGCCGCCCCAGCCCTTTCCCTGCCGACCACCACCTGCTGCCGGAGAAGGAAGCTCCAGCCATCTCTTGGCTGGAAGAAGGTGCTGCCGGAATTAGAGTTTACCGTAAGGATCCTTTTGCCGCAAGCCTCTTCTTTTGCTTCACCGAAATTTTGATTCCGGCCATCCTTTTGTGGTTAGTCTTTTGACTTCTCTCTTGGTTTTTCTTGTCGCGTTCTCGGAGAATCTAGTAGTTCTCGAGAACACGAAACTCGTGGCTTTGCGAAGTCATCCCGAAGATATTCGGCATGGACGCGAATAGAGGCGGAGCTTCCAATGGTCGCTTACGGTTGGATCTCGTCCCTTCCTTCGAGTTACGTGAGGTAATACGTAAATTAGTTTATGTTTCTGCAAAATTTTAAATATATGATCATGCCTACACAAGATAAAATTGCATGCTTGGATGTGTGGTTAAATAATTAGAGAAATTATTTATGCTAAACCTTCCGCTGCACGTAATTAATTTTAAAATTATGAACCCGCATCCATGTCAACATGCACCCGGTCCTAACAGTGGTATCAGAGCCGAGGTTTGTGTTCAACATAATCATATAATTATTTTACGGAAAGCTTTATCATGATCTTAATTTTGGAAAATTTTCAATTATGGAAACTTTTCAATTATGGTAAATTTTTGATTTAGGAATTTCAAAGTTTGGAAATCCTCATGAAATTTCGCAAACTTTTGAAATATCTCTGTTTCTAAAATTTTATGATAAATGTGAAAACTTTCCAATTTTGAAAACTTTCCAATTTTGGAAATTTCCTATTTTGAAATTTTTCCAATTTTGAAAAAACGTAAGTTTTCTTTGTACAAGAAACTTACAATTATTCTGAAAACCTTTTATTTTTGGAAACTTTCCATTTATGGAAAGCTCACAATTTTGGACACTTTCTTTCAAGAAAGTCTAGACAAATTATGGGAATATTAATTGACATTTAAATTTATAATTGGAAATTAAATTTTTACAAAATTCTTTATTTTGGATTGAGCCTCGGGGAGCCGTCCAATTTAAAGTTAGTTGTTATAATTAAATTTCCTAAATTGAATTTAAATTGTTAAATGTTTAATTTGGATTGAGCCTCGGGGAGCCGTCCAAATTAAGTTATTGATATTAATTTTCCATAAATAAAATATGTGATCAAATCTTGAAAAATTTTGAGGTGATTCTCAAACGATAATTTCCTTATTTGATTTATGAGGTGATGCTCTTACATATTATTATCTCCAAAATTAATTAAGAAAATTGTTTCCTATAGAGTATATTTCCTTAAATAAGATTTTCATGAAAATAATATGTGGTTGAATTAAGGGAATCTGTCTCTTAATTTAATAAGATTTGATTTAGAGAAATCAAAGTCTTAAACATATTATTTCCGAAATTGATTATGAAATTCAGGAAATTGTTTCCCAAAACAATTCTTTGAATAAAGTATGAAATTAGAATTAGGAAATCCGGTTCCTAATTCAATTAATGAGACTTGATAAATTAAGTCACATACATACTTTATTAAGGAAATCGTTAGAACATGACATAATTATATGTCATGAATGTGCATAAAAGAAAAGGATGAGATCCAAAACCCCTTACAAAATATTAAGGCCAACACCTTCCATTAATATGGTTAGAACCGGAGTTTTGTTTATCGTTTGGGTTGATGGACACATTCATGCTCGGCTTGAACCTCAACATGTTCAAACCATGGAATTAGTTTATGATTAATATAGTTGGAGTCAGAGGTCAATCCTTAGTTTTGGTTGTTGGACATATCCAAGCCTGACTAAACGGTTGAATGAGCTCCAACCATATTAAAACTATTTCTTGATTAATGGGTCAGCCTTAAGCTTGGAGCATCGATTTGCTATGCCACAGCTAAGGTCGATGTAAAGAGAGGTGCAGTTGGGTGCTATGTATATTGTTGCATACTTGTTAATGAGTTAACAACCCAATCATTTATGCAAATATTCAATTAGTTGATAGCATAATGTGATAGTTACATATGTATAATATATAATCGGTATAATTACCTACCTTCATAGCTAAGAATAACTTGATGGACTCTAGCCATGGTTGTTCTTATCTATGGTTGGATATCAACCTATTTGGAGATATTCCTACGATCTCCCGAATTGATAAAAAGGGTTATTCAATTCGAAAAATAAATAGGATTTAATTAATGTATATTGATGCATTCTTTATCATTCTCATCACATAACCTCAATTTGTATTTCTAGGATAATCACCTGATCATGTCTTCTCTGAATTTGCGTTCCATTTTGGACACCAATAAGCTGACTGGGCCAAACTTCATGGACTGGCTTCGAAACCTGAGGATAGTCCTCAAGGCAGAAAAGCTTGCTTATGTCCTTGAAGAACAACTTCCCAACCATCCTCCTGAAGATGCAACTCCAGACCAGTTAGTGGCCTATCAGAAACATGCGACCAATTCCTTGGCTTGCCAACTCCCCTTTGGATTTTTGATCACCAGATGTGCTGTCAACTTTGACTCACTTGGACTTTCCTCTTGCCAACTTCTCATTGGACTTTCGATCACTAAATGTCCGGTCAACCATGTCTCACTTAGACTTTTCTCTTCCAATTTTCTGTTGGGCTTTCAATCACCAAGTGTCCAGTCAACCTTGTGTTAGTGATATGAGAAAAGTGTCCTAAGGCAATCGCCTTATGATTGTAATCATTTATTCTAATAAATGAATATTCACTATTTAAGTATACATGTTTGTGTATTTGATTGAGATCTTAAACTCATTTACTGAATGTCCGCAATACAATTCACAGTATGAGAGATTTTGTGATGAATTCACAACTAGTGATTATCTCTACATGTGCAATTGTGAAGTATTGAAATTGACCCTAGTCGATAAATTGATAAATACAGACACTATCAATTCTGTTGTGACTAGCATGAGTTATTCTCTAATCAACTGATTTTCACTGGCTGGTAACATTGAGATGTCCGGAGATAAACATGAATGCTAGTTAAGGGAACTAGTTCATTGGAGTGACTGACTATAAAACTTCATATGGTAGTCTACATATAGATATGTCAGTGAAGTTCTTACTGCAGCTTAAGTGCGATGATCCTTTGACTTGCGGTGTTTAAGTCATCTTGGTCATGGAGACTTATACTTTGACATCTTATGCAAGCATCTCCAAGGAGGTGTGGACCCATGATGATTAGGTATAAGCCGAAGTGCCTGAAGATGTTTGAACAACCTACAAAGGATTCACCACTCCTTGCGAGGAGATGTATACCCGAGGCCTATCGTCGGATTGTTACTCGAAGCCTCTGGCCAGAGCATGACATGTTCAGAGTATGAATCTCTTAAATACATGAGAGTAATTAGAATCCGCAGGACGAGAAAACGTTATTTGGGCTAGGTGTGACGTAGTCAGCCTAGTGGGGACTGACACACATAGACCATGTCCTGAACCAAGTGGGTATAAGATGGTGAAGGGAATGAGGCACGATTCATTATAGCTGCTGAAGGGTTTCAGAATTGTTTCTGAGGTCAACCGTTAATCTTTCGATTAATTGGGGATCATGATGTACTACTAGGTGCCACTCATGATCGTTCTATAATTGATTAATTATAGACAGCCAACATAAATCGAAAGCCTATTTAGTCACACGCACTACGAGTAATCCGAGGGATTTAAAACGAGTTGAAAATTGGATTTTCCAATCAAGAGAGATTAAGCTTGGTTGAGCCAAACGATAAGTCGAATCTGAATTTTTCAGAGACGCATCGGAAGCGTAAAATGGCTAACTCTTTTGAAAACTTAATAGATGAATTAAATAAGTTTAATTCATTGGGGCTTGGCTTGGATGGGCCGGCCAAAGAGGGCCTCTATCCTCTTTGCTTGACAAAGGGAGAGAACCAAGTTTTTGGTTCAATTTATAAAATAAACGAAGTGTGGTTTGTTTTATAAAATTATGGATGATATAAATTTTTATATAATAAACCAAGGTTTGGTTTATTTTTCATGGAAATTAAAATAAACCATGGATTGGTTTATTTTATAAAATCAATCATGGATTGATTTACCATGATAAGGAAATTTATTTCATAGAAGAGAAGATTTTTATCATGAATTAAAATATGATTTTAACCATGATATAAAATCAAACTTGACATGATGGAATAAGTTATTCCATATTTGAGAGACTTGATGGTTGAGAGGCCACTATATAAAGGACCCAAGGTAAGGCTTGGGTGATAATCGAAGAGATGAAGGCATAGGCTCTCTCCCTCTCTTTCTCTTCTTCTCTTCTCCCCTTCTTGCCGTGCGCCAACCAGCCCCAAGAAGGAGCACCAGCCGGCCGCCCCTGCCCTTTCCCTGCCGACCACCACCTGCTGCCGGAGAAGGAAGCTCCAACCATCTCTTGGCCTGAAGAAGGTGCTGTCAGAATTAGAGTTTGCCGCAAGGATCCTTTTGCCGCAAGCCTCTTCTTTTGCTTCACCGGAATTTTGATTCCGGCCATCCTTTTATGGTTAGTCTTTCGACTTCTCTCTTGGTTTTTCTTGTCGCATTCTCGGAGAATCTAGTAGTTCTCGAGAACACGAAACTCGTGGCTTTGCGAAGTCATCCCGAAGATACTCGGCGTGGACGCGAATAGAGGCGGAGCTTCCAAGGGACGCTTACGATTGGATCTCGTCCCTTCCTTCGAGTTATGCGAGGTAATACGTAAATTAGTTTATATTTCTGCAAAATTTTAAATATATGATCATGTCTATACAAGATAAAATTGCATGCTTAGATGTGTGGTTAAATAATTAGAGAAATTATTTATGTTAAACCTTTCGCTGCACGTAATTAATTTTAAAATTACGAACCCGCATCCATGTCAACATGCACCCGGTCCCAACACCTTGACCAACTTAGACTTTCCACTTGCAAACTTCTCATTGGACTTCCGATCACCAAGTGTTCCATCAATCTTGACCCACTTGGACTTTCCTTTTCTAGTCAAATATCCTGTTAACCTTAACCTACTTGGTTTTTCACTCCAATTCTTTGTTGAACTTTTGACATCGTCAAGTATTTAGTCAACCTTAGTCTACTTGACATATTACTAACATATTGATCAAATATTGAAACCCAAACTTGAGTCACCCCAATCTTAGTCAACTTGGTTAGCATTGACTTGAGATCGATTACACAACTATTAAATATGACAATTACATTCTTAGGTTAAAATGAGAAAATAACCTTAGGGATATTTTGAAAAATTTTCTAGAATTTTTCTTAAAGTTTGTGGGATAAATTAGATAAAGAAAAATAACACCCAAATTTATAGAGAAAAAGTTTGATTTTTAAATTATTTTAAAAATTAGTTTTTCCTTTCCCTTAAAAGCCCTACCGAGCCTCTCCCTCACGCCGAGCCGAAGTCCAATCGCTTGGTCCCCTTTCTTCTTGATCCCGACGCATGAGTTTCTTCTTCCCCGATTGAGCAGAAGCCCTCTCTCCCTACTCCTCTTCTTCTCCACAATCTTTGGTCTCCTTCTCTCCATTGGAGAGCAACCAATCAGTCAGGTTCTGTGCTAGTCGCCGGCGACTCCCCTCCCCTTCAATCATGTCAAGCGGCGACAATGGGTGGAGCTAGGGCACGCTAGTTGTTGTCGACCATCCACCACGGGTAGGTACTGGGGTTTGTTTCAGATCTGTCTGATTGTAATTTGATTCCTTGTTTGATCGACGACCTATTCCGATCTAGTGGTGCTGCCTCCATACTGCGATGATCTACTTTGGTTTGTCGGAGATCAACCTTAGAGAGTGGGGATTCTCTGGCCCGGAGAAGAAGGCACTCGTCTAAGCTCACAAAGATTGATCGGGAGTTGTACTATATCCTTTCGATCACGGATCTCATCGGTTTTGAGCAAGGGATTTCCTAGCCGGCACATCATCGGGTAAGATTTATTTGGTTTAGTGTATGTTTAGGGTGAATTGATGATGCTTTGTTTAAGATCAGTAGAGGTATTTAAAATTGCTTCTTTGGATTGAATCAAAATTTTGATGACCCATCGGTTTGGAGGTAGATGAGTAGGGATTCTTTGTTCGGTTTTGTTTTTGTGTCCTTGGAGCAGATCTAGGATGCAGGGTAATCCTTATAGTTCTTGGTTCATTTGTTTTCGCTGCCTTGTGATGGTATGCCGTGAGCTCTAGTGGGAGAAATCATCTTGAAGGGATGATTTTTGGTGTAGGAATCTGATTGGGTTTGATGTTGTAGATAACGATTTGGGTTCTTGGATGGATGTTGTGTAGGAGGGATGTTTAGCTCTGTTTTTTTTTTTTTGTGTTGGTGGTTGTCGCCTTGTTGTGTGATGGGAAAAATTGGACATGGTATCTAATTGGGGATGCATAGCGCGGCGGTGTAATAGTTGAGTGGTTGTCACATGGCAACACAACTGTCATAGGAAGAAAAGACCAGGGTCTGATGAGCAGGGCTCATTAGCCTAGATAGGTACTCGATCAAGCGCCCCTCAATGTCTTTCCAATAGCTCACTTGGAACAAGTCTGTTAGGATGTATACTAAAAGTCTAGTTTTTGTACGAACATCTATATTTTGGAATGAGAATCACATGATCATTGTTTCCATTTTATATTTATTATATGTGTGTATATTGTCTGATACTTTACATTGTAGATAACATGGTGTGTGGTGTCACACAGAAGATCATGTTATCAGTCCCTTGTAGAGTATAAGTAGAGGCTCACAACCAAAATAATTTTGGACAAACCATTGACATGTTTATAGTATAATTTGGTATTGGTCTATCTTGATCATAGAATTACACTAGTACATTTTATGTGTATTGAGCAGGAACGATATAGAGGTGATTCAATTTATACTGACTATATAATTGAATCAGACCTTAGATATTATGGTGTACATGCTCTTAATCCCAATATAATAATGGACACATGTATTTAATATCTATATCTTTGATTTACTAATGGGCGAGTTTTATTTGTTAAATCAATAGACCCGGTAAATTGGGAAATAATATTATTTACATGGTGTGCCATTGATCACAAAAGGAATCTATGTCCTGATGCGTTAGAATGATGATGTCCCCTTGAGGAGCTCAAAAAGCACATCATGTTAAATCTTGCAGGTGGATTTGGTCCGACATGATGATAAGGTTGAGTGATCCTACTCATGGAGTTAGATATTAATTAATTAAATTGTTAGTAATTTAATTAATTAATGGACATTCGATATCTTAAACACTGGGAGATTTTGTACACATAATAGGTGGAACCTATATTTAATTATGAGGGTTGGTGAGGTAGTTCAATGATAATCCTTTAGTGGATTGGATTATCATTAATCGATCGGGCTTTGATCCATTAGGTGGCCAAGACCTAACTCCTCCTCATGGTCCCTATTGTAGTCTATAAATACCTCATGAGTCATGAGACCAAAGCATATCATCCAATTAATCCTAAGCCTTAAACCTAATTCTCTCCTCACCTCTCTCTCTGTCTCCTAGGGTTTGTGGTCGCCGACAATAAACAAGTAGAGGGTGGCCGGTTAGAAGCAAGGGAAGGTGAGGTTATATACTTCTCCTCTTCTTCTACTATTCATCCTCTCTTCTCTCCACTTGTGGTGGTGATCGGCGCCGGAAGCAAACAGGGAGAACCTTTGGCCGGCGACACATCTTTGTGGTGGGCGGCACCGGCGCAAACAAAGAAGGAAAAAGGTGTTTTCGGCTAAGGTTTTGTGAGGAAGAAGAGCTCTTTCTCTTCTTCATCATCTTCATCCTCTTCCTCTTCATCTCTTGGAGCCGGCGCAAGCAAAAGAAGTGAGTTCTTCCCTTCCTTTTGGCCGGCGGCAACCAAAGAACCCATTAGGGTTTCAGCACAATGAAGAAGAAGGAGATAGGAAGCTAGGGCTTTGTCTTGGTGACTCCGGTTCTTGGAAGATCATCTCCCACACGACGTCCAAGAAGAGGTTAGGTCATACAATAGAAGATCGCGAGGTAAACAAGAGGTACATTTCTTGTTTTGGTTCCTTCTTGCTTATCTTATTATTGTATGTTATTAATTAACACGGATCCCGAAGATAAATAAAAAAACCGGTGCTATTTCGCGGCTAATTAGCTAGATGAGTTAGATTGCTTGAACAACAAGTTTATTTAAGCGATCACTCAAGTTGATTGGTACGATGATGAAACAGTTGTTTGGAAAGGTTCTCTCCATCCGGGTTGTTTCTAATTAATAGAAAATTTTAATCCGCGGACATGGAGAGCAATCTAACTGAATGGGAAATCGAAACCAACAAAGTCAACTACAGGTCAACTCGGGAGTGTTAACGACTCAGTCGAGGCTAGACAGGTACCCGCTTGAGCATCCCTTAAGGCCTTCCGGCAGCCCTCTCAAGATAGGTCAACTACGAGCCAACTCGAGAGTCAAAATGACTCAGTCAAGCGCACATCTTTGGGGGATATGGTGAATGCCACCTGTGCAGGTAGGCCAACTTGACCCGAGCGGTGGAAATTGTCCTCTGAAGTACCTAGAAATATTCCTCCACGGTTAAAACTAAAAGGATACCAAGCCTTTAAGGCTCTACTAGGATATGAAAAGGTCACATTAATGAGAAAAGTTGGAAATGTATACAAATAAATGACAGGAATAATGATGGCCATAAAGGAAATATCATTAATCTCCAATAATTGACAATAATGATGACCATAAAGGAGATATCGTTAATATCATTAATGACGGAAAATGAAGAGCCACAGTCGAGGAGTATAAAAGGAGTCTAGGAACCCCTAGAAAGGGGTGTAAAATCTTCTAAGCTTTCTCTTTCCTCTTCCATTCACCAACATTTTTGACCCTAGTTCTGACTTGAGCATTGGAGTGACATCGTCGGGAATACTCCCGATGCCATTCTAACGTTCCCTTCTCCTTCTTAGGTCACTGGGGGTCCACCATCCACGTTGTCAGCTTCCGGAACATTTTGGCACCGTCTATGGGAAGAGTATTTTTTACCAGAAGCCACTGAATCGATGGCAAACACCGGCAACTCAGCGAATGTGGTTTTGACGTGTGAGGAGCTGGACCAAATTGTAGCGGCGACGGTCTGAGGGGCGCTAGAGCAACATATTATATAGCAGGTAGCCTCCAAAGGGGCCTCTGCCTCGATGGGAAGGTGGCGAGCCTCTCCTTCACCATTGAAGTCGTCTACGAGAGCATCTCAGGGGCATAATTGTAACCTCCTTGCGGTCTCTCAGAAAGCGCATTCAGAAGCCTCAGCACCCGTCCACGAGAAGTCGAAAAGGGAAGGATTGTGCATGTCCTAACCATTGTCAATGTAACGCCCGCCCTTCCCGCCTTACGATGTAGGCGAAAGGCGGCGCTACGCCAATATACATATACGCATATGAAGATCTTAATGCAGCGGAATAATTTAAAACTTCATACATATGCGTTTAAACTATACAATTAAAACTTGAATCATGTTGACATATCTTAGCTATCATTCTTAAACATGGTTACTTGGTAAACTTAGCATTATCGTAACATAAAAAAAGTAAGACATAGCATCTAAGACATAACATTCTCGAACATGCTTGCATTAAACATAACTTATCCTACCATCAAGCTTAAATCCAACATATTGTTCTAAACGAACACATCATGGTATAGCATGTTAACATCATAATTTAGCAATGATAAGTATAGCAATAAAGCACGATATAGAAATCAACATAAGTTATTCATAAGCAATATAAGTAATAAAATTTTCCTAGTAAGTTGTTCTTTAGAAAAACCCTTGGACTATCGTAGCTGTCCAACAAGGATGGACTATCGTAGCCCATCCCTTGGACCTTACTTGGGTCTGGTACAAGCCCATCCATAAAGTAAAATAGCTTCACATGCTTCTTTTTTTTACATCATAAGAAATGCTTTTGGCATTTTATCATTCATAGAACTTACATAGCATAATTAAAGACATAAACATGATCTTAATACATGAAGCATGGTATAAAACATACTTAGCATTTCATTATTCATAGTTAATGCATAACATCGTTATGCCTTAAAGGCACAAACATAGACTTGATTCATAAGGTATGCCATGCACACATCATTATGCCTTAGAGGCATGAACATCATTTTAATTCATAAGACATGACATACATATATAATTATGCCTTAAAGGCATCAACATCATCTTAGTTCATAAAGCATGCATGATCATGGTACATAAGGTAAGCATGCATAGATAAGTTTTTACATACATGGTACATATCACATAGCATGCATGATCATGGTATCTATCATAAAGCATGGATGGGTAGGATCCATATGAACATAATACATACTATATAGGTTCATGACATTCAACATAAAACATGCGTAGGTCCACATAACCATAATATATATATCATAATACATATGTTCAAGGCATTTAACATAATGCATGCATAATTCTACATAAACATGATGCATACTTCACAACACATGTGTTCATGGTATATGGTTTAAAACATTCATGAATAAAACCTACTATAATATGACACATAACATAAGCATACAAGGTCGTGATGCATAACACATAAAGTTAGGGTTTAGGCACCATAAAATTCATACAACATACTTGAACATATATTTACATCATAATAAGCCATAAACAAGTACACTTGAAACCTTAGCCTAACCCAAACCTTAGACTTAGGTGCTTGGCCGAAAGTTTGTAAATGAAAGTCCCATTATTCAAGCAACATGTGAGGTACCATAACTAAAGTAACGCCCATACAATACATACAATGACATAGGAAGCCATTAGAACACATGATTGGGGCTAACCCTAATTCCTAGCATGGAAAGGGGTCTTGGCCGAAACCCTAGAGGGGTCACAAGTACATGGAAAATTCGTATAACTCACAATTAACATCCATTGTATCATAGGGAATCATAATAAGCATGCTTGGAGGGTTAGATCTAATCCTAACCATGAAAAGGGGAGGGGGCCAAAACTTCATAAGGGGATTTGGGTGCTACAAAAATTCCACAACTCACAATTCATTCTTATTTTATCATGAGAAAGCATTAGGAAGTATAGGTGAGGTTTTAACATCATTCGAAGCCCTAAAATGGTGCTTGGCCGAAACTTATAGGAGCCCTAATTCCATAGTTTTCTCAACATAGATCTCAAACAAATCTTAAATCAAGAAGGACAACATAAAAGCTATTATACCACAGGTGAGGGAATCTTACCTCTTGTTGTCTTGGTTATAAACCTTAAATAGAGAAAAAGAGAAGACCTTCTTGACCTTAGAATACCCCTTGCCCTTGTAGCTTTGTAGGAAACCTTGGATCTTCAAGAGGGAGTCCTCTTGTGAAGTTTTCCAAGGGAAAAACTCCCTTGTGGGTCACGGCAAGGAGGAGGAAGAAGAGGGGAGAGGAAGAGTCTTGGTGGAAGAAAAGAGGAGAAAAATTACTTAAGTGCCTCTTCCCTTCTCATTCATCTCTTTTATACTAAGTAAAGGGGCATGGTGTCTCTTCACATGGTGCCTCTTCAACTCCTTTAGCCTCAACTAAAATCTTCTTTCTTTTCCAATAGCACTCCCTTGCTAGGTGAATTTGTTAGTACATGCATGATGAGGCTTTGCCTCTATTCTAGGTCCAAGGTTCAATCCTTGGTACATGCACTTTCTTTTTATTCCATTTATTCTTATTTTTGGCAAGGCCCACATTAGAGCCCACCAAGAGTTATGCTAATATTTCTAATTGGAACTCATTTCTATTTATGTTAAAATTCTACCCAAGGTCCACTAATAGCCATGGTACTAGAAGGACCCATGTAAGACTCATTAGTACTTAGCTTTTTAATCTATATAAGAAATCATGCTAAGGTTCATGCTAGTATTCATATGTTACTCAAAAATCCATATAGGCATGATCAATATTTTAAAGAAAAATATTGAGAGGATTTTACAGACGTTACAGTCAACCTTGAGCCGTCACCGTTTACCCATGATATCATTGACGACCCAATGCCTTGACATTATCGTCCTCCCTCAATTGGGGAGTACGTGGGAAATTCATATCCAGAGGACCACCTCTGTAAGAACAAAAATGCAGCGTTGTTATGTCAATACACTAACGAGATGAATTGTGGGGTATTCCTCAATATCCTCTAGGGAGCAGTTCAGTGATGGTTCAAGAGATTACCCAATGCCTCCATTAATTATTTTGGGAAATTCTGGATGGTCTTTCTATACCATTTTATGAGCAGTCAGAGGTACCATAAAACTACTCTCAACCTGTTCTCCCTCAAGCAAAAAAGCAAGGAGACTCTGAAGGACTGCATCCAACGCTTCAATCGGGTAGCTACCCACAACCACCTCTGAGATTCTAGTGAGTGCTTTCACGCAAGGGTTGGTAGAGGGAGATTTTTTTAGATCTTTGGTGAAGAAGCCGCTAGTCAGCTTCGATGATTTGCTAGGTTGATCGGTAAGACATGTTAATAAGGAGGAGGTCCAGTACACTCGGAGGAAAGACTCAAGAGGGATGCACCAATAGCTGGTTGTTATTTATGAAAGAAGGACCCAACCAGCTCCGCTCGGGCGAAGGAGTCCCATGTAAGTTGTAATCAGCATTGGGATCGTCGAGGAGAGAAAGTAGTCCAGACCGTAGACATGGAGTCCCTCCTGAGCTAGGTGCTACAAAGGATGAGAGATATTGCACTTACCATCATATCTCCACTCACTCAAGGTACTCCCCTAAGCCTCGTCACCGTTAGCCTTGGGCTAGCTGATCGGAATAGAGAGAACCTCACTGAAGACCGACTCGCTCACCGTCAGGGTGGAGATTGCCTGGACAGAGGATGCCCTAGCCACCATGGGATCTGACGAAAGGGAAAGCACCTGCTCGGGGCCCACCAAAAGGAATTGTAGGTATGATTTCGGGTGGGCCAACAGATAAAGACTCCAACCAGGTAAGAAAGTCTCATGCCCTTCACCTGGAGAACTACTCAGTCGGGACCAGTCAAAGCGACGACCAAGTTTTGTGATATCTTTCAGGCCAGAAGACTTGGAGTGAATAGAGGCTCCACATGAAAACACTCTAGTAATTGAAGCTGTGATAGCTAACTATATTGTTAAGCGGATTTTTGTTGACATAGGTAGCGCAATCAACATCATTTTCAAAGCTGCTATGGACCAGATTCAGATAGAGGAAGATGAGTTGCGCCTAATAATCACTCCTTTATTTGGCTTCACAGGACTCTAGGTGCAACCACTCGGGCAGATATGTCTCTCCTTGTCACTGGGAAATGAGACGTTGGAGAAGACTAAGAGGACCCTGTTCATCGAGTGGACATGACCTCTTCGTATAACATAATCCTGGGCCGATTGACATTGAGTCTCGTCTAAGCAGTTGTCTTCATTTACCACCAGAAGATTAAGTTCCCTGTGGGAGACCAGGTCAGAGAGGTTAGGGGGTGTCAATCGGCGACGTGGAAATGTTATGTTGAGGAAATCAAAATGAATACGGGCAAGAGTAGGAGGGTACAGGAAACCTTCTAGATCGAGCTAACTGACCCCTGGGCCTCAGATAAAGAAAAGTAGGAGAGGCACGGTCGAACAAGCAGCAGGAGGTACAGATCCACCCCCAACAGAAGGATGGGGTCACCAAAATCGCCGCAGATCTGCGTCTCGAGCTAAAGGAGAAGCTGATCAAGTGTTTGTCGAGTCACTATGATGTATTCACCTGGTCAGCTAAAGAGATTAAGGGAGTACCTTCGACTCTGATGACTCATCGGCTAAATGTTCTTCCGGAAGCTTAGCTAATCAAGAAAAAAGAAGGCACTTCACAGTCGAGCAAAATCAAATCATTAGAGAGGAAGTGACTAAGTTACTTGAAGCAGGGCATGTTCTGGAAGTTCAATTTCCGACCTGACTCGCAAATGTTATCTTAGCTCCCAAGCGCAAGAGTAAATAGCAGGTATATATCGATTTCAGAGACTTGAATAAAACTTGTCCTAAAGACAACCACCCCTTACCTCGGATAGATCAAATGGTAGATTCAACGTCCGGATGTGACTTTATTTGCATGTTGGATGCGTACCAAGGGTATCACCAAGTACCTCTCGCTCGAGAGGATCAAGAAAAGGTTAGCTTCGTTACCTTGGATGGAACATACTGTTATAATGTTATGCCGTTCGGGTTGAAGAATGCAGGCACAGCTTACAAATGAATGATGGACAAGATTTTTCGACACCAGATCGGTAGAAATATTGAAGTGTATGTTAATGATATTCTCGTCAAAACCGAACAAGGAGAAAATAAGAGTCAAAAGTGCTTATTCGGAGTCAAAAGTGAACACTTTCTTGGTTACAAGATGATCGAGTGTGGAATTAAAGCCAACTTTGAGAAGGTGAAAGAAATCCTGGACATGTCACCGTCCTGTAACTTGAAATAAGTTCAAAGATTGGTTGGTCCGATAACTTCCCTTTCGCGATTTATATCTTGTTCGGCGGATCGAACACTCCCATTCTTCAATGTTCTGAGGGAAGCCACCAAGTTCGAGTGGGATGACAAATGTGACAAGACTTTCATCGAGCTAAATGAGTATCTGATTGATCTTCCCATTTTATATAAACACTTAGCTAGAGAAACATTATTTTTATTTATCTCGATAGCTGAATAAGCAGTGGGCTCCTCCTTGCTTCGAGAAGAAGGTACCACGTAATTCCTCATTTACTTCTTTAGTCATCTGCTAAAAGATGCCATCTGCTAAAAGATGTAGAGAGTCGGTATACTGTCCTTGAGAAGCTGGCTCATGAAGTAGTATTGATTGCTCGGCGCTTGAGACCATATTTCCTATCTCATCCTATAGTGGTCCTTACCAATAGCCCACTCGGGCGAGTCCTTACTAACCCAGAGACCTCTAGATGGTTAATCAAATGAACCACCGAACTTAGTGAGTATAATATTCAGTATCAATCTCGAACGACCATACATGCTCAGGCATTGGTTGATTTTATGGTGGAGGCCAATTCTACTCCAAAGGTAGAGGAGACATGGAGGGTGTATGTAGATGGTTCTTCCACGCAGAGGTCTAGTGGTGTGGGAGTATTATTAATATCCCTCGAGAACATGTGCTATAAATTTTGATCCAACTTTATTTTTGCGCCACCAATAATGAAGCCGAGTATGAAGCTTTACTGGCCGAGTTGCAAGCTGCCATGTAGGTCAGCGCAAAACGAGTCATTGTGTACTCAGATTCTCAACTTGTAGCATAGCAGATTGAAGATGATTTTGAAGTACATAATGAGTGGATGCGAAGGTATATGGAAGCATTTGAGCAGTTGAAATCATATTTCCTAGAAGTAACTTTGCAGAAAATCTCTCGAGCGGACAATACCAGAGCTGACGAGCTAGCCAAACTAGCTAGCACTTTGGCCAGTTGGACGTTAGATGATCCTATTTGATAAGAAACGCTGATAGCACATAAAGACAAAGAGCCTGATCGGGAGGAAGCAACGGATTGGAGAATACCTTTTGTAGAATTCTTACGGAATGGAGATCTCCCTCTTGATCCCAATCAAGCAAGACTACTTAAACGCAGAGTTGCTCAGTTTACATTGGTAGGAGATCAATTGTACAAGAGGGTGTTCGCTCGGCCTCTTCTGAAATGTCTTGGACCGAGAGATGTGGAGCATGTCCTGCGAGTAGTTCATGAAGGTATATGCAGCAGTCATATTGAAGGAAGAACCATGACACGGAAAGTTACTAGCTGGATATTTCTGGCCAACCTTGTAAGAATATGCAACTAAGTTTGTGGTTGGCTACGAGTCTTGTCAAAAGCATCAACACATATCTCATCGTCCAATGAAATTCCTCAAACCTCTACTATCTCGTGCCCCTTCTATTAGTGGGGGATGGACATTATGGTACCCTTCCCAACCGGACCTCAACAGAAAAAATTTCTACTAGTAATAGTCGATTATTTCTCTAAATGGGTTCAGACAGAATCACTCGCTCGGATAACAAAGGAGGTAGTAATGAAGATCTTATGGAAGGATATTATCTGCCGATATGGAATCCTACACAAACTAGTCTTAGATAATGGGCCACAGTTTTAAGGTCGGAAGCTCAAGAAGTGGTGTGAAGGCCTGGACATTCAACAAGTTTTCACCTCAGTGGCCTATTCTTAGAGTAACGACCAAGCATAAATGGTTAATCGGGAGATCATTCGGGGTCTTAAGATCAAGTTTGATCATGTCAGTGGTAGCTGAGTGGAGGAGCTGCCTAACATTCTTTGGGCCTACCGAACCACCCCTAAGAAAAGCACCGGGCAGACTCCATTTCACCTAGTTTATGGAGGTGAAGTTGTAATCCTGACTGAGATAGGAGAAGAATCGACAAGGCAGCTGCTTTATGACAAAGACAGTAACAACCAAGAATGACTCCTCGACTTGAACTTGGTTACCGACGTACAAGATAAAGTAGTAGCTTTGCTGATTGCCTATAAACAAAGGATGAAGCAAATGTATAACAAAAGGGTGATTCCGCGGGTGTTCCAAGTAGGTGACTTCGTTTGGAGATGAGCTAAGCCGGTTAGGGATGTCAGTAAGCTTAAACCACAATGGAGCGGTCCTTATAAAGTCATTAGGAAACTCACTGGGAGGAGCTATTACCTGCAAGGTCAGGACAGGTAGAAGCTGAATTGGTTGTGGAGTGGCAATCATTTACAACCATATCGAACTCAATGAGTCAGGTATTTTCCTTGGGCAATTTTATTGTTTGATGTAACATGTGTGTCCTGTTATTCTTGATAAAGATAATAAAGGGTTAAGACCAAGTATCAAGATCAGGGTTATTCTTCCCAGATAAGGTGCCCTTAACATGGCGGGCCCTTATCGTGGCTCAACCTCCTTTCACTCGGGAGCTACCAGTGAAGGCGTCCTTAACATAGCGTGCCCTTATCGTGGCTCAACCTCCCCTTGCTTGGGAGCTACCAGCGAAGGCACCCTTAACATTGCATGCCCTTATCGTGGTTCAACCTCCCCTCATTCGGGAGCTACCAGTGAAGGTGCCCTTAACGCGGCGTGCCCTTATCGTGGCTCAACCTCCCCTCTCTTGGGAGCTACTGTGAAGGCTGTTGGTGCAGAAAGTACCCAAGTCGAACCTGAGTTTTGATAATGGAAAAAAGGTTCAAAAGTTAAGTTGTATTTGTTATCTAACATGCTACTCAAGTGTGCAGGAAAAGTCGTAACGAAGGACTGCTAGGCACTGGCGAAGGAATGCTAGGGTACAAAGTCCTAGCGAAGGACTGCTAGGCACTGGCGAAGGAATGCCAGGGTACTGAAGCCCTAGCAAAGGACTGCTAGGCACCAGGCAAAGGACAGCTTGGGACTGAAGACCTGGCGAAGGAATGCTAGGCACCGGGCGAAGGACAGCTTGGTATCCAAGACTTGGCGAAGGACCGCTAGGCAAAAGTCCAACCGGAGGAACCGGTTGGCATCATGTACATTCTCCCGAGAGGAGTAGGTGAGGACGCGTTCCCCGTCGAGAGGGAACAGTAGGCGTCGATTCGACCTAGGGCTTCATTTTGGAGGCCCAAAGTCAGAACCAAGACAACTAAGGCTGTATAAACTAACATCTTATTGCTTTATGGTGTTTTGGACTAACCCTGGATGCAGGACCGAAGGAATGAGTGTTTGCAGCTCAGAGAGCCTCAAAGGAGTGAGGCAGCAGCTGACCAGGGCGCCCGGAATATCCCGGGCGCCCCCAAGGTGAACACAAAACAAAGTAAAGCAAAGTGAGCTTCGGCAGCTTATGGGCGGGGCGCCCCCGTGCTCCCGGGCGCCCCCAGTTGAAGATAACAAAGCCGAACCCAGCGAAGCCAGCGGATAAGAGGAGACCCGGTCAACCCGAGCGCCCCCAGCGTCCCGGGTGCCCCCATCAAGATCTGATCCCGAGTTTGAAGGGATCAGAAGCTGACTGAGTGAAAGTCGGATCGACTGACACGTGGGGGGGGCGCCCCCCGACGTTCCGGGTGCCCCCAGGTGCTATAAAAGGGCCCTCGACCCCAAGGCTTCGAACAACACTTCTTCCAACGCTGTTACGTTCTTCTGCTCCTGCGCTTTGCTCCAGAAACCTCCCAACTCGACACACAAGCGCCGACGACGTCCCTCTGCTCCGAGAAACATCCCATACCAGACGTCGGTAACGAAGAACTGTCATTTCATTTCTGTTATACTACTACTGTAATCTTTTTGGAAGAATTATTGCGCACACATAGAATTGCCCCTAGTAAACGGTCAACGACCGTGGGCCTTGGAGTAGGAGTCGACCTAGGCTCCGAACCAAGTAAAACTACCTGTGTTCGCGATTGTTTTTATTCCGCTACGTACTTGCTCTAGTTTTCATCCGAAAAGTGGCTAACGATATTCACCCCCCTCTATCGTTTCACTCGATCCAACAAGTGGTATCAGAGCGGGGAAGTTCAAATTTGGTGCAACCACTAGTTTGAAAATTTTTCAGATTTTTTTTAATATTTTTTTCGTTCGAATTTCTTCTAATATTTCTTTTCGATCGAATTTCCTCTAATAGTTTTTTCGTTCGAATTTCTTCTAATAGTTTTTTCGTTCGAATTTCTTCTCGTTGATCGAGGTTGGTGCAACACCCCTCGACAAATATTTTCTTTCTTTATCCCGCACTACTAATCCAAGACCAAGTCTTGGGATATTCCTGTTTTTTTGTCTAGTTTACATTTCAGATAAAATGGCCATGCAAGAAGGCTTCAGCATTGCAAGACCACCTCTCTTCAGTGGAGAAGACTTCTCCTACTGGAAGAGCAGAATGGAGGTCCACCTGAAAACTCAGGTGGACATGTGGATAATCATCCAGTCCGGACTGGAGATTCCCAAAAATGCTGAAGGACTTCCTCAAAGCTACACAGAGTGGGACACCGCTCTGAAACGAAAAATTGAAGCGGATGCAAAGGCGACCCAGACCCTTCAATGCGGCTTAACAAAAGAGGAGCTGAACCGGGTGGGCCCCTTCAACAGTGCCAAGGAGCTGTGGGGAAAATTGATCGAGCTGCACGAAGGAACATCAGACACTCGGATCAGCAAGAGAGATCTGCTCCTGAACAAGCTGTATACAATCAAAATGACTGACAACGAAACAGCAGCTCAGCTTTACGCCCGAATTCAAGAACTACTGAATGGTCTACACACCATTAGTCACAAGGTTGAAAACCGTGACCTAATAAGGTATGCTTTAAATGCTTTCCCAAGAAACACCTTGTGGGCATCTATGGTAGATGCATACAAGGTTTCAAGGGATCTTTCAAAAATTAAATTAGATGAATTGTTCTCTGGATTAGAGTTGCATGAACAGACTAACTGCAATTTGACCGAGAAAGGTATTGCCTTTATTGCAAGTAAAACTGGAAGGACAACTAAGAAGAAGCCTCAACCTAAACCCGAGTCTAACTCAGACTCAGACTCAGAAGACGAAGAAGGAGATCGACCTAAGCTGGTCCGACTGGCCCGAAACTACTACAAAGAATTGAAGAACCAAACCAACAAACGGAAAGTCAGCCGAAGAAGGGATGAACCAGCTGAACCCGTAAACGAAAAGAACAAGCCCAACGTGACCTGCTACGAGTGCAAGAAGAAGGGTCACTACAAGACGGAGTGTCCGAACCTAAAGGAAACCAAGAAGAATAGAAGGAAGAAGGCACTTCAAGCAACGTGGGACGAGTCCTCCTCCTCCGAAGAAGAAGAGGTCCCACAGTCGAACCTACTAGCACTAACCGCCTCAGAAGAAGTCGAGACCGAGTCAGAATCAGAACAAGACGACGGCAGACTGACCTTTTCAGAAGATGGCGAAATCAAGGTAAGTGGATTTACTAGAAGTCAATTAAATGAATTAATATCTTATCTTTCTCGAGATTTGGCGAAAGCTAAACTCTGAGTCGAATCCCTCCGACAGGAAGTAAAACTCCTGAAAGAGGGAGCTGACTCTAGACCCTTAACCGAGAAGGTTCAAGAAGGAACCTCTAATCAAGTTGAAAACCTTGAGAAAGAGAATTCCTCCCTGAAAACTCAGGTTAAGGATCTTAGATCAGCTTTAGAGCGATTCACTTCTGGTTCCAAGGGTCTTGACATGATTCTTGGAAAACAGAAGTCCGTTCTAAATCGATCCGGACTAGGCTATAGAACCAAAACTAGACAATGATCCTATTTTGCTGTACTGAATCAGTCCAGAAATAAAGTTTAGGCATGGGTACCTAAACTGTACCTGAACAAACCAACTGGATTAAATCAGTACTGGATCCCCAAGGACAAGATTCACATCTTGCCTAACCATTACAGTGGCTTTAGTCTAGGGGGAGCCAAACTGAAAACAATATTCATTGTTAGATAAAATACTTGCTTGCAATTTGCTTGTTTGATTGTTTGTTTAATTTCTGCAATTTACCATGCTTAGACTTAGGAATGATTAGTTTAAGGACTGAACAAACTTAACTGAAACTTGACAACATAGTATTGGGTGGAGGTGAGATGATAGTACGTTAGGGAAACCAATTCTAATAAGGTCAAGTATACTTGGTCTCTTTAGACTGGTGAAACTAGCCGAAGCTACCGATCCAAGACCCAAACTAGTTAGACCAGAATTTTTTAAAGATTAATTTTGAAAATGAAATTTCATTAAAAAGCTTTTGTAAGGAAAGGGTTGATGATCCAATAAGGCTACGACCAAAGAAGGCCTAGTGCCTCGCCAAGACCTGGAAGCCAATTCTTGAAATTCAAATTCAAATTATTCTTTGTCAAAATTCAAATCTAACACATATTTTCAGTTACTTGTAGAGTTATACATTCTGTTCAAAATAAATTCAATTGCTTTCAAAATTATTTATATGTTTTAAAATAAATAATAATTTTTCAAAATAATTTTACTTATCAAAACCTATCTCACAAAACCTGTAAGGTTAACGTGATTGATAACCCTAGATTTGAGTGAGACAGACTAGGTCGTGAAAATCAATTTAAGCTATTCCTGATTCTAATTGGATCCAAATCAACAAAACTCTTTATGTGTAGGAACATAAAGATTTGGACCAATGGATGTTGGATAGCGGTTGCTCCAGACACATGACTGGAGATAAATTGAAATTCACCAAACTCAAGTTCAAGAACCTAGGCTCAGTGGCATTTGGCAACAATGCTACACTCAAGGTAATTGGGTCAGGTAATATTGAACTTAAATCTGACTTTGTTATTAAGAAAGTCCTTTTGATTGAAAATTTCAATTTCAACTTGCTTAGCATAAGTCAGTTATGTGATTCTGGGTATATAGTCACTTTCAACAATTCTAACTGCCTGATTAGAAACCTGCAAGACTCAGAAATCATGCTTAAGGGCACTAGGAAAAATAATGTTTACACTATAAACCTACCCCTAGTACCTAAATGCATGTTAACTCAGTTAGAATAATCAAACCTCTGGCATAGGAGACTAGGTCACACCAACCTAAGAATCATTTCAAAAATCACCCAACTTGGCCTAATTAAAGGTATTCCTAAAATTAAAAATCATGAAAACCTAATATGTGAATCATGTAATCAAGGTAAACAAACCAGATCTAATCACAAACTAATTCAATCTGATCTAACTAAAACCACACTTGAGCTCCTGCACCTTGACCTATTTGATTCATATGGAGCCAAGTCACTAAGCGGGAACCGATACTGCTTAGTAATAGTTGATGATTACTCTAGGTTTACCTGGGTCAGGTTTCTAAAAACCAAAGATGAAACCCTAAACCGATTTAATGAATTCTGTAAGTTAATTGAAAATCAAAACGATACTAAAATTAAAAAACTTAGGAGTGACCCCGGGGGAGAATTTGAAAATCAACGGTTCGAGGAATTCTGTAAGGTAAATGGGTATCTACATGAATTTTCGTGTCCTAGAACCCCCCAGCAAAATGGGATAGTCGAAAGGAGAAATAGAACACTACAGGAAGCCGCTAGGGCTATGCTCAACGAATTCAACTTAGTTAACCAATACTGGGCAGAAGCAGTTAGTTCAGCTTGCTACATCCAAAATAGGGTCCTGATTAACAAGCGACACAATAAAACACCCTATGAATTATACTACCATAGACTTCCAAATCTACACTACCTAAGGGTCTTTGGATGCAAAGTTCATATCTTAAATACCAAAGACTATTTAGGAAAATTCCAGTCTAAGTCAACCCCAAGCATCTTCCTAGGATATTCAACCACAAGTAGAGCCTATAGGGTTTACAACAAACAAACTAAGAAAATTGAAGAAACAACAAACTTAATATTTGATGAAGAAATCAACCCAACATCTGATAATCCAGACCTAACGTCATCAAATTCTGATCAAGAAATTAATGAACAAACTGTTGAACCTTTTATTGAACCCCTAAACGAACTAACTATTGAACCAACTACTGAGTCAAATCAACCAACTGTTGACCCAATAATTGAACCAGCTCAAAGAGTTGAATCAAATAGTGAACCAAACCGACCAGCCGAACCTGAGGCTGAACCAAGTTCTAGAAAAACCAAAAAACCCAGATTCAATCATCCAACCGATCAAATTGTGGGTGATCCAACTCTAGGAGTCAGAACTAGGTCTTCCTATAGAAACCTTAGTCAGATAGCAATGATCTCAAAAATTGAACCCAAGACTATAGAGGAAGCCCTACCTGATCCTGATTGGATCATAGTTATGCAGGAAGAGCTAGCCCAATTCGAAAGAAACCAAGTCTAGGAATTAGTGCCCAAACCTGAGGGCAAATCCGTCATTGACACTAAGTGGGTTTTCAGGAATAAGTTAAATGATCAAGGAGAAATAGTCAGGAATAAAGCCCGCTTAGTAGCAAAAGGATTCAGCCAAGTAGAAGGGTTAGATTATGACGAAACCTATGCCCCAGTAGCTAGACTTGAGTCCATTAGGATGTTATTAGCCTTTGCATCTCATAAAGGATTCAAACTATACCAGATGGATGTAAAGTCAGCCTTTCTAAATGGATTCATTAAGGAAGAAGTCTATGTAGGACAACCCCCCGGATTTGAGGACTTAGAAAGACCTGACCACGTTTACAAACTTACTAAAGCACTATATGGACTAAAACAAGCACCTAGGGCCTGGTATGAATGCCTATCAACTTACTTAATTTCTAAAGAATTTAAACAAGGTCAAATTGACTCAATCCTATTTATTAAAACCTTAGGAAAAGATATATTTATTGCCCAAATCTACGTAGATGACATAATCTTTGGGTCCACCAACTCAAACTTTCTAAAAGAATTCGTGAAAATAATGGAAAATGAGTTTGAAATGAGTTTAGTTGGTGAGCTCAATTTCTTTCTAGGGTTACAAATCAAACAAACTAGAGATGGAAACTATGTCCATCAATCCAAATATGCTAAAGAATTAATAAAGAAATTTAAAATGGATAATTCTAAAAGCATAAGTACTCCCATGGCCACAAATGTAAAAATAGATAGTGACCCTGATGGAAAACCAGTAGACCTTAAACTCTATAGAAGTATGATAGGAAGTCTACTGTACCTTACAGCCAGCAGACCTGATATCCTTTTTTCTGTAGGAATGTGTGCTAGATACCAAACATGTGCTAAGGAAACGCACTTAGCAGCCCTAAAAAGAATACTAAGATATGTTAAGGGCACCATAAATGTAGGGATTTGGTATCCTAGGACTTCAACTTTTGATTTGTCAGGATATTCGGATTCTGACTACGCTGGTTGTAAATTAGATAGAAAGAGCATAAGTGGAAGCTGCCAACTGTTAGGAAATAGTCTAGTAAGTTGGTGCAGCAGAAAACAACACTGTGTAGCTCTATCCACAACTGAAGCTGAATATGTAGCCTTAGGAGAGTGTGTAGCACAACTTTTATGGATGATGCACACTCTTAAGGACTTCCAGCTCAACTACACTCAAACTCAGGTTTTCATTGACAACATAAGCTCAATTAATCTAACTAAAAATCCAATCCAACATTCCAGAACTAAACACATAGAAGTTAAACATCACTTTGTAAGAGACCATGTAGCCAGGGGTGAGATGGTCCTTAAGCATGTAGATTCTAAATCTAACTTAGCAGACATATTCACCAAACCCCTACCTGAGTCTGAGTTCAGCTCACTAAGAAGGCAGTTAGGATTGTGCTCAGTAGAATAGGTTAACTCTACTTTTGATTTTCTTAATGCTTTACTTGACTTAAAAATCAGTTTCTAAAAGAATTTGAAAAACTATTTTACTTAATTTCAAAATCAGTTTTTTTTTATAAAGTTTTCGACTTAGTTTCACTTTCAAAACTACCCCCTTTCAAAACTAGGGCTTTTTCGCAAATGGACTTAGCCTAGGCCCTAACCCTATAACTGCATGCACCTATAAATTTAGAAGCCAGCATCTCACAAGCACCTTAGGGTACTTTTGATTGATAACTTAGAAAGGGTTGAGATACTTAGGTCTTTGCCTTAATTCAAGATGCTTTAAGTCAGTGCATCTGCAGTAATTGGGGCACTAAATATAACTTACACAGTAATCAAGTTAAGTGTCAAGTTTAGAAAATCTAACTTGAACAGAACACTTAACTTGACTAACCCTAGCGAAAACTACTGTTTATAACAGTTAGTAAGTAGCCAATTGGGTTAGACAGGTCCCTAAAAGAGAAAATTGAAACTGATTTGATTTAATTCTCATCATGTATTGGTTCAGTACAGCAAAATCATGCAAGTTATTTTCCGTTATGCAATTTAATTATTCTGTTTCTGTTATATTTATTTGTGTTTGATATATGACAAAGGGGGAGAGATAGGAAAGGAGAGTGTCTAAATTTTTTCTCTAACTCATAAAAATCTCAAACTCTATCCTTTATTCAAAAAATACTTAATTAAAATTTTCAAAAGTACTAAATTTTTCAAAAGTACTAAGTTTTTTAAACCTTTCCTATGTACTTAAGTTTTTCAAAACTTGTCTAAGTACTAAAGTTATCTAAGTACTAAAGTTTTCTAAGTACTTAAGTTGTTTAAATTTTTCTAAGTACTTAAGTTTTTCAAAACTTTTCTAAGTTTTTCAAAACATTTCTAAGTACTTAAGTTTTTCAAAACTTCCCTAAGTACTCCTAAGTACTTAAGTTATACAAATTTTCCTAAGTACTTAAAACTTAATTTTTCAAAATTTCCTAAGTACTTAAAACAAATTTTTTAAAGTTTCCTAAGTACTTAAAAATCAAAATTCTTTTTCAAATTTTCTAAGTACTTCGAACTGAAATTTTCAAAATTTTTTCTAAGTATTTTGAACTGAAGTTTTCATTCAAAAATCTTTCTAAGTACTCGAACTTAAAATTTCTCTAAGCACACAAACTTAAGTTTCCAAAAACCCTCTAAGTATTTTAAACATAAGTTTTCAAAAACTTTTTGAGTACTTAAACTTAAATTTTTGAAAATTTTTCCTTAGTACTCAAACTTAAGTTTTCAAAATCCTTCTTAAGTTTTCAAAATTGTCTAAATATTTAAACTTAAATATTCTACAAATTTTTCAAAATACACAACCAAAATTATTTTGAAAAATATAAAGTTTCTGTTGAAAATTATTCTAAGTAAAATTAAATCCATCTTTACACTTAGAATTTATTTTCAAAAACCTCACGAAGTTTTGAAAAAACTAGGGGGAGATTCCTTCCAGGGGGAGGGAACAAAATTTAATTTTTACTTGCTCTGATTAACTTAACTTTTTGAACCAGGGTTGCCATAAATCAAAAAGGGGGAGATTGTTGGTACAGAAAGCACCCAAGTCGAACCTGAGTTTTGATAATGGCAAAAAGGTTCAAAAGTTAAGTCTTATTTGTTATCAACATGCTACTCAAGTGTGCAGGAAAAGTCCTAGCGAAGGACTGCTAGGCACTGGCGAAGGAATGTCAGGGTACTGAAGCCCTAGCAAAGGACTGCTAGGCACCAGGCAAAGGACAGCTTGGGACTGAAGACCTGGCGAAGGAATGCTAGGCACCGGGCGAAGGACAGCTTGGTATCCAAGACCTGGCGAAGGACCGCTAGGCAAAAGTCCAACCGGAGGAGCCGGTTGGCATCATGTACATTCTCCCGAGAGGAGTAGGTGATGACGCGTTCCCCGTCGAGAGGGAACAGTTGGCGTTGGTTCGACCTAGGGCTCTATTTTGGAGGCCCAAAGTCAGAACCAAGACAGCTAAGGCTGTATAAACTAACATCTTATTGCTTTATGATGTTTTGGACTAACCCTGGATGCAGGACCGAAGGAACGAGTGTCTGCAGCTCAGAGAGCCTCAAAGGAGTGAGGCAGCAGCTGACCAGGGTGCCCGGAGTGTCCCGGGCGCCCCCAAGGTGAACACAAAATAAAGTAAAGCAAAGTGAGCTTCGGCAGCTTATGGGCGGGGCGTCCCCGTGCTCCCGGGCGCCCCCCATGCTCCCGGGCTCCCCCAGCGTCCCGGGCGCCCCCAGTTGATGATAACAAAGCCGAACCCAGCGAAGCCAGCGGATAAGAGGAGACCGGGTCAACCCGGGCGCCCCCAGTGTCCCGGGCGCCCCCGTCAAGATCTGATCCCGAGTTTGAAGGGATCAGAAGCTGACCGAGTGAAAGTCGGATCGGCTGGCACGTGGTGGGGGAGGGGCGCCCCCGACGTTCCGGACGCCCCCAGGTGCTATAAAAGGGCCCTCGACCCCAAGGCTTCGAACAACACTACTTCCAACGCTGTTACGTTCTTCTGCTCCTGCGCTTTGCTCCAGAAACCTCCCAACTCGACACACAAGCGCCGACGATGTCCCTCTGCTCCGAGAAACATCCCATACTGGACGTCGGTAACGAAGAACTGTCATTTCATTTCTGTTATACTACTACTGTAATCTTTTTGTAAGAATTATTGCGCACATATAGAATTGCCTCCAGTAAACGGTCAACGACCGTGGGCCTTGGAGTAGAAGTCGACCTAGGCTCTGAACCAAGTAAAACTACCTGTGTTCGCGATTGTTTTTATTCCGCTGCGTACTTGCTCTAGTTTTCATCCGAAAAGTGGTTAACGATATTCACCCCCCTCTATCGTTTCTCTCGATCCAACAAAGGCATCCTTAACAAGGCGTTTGCCCTTAAGTGCTACAATTGGACCTTGTGGGTGTTCGCGTAAGCTGCAGATGAGGTATGCATGTCTTTTAATTCTAAAGACATTCATTGCTCCATAAAGAGAGATTACATAGTCTCCCGGTTGACAAATACAATACAAAAAGTTTTAAAAAACTACACATTCTAAGATCTACTACTTCTCGAAGTTGAATAGCTCCTCCTAAACGTTGGGTAAGTTCAGAAAACTTAGGTCAGCCCCGGGCGGTCGGACCTTCACATTCACAAATTGCTTAATCACCCCTTTAAAGCCTTGGGTCAACCTTTTGATTACTTGAGCACCCAGTAGATCATGATATTCCTGGGATTGCAGGAATTCTTCTTTGAATGCTTGTCGACGTGCATCTTCAGCAGCCTGATACACCTCTAGCTTAGATGCCACTTGCTCCCTACTCAAGGCGATCTCGTCTCGAGCCTATAAGGCTTCTTGAAGTTGCTCCTTGACGACTAATAGAGCCTCTTGGGAGTGACTGAGCTATTTTTGTAACTCGGCGACTTGTTTGGTAGTGATTGCCAGCTTAGTCAATTTTTGGGCAATTACTTCTTTTTGTTGGTTTGCCCGGCCAGCGAGTTACTCCTTCTCTAAAGATAAAGGGGCAACCTGCTCTATGTAGAGAAGATTTTTCCTCTGCTTGGCAGCCTACAACTCCTCTCCGAGCATTTTTGAAGCCTCCCGAGCTTCATTTAACTCCTCCCACAGTTTGGCAGCCAGCTTGGCCTGTAGGCGGGCTTCCTCACGAGCCCGAGTGGCGTCTGCTAGAGCTTCGTTGGTGGCAGTGGTTGAACTCAAAAGCTGGGCCTCTAGCTCGGCCACACCTTTCTCCAGGGACTTCACGTGATTTACCACCAAGGACACCCACACGTATAAGTCTAGGCGCTCTGTCAACAACTAGTCGACGTATTCAAATTATTTCTCACAAACAAAGAAAGATAAAGTTAAGCATATCTTACCTTAAGCATGGGGCCATTTAGCCGGGAGCTGATCTTGAGGATATGCTCCTTCTTCAGCCGCTCGACATATTTGCCGCTTCTGATTCTCACCGGCAGGTTATCAGGATGGGAAGGTTTGACTGACCGAGAGATATCTGATGCTCCTAAGTGACTGCAGGCTGGTGAGATTATAGAGGGACTCACAGAAGGTTCGGTGGATCAAGGGGCTCCCATGGTTCCAGAAACTGGAATTGCAGTTGGTGGCGAAGAACCCTCGGTCATTAGGTCGTCTCAGTTGGAGTTAGCTTGGCCCGCTCAAAAGCCTGCTTGGACACCAAGTTTTTTCGCCTTTCGTGAGGGCCTGGGAGTGGGATGGATGGCGGGTTGGAAGGCCTAGGGATTTCCATAGTAGGTTCAGTCGACACTTTGCTAGGGTATCTAGACGACACTTCCTCTTTTGGCACTTCCACCATAGTGGATAGTTCCCGAGGTGGTTGGGGGGGGGGGGGGGGAGTCCTCCCTTCTTCTGCTGCTCATCTTGACTCGGCTGCAGCACTAGATTCCTCATACCAAGTCACCATGGGTTCTCGGGGAGGTGGCAGGTCTATGCCCCCTTTTTCTCCATTTAGTGTGCCCTCTGACACTTGTGGAGTTAGTAGAATTGCCACATCGACAAGGTTCTATTGGTGTCGCGCTAGGATTTTCGAAGTGGATACCGGTGTTGATGTAGTCTGACTTGATTGTTGTTTTGGTGTTGACACCGATTTAAATTTAGTTGAGTAAGATAAGTTCGGATTAAGTCCTGGTCGGGGGCTGGGCACGAATACCGGTGAGTGAAGCCGGGTCCTAGTGAGTGAAGCTAGGTGAAGGAAACCCTGGTGAGTGAAGCCAGGTCCTAGCAAGGGAAGCTAGGTGAACGAATTTCAATGAGTTAAGCCAGGTTCTAGTGAGTGAAGCTAGGTGAAGGAAACTCTGGTGAGTGAAGCCGGGTCCTAGCAAGAGAAGCTAGGTGAACGAATTCCGGTGAGTGAAGCCAGGTCATAGTGAGTGAAGCTAGGTGAAGGAAACCCTGGTGAGTGAAGCGGAGTCCTAGCAAGGGAAGCTAGGTGAACGAATTCCGGTGAGTGAAGCCGGGTCCTAGTGAGTGAAGTTAGGTGAAGGAAATCCTAGCTAGGGAAGCTAGGTGAAGGAAACCCTGGTGAGTGAAGCCGGGTCCTAGCGAGGGAAGCTAGGTGAAGGAAATCCTAGTGAGTGAAGCTAGGTTGGACTAAGTCCCGGTGAGTGAAGTTGGGCATGAAGTCTTGGTCCGGGGGACTGAGCATTAAGTGTACTGATCGGAGAGGGCTCGTGAGCTCGTTCTCCGGTACCAGACTGAGTCAGAGAAGGCAAGAGAGCTTGTTCTCTGGACTCAGGGTCGAAATGGTCAGAGCTAGATTGGTCTGAAGTCCGATCAGGGAGTTGGCACGAACTCTTGCGGTTATGGTCGGTCTGGAGTCCGATTAGGGAGTTGGCACGAACTCCCTTGATAGTAGATAGGTCTGGTGACCGATCCAGGATGTCTGATCAGTTTGGTGACCGATCAAAAATAGATCAGAAATATTCTGTGCGGTGACTGATTGGTTTGATGAACGATCAGAAACAGATCAGAAACATTCTGTGTGGTTTCTGATCATTCTGGTGAACGATTAGAAACAGATCAGAAAGGTTTCTGTAGAAAACCCTGATCGGTTGGTGACCGATCAGGGCCATCCTGGACCGATCATGCCCCTGATCGGTCAGGAAGTGACCTGATCGTTCACTATGACCGATCAAGCCCTAACCTGATCGGTCAAGTGACCGATCAGGTGGTTTGGTTTGAAAAGATTAGGTCGTGGCCTGATCGGTCAGTGAACCGATCAGGCCGTGGCTGGGTTCTTGCCCTGAGAGTTCACTGGTTGGTTTAGGATCGGTCTGGTGACCGATCCCTGATCTCTGATCGGTCTGTGAGACCGATCAGACCATTACTGGATCGATCAGAATGGAGTCTGAACGGTCAGGAGGGTGACCGATCAGCGCTTCAGAACTATAATTTGAATTAGTGTCAGACCTCTGATTACGTTCTAATTTTTTTCGGATACCTTCTGATATGTTTTGATTTGCTTCGCTAATCAGTTTGTTGAGTGTGCAGATGATACAGAGACGATACAAACCAAGAAGGAGGGTCAATGGTGACTTTCGCTACGGCAGGTTTGTTTGTTATTTGTTTGCAGGATTCAACGGCTTTTGGCGGCTGACGACTGACCTGAGGCTCAACTGAAGAGGTCTTCAGTGGACTAAGCACTCAGTGGAGGTCAGTGGATTAGTGGTGACGAAGCTGTGGTTCAGTGGGTGCTGACGTGCCTGGTGATGTGCAGAAGGAAGGCTTAAGAGGAGGCTGGCAAAGCAGAGACAGAAAATCGATTGGAAATCAAGCAGACACAACGAGAACCAAGAGTTGAGTGAAGGGTCTTGTGTTAGAGTTGTGCTGTGTTGTGCTCTGTGAAGCTTCTTCTTTGTGCTTTATGTGCTTGTGCTTAAGATTGATATGTAAGCTTCTTTTCAAAGTCTTGTGCTTACTCTGATATCTGTCTAAGACTGTCTGTGGAGAGGTTACTCCACCGAGAAGGAGATTTGCTTATCCGGATTCATTCCGGGGCTTGATTTGCCGATGATCAAGGGATCGCCCACCTCACGGGAATGCCAAGGAGTAGGGACATGTTATTCCCGAACCTTGTAAATCCATCTGTTAGCGTTTGGTTTTCTCTCTTTCAGTTTGCTTTCTGTTTTGTTTTTTTGTTTCCGTTGCTAACCTAAGTGCAGAAAGAAGCCAATCTTTAAGTGGGTGACTATTCACACCCGCCCTCTCTAGCCATCCCAGATCCAACAAGTGATATCAGAGCTTGGGGCTCTTTCCGACAGTTTAACACCCGAATAGCAAAGAAGAATGACTTTGAGAGAAGGCTTGAGCACCAACAGACCCCCATTCTTTGATGAAGCCGACTTCCAGTATTGGAGGTCAAGAATGGAGTATTACCTAAAAATCGATATTGGGATGTGGTTTTCAGTGGAGGATTCACACCTCCAAAAGATGTTGAGGGCAAGGAACTCGACTCATCAAGGTGGTCAGCCGAACAAACCAGAAAAGGTGAGGCTGATGCTAAGGCTGTGATTACCCTGCAGTGTGGGATGACCAAGGAGCAACTTATCAAGGTTGGTCCTTTCACAAGTGTCAAGGATCTATGGAACAAGCTCATTGAGCTTCATGAAGGCACTCGAGATTCTCGGATAGCAAAGAGGGATCTCTTCCTCAATCAACTCCAGAACCTCACCATGAAAGATTCTGAAACTGTAAGTGAGCTTCATAGTCAATTCAAGGAGATACTTAATGGTTTGCATTCCATCGACGAGAAGGTCGAAAATCACGACCTTGTAAGGTATGCGCTTAAATCTTTTCCTAGGAATGCCTTGTGGTCATCCATGGTGAATGCCTACAAGATATCCAAGGACTTATCCATTGTAAAGTTAGATGACTTTTTCTGTGAAATGGAGCTACATGAGATTACTAACAAAAGCCCAAAGGAGAAGGGTATTGCTCTTGTAGCATGGGACAGAAGAAAGAAGAAGGAAAAGAAGAAGGAAAAGGAGGAGGAGAAGAACATCCATCACATGTCTCTCATGACACTAGAAGATTCAAACGAAGAAAGTGGTGATGAATCAAGTGACTCTTCAACCGCGGCTTCATCATCTTCGGATGATGAAGAGGTAATCTCTCCCGAGTTAGATAAATGTTATAGAACCATTGCATGTTTAACTACCTTGCTTAAAAAATCTAAGGACAAGGTAAAATCTTTAAAATTGGAAGTAGAACAATTGAAAACCTCTAAGGATGAGGTAATTGATGATTTACATGTTGAGGCTTTTGAGGATGAGAACAAGGCCTTGAAGAGCGAAGTTGAAAACCTCAAGAATCTTCTTGGAAAATTTTCAAATAGTTCTCAGACCTTAGATATGATCCTCAACTCTCAAAGAGCAGTCTACAACAAGGCCGGTATAGGTTACCGACGTAAGGAACCTAGCTTTATGTCATTGATGTCTAGAACCCAATTTAGATCATCAAATGATTTTAGGGTTCAAGGACAAGGAAAGAAAATGACCAAGGCATGGGTCCCAAAGACTTGCATTGTAGGTTCATTAGATCCCAAGGTTTGGGTATCTAAATTATCTATCTTTAGGGTTGCGTAGCATTGATTGAGGGGGAGCATCTACTAACATGGGTTGTTGATAGTGGGTGCTCCAAACACATGACCAGGGAAAAATTGTTATCAACATGACTAGGTATGGAAAATTCCAATTAAATTCCATGATCCCCATTCTTTTGGTTCTTATTATTGGTGCTTGGATGGCTAGAGAGGGGTGGGGTGGGGGGTGAATGTAGCCAGACACTAATTTCTTGCTCTTTTAAAACTTTCTCAAGTTCTTCTGCACTTAGGGTTAGCGGCAGCGGAAACATAGAAAACAGAGAAATGCAGAAAAACAAAGACAAACTGAAATAACACACAAGATCGCTAACAAGGAGGATTTACAAGGTTTGGGGATAACTTGCCCCTACTCCTTGGCGTGCTCGTGAGGTGGGCGATCCCTTGATCGTCGGCAGATCAAGCCCCGAAAAATCCGGATATCAAATGGAACCTCCTTCTCGGTGGAGAAACCTCTCCACAGCAAGTCTTAACAGAGATATGAAATGAAAGCACAGAGACAATAAACACACTTACAGAGCACAATGAACACTGACGGAAACACTTCACCAAGCTCACTCAGCACAACTCTCACGAAAGAGCTCCCAGCTCTTCGTGTCTGCTTGCTGATGGACTCGCCAAGTTCTCCTCTGCTTCAAGGTGCTCAAGTTACAGAAGCTTCAAAGGATGCTCAAGAGTATGCTTCAAGGTTCACAGTGATTGCCAAAGGATGATCAAGTGTTGCTGCAACAGAGAACACCTCTTTCTCTTCATCGCTAGCCAACACTTAACCCAGCTGCTCAATGCTAGGTCACAGACGCTCCTTTGCAACTCCCAGCTGCTTATCTGCAACTGCCCAGCTACCCTGACCTCTCCTGGACTCCCTGAGCTCTCCTCAGCTGAGCCCCAGTCAGCCCCAGGTCAGCTTCCAGCCGTTGCCAGCAACGCCCGTTGTAACCTGCGATGGAAAACTGCCAAACCTGATGTAGCAAAAGACACCAGTTGACTCTCCTTGAGTGTTTGAATCCTTCCTGTCTAACCAGCACACTGATCAGAGGCTTAGTAAATGGGTATCAAACAATATCAGCAGTGTATCAAGGAAACACAGAGAAAACAGACGCGATCAGAGCGTCTGACAGCGATTTGAATTAAAATGATCGGTCACTAGACCGATCAGAGATGACCCTGATCGGTCACCAGACCGATCAGGATAAGCCCAGACCGATCAGGCTTCAGCCTGATCGGTCCACAGTGAGAAACCAAGAATCGCGGGATTCTTGTGATCGGTCACCCTGACCTATCACAGAGGGTGACCGATCACAGCTCAGGGATCGGTCACCAGACCGATCCACAGCATTTCTGGGATTCCCCAGCTTCGCAGGCCAAACACACTAATCGGTCACCTGACCGATCAGGTTGTGGTCTGATCGGTCTGGTGACCGATTAGGTCACTCCCTAACCGATCAAGATCCATCCTGATCGGTCTTAAGGGGGAACTCGCGATATTTGATCGGTCAGCCAGACCGATCATGGTTCCTCACAATGTGGCTCTGAAATCCCTCTGATTGTTCACCAGAACGATCAGGAGGTCTCCCTGATCGGTCACCAGATCGATCGGGAGCCAAACAGAAGCCAACCAATGTTTCTGTTCTCTCCCTGTTCGGTCCCCAGACCGATCAACCCTTTCTGGATCGGTCACCAGACCGATCCATAATAGAAGTTCGTGCCAACTCCCTGATCGGTCACCAGACCGATCCAGAGACTTCCAATTCAACCCAAAGTCAAGAGAACGGGCTCCCTAGCCTTCTCTAACTCGTGCTCAGTCCCCCGGACCAAGACTCCGTGCCCAGCTTCACTCATCGGGACTTCACCTAGTCCCACTAGGTGTGCTTAGTCCCACTAGGTCTTTTCTCATGCCAGTGTACGATCTCCTAGATCCACCTGGATTTCACCTAATCCCACTAGGTGTGCCTAGTCCCACTAGGTCTTTTCCCATGCCAGCGTGCGATCTCCCAGATCCACCTGGACTTCACCTAGTCCCACTAGGTGTGCCTAGTCCTACTAGGTGTGCCTAGTCCTACTAGGTCTTTTCCCATGCTAGTGTACGATCTCCCAGATCCACCTGGACTTAATCCGAATTCACTCAACCAAACTTAAATCGTTGTCAACACCAAAACAACAATCGGGCCAGACTGCATCAACAATCTCCCCCTTTTTGTTGTTTGACAACCCGATTTAAGTTTAGGTATTAATGATCAATTGAAGTCCATTTAATTTTCATAAGGGAATCAAGATCCTCCCCCTACAATGATGAACCCTAAACTTAATCAGTCATTCTCTCCCCCTTTGTCAAACATCGAAAAGGGTATAGTTATTAAGTTTAAATATACCTCCCCCTTAACCGAGGCTCTCTCTCCAAAATGATCAAAGGTAATTATGGATTGCACATGAAAACATATACAGAAAAATATCATGGTCAACATGTATATGTTTCATATGACAAGTAAGTAATGCAGCTTCATCAGACTAATGATTGTTATAGAAAATTTTTTGATTTATCAGTTGTCAGAAAAATTTCTATAATTCTGATTCGTTCTAGAGCAGACTACATTAACAATTGAAATTCCCAAAACTCATCCGACTATACGGGGGTAGACAATAGGTATTTCAGAAGAATTCTTGAAACACGACATCAGTTTCTTGACTAACAGTTACTCCTCATCAAGGTGCAAGAGATCAAGGATCAAGAGACATGATTCAAACAACCCGTTCATATGAATTTCAAAAATTTCAACACGGGTTTGTATCGAATCAGTATTATATTTGCTCCAAGTATGATGAGTATGTACCAATTGTAATTAGTTTGTATCAAATTTGTGTGTAGTATGATCATTAAACTGATACAATTTGGTGAAATGGGATCGGACTGAGAAGTTGTTGAACCAATCCAGGAGTTCCTTGATCTAATCGGTCACCAGACCGGTCAGAAGGACCCCTGATCGGTCTGGTGATCAATCAGGGTGAGTCCTGATCGGTCGGTGGACCGATCTGGTTCAATACAGAATGTTTCTTAGTCTATAAATCAGATTTCATAAGCAAAACTGTCAGAAACTCTGAAACCAGGTTTGTTTCAAACCTTAACCACTTCTAAACCCTAATTCAATTAGATTTGACACATTTGTTCCCAACAAGGGTCCCTTAACCAAAATATGTATTTTCATATCATATAACATCTCCAATATAACTTGAGAGTAAAGCATATAACAACAAGATTTACAACATGATTCAGAAAAACATGGTAAACTTGAGCTAGATGTTGGGGATGTATAGATATCCTAAGTCCTAGAACCTTGATTTAGTTTGATACAAAGAAAATACTAAATCATAGAACTTAAGTAGTGAATTTTGAAGCTCATGTTCTTTGTTTGGTAATGCCTTGTGAGATTTTTATAATGATCAGTTCAAGCTATGTGTTTATCTTGTTCTTAACCAAAATTGGAATGTCCTAGATTAAGGTTAATCACACAAACAGTAAGATCATGACATACTCAACTAGGTCCATCTCCAAACTATTAAGTAACACTTAAGCCTAAGATATGGAAAAAAAATTGCAATTCTAGATTTTCAGTAACCCATAAGTTGCACCAATAAAACTAATCATCCTAAGCAATCCATGGTAAGAATAAGTTATGTGTCAACCTAAACCATTCATGAGATAAATTTTCTTTTCAAAACTTGTTGATCCATTTGGAACTAGTGTAACCTTGTGATTGGATAACAAGTTTTCCTACTGCTCACAAATACAAATTAAGACAACCCAAAATTCATGTATCTACATTGTGTAGGGAATTCAAGTTTTCCATTGATTTAAATCTAATCATTTAAATTGGAGAGGGAAAATCCATTTCTCATAGGCAGTAAATATCCATTAAATGAAGGAAATGACAAGCACATTCCTAACTAGGAATGATTATGTTTTGGAGCACCAAATATCAACCACCCATGTTAATAGATGCTCCCCTCAATCAAAGCTATAAATTCTAAAGATAGATGTTTTGTGTATCCAAATTTTGAGACCTAAAGCATCAACAATGAGAGACTTGGGTACTCATGCCTTAGTCAATTTCCTTCTAGCTCTTTGAACCCTACAATTATTTGATGATCTAAAATGAGTTCTTGACATCAATGACATGACACTAGGTTCCTTAGGTTGGTAACCTAGACCAACCTTATTGTAGACTGCTCTTTTAGAATTTAGAATCATATCTAAAGTTCTAGCGCTAGTTAAAAAACTTCTCAAGAATATTCTTGAGATTTTTAACTTCGCTCTTCAAGTCCTTATTTTCATTCTCAAGGATCTTAACATGCGAGTAATCAACATCATGATCCTTAGGTGTTTTCAATTCCTCTATTTCTAATCTTAATGATTTAACCTTATTCTTAGATTTTTTGAGTAGACTAGTTAAACATGCTATTGTTCTATAATACTTGTCTAACTCGGGAGAGATTACCTCTTCATCATCCGAAGATGATGAAGGCGCGGTTAAGGAGCTACTCGCTTCGTCTTCACTCTCCTTGTTTGACTCTTTTATGGCCACTAAAGCCACGTGACAGTGGGTCTCTTCCTCCTCCTTGTCCTTCTTCTTCTCCTTTTTCTTCTTTTTGTCACCTGCCACTAAAGCAAACCCTTTCTCCTTTGGGTTTTAGTTAGCGATCTCGTGTAGTTCCATTTCACAAAATAGATCTTCTAACTTAACAAAGGAAAGATCCTTGGAAACCTTGTAGGCATCCACCATGGATGACCACAAGGCATTCCTAGGGAAAGCTTTGAGCATATACCTCACAAGGTCTCAGTTTTCTACCTTTTCATTGATGGAGTGTAGACCATTGAGGATCTCTTTGAATCGTCCATGGAATTCACTTTCCTTTTCATTTTCTCCCATGGTGAGATTTTGAAGTTAGTTGAGGAATAAGTCCCTCTTGGCTATCCGGGTATCTTGAGTGCCTTCATGGAGCTCAATGAGCTTGCTCCATAGGTCTTTAGCACTTGTGAAGGGACCAACTTTGACTAGTTGGTCCTTGGTCATCCCATATTCAAGGTAACCACGACTTTAGCATCGGCTTCTCCTTTGCGAGTTTGCTCAGCCGACTAACATGAGAACTCTAGATCTTTTCCCTCATCATCCTTTGGAGGGGAAAAACCCTCCTTGACAACAAACCATGTGTTGATGTTCATCTTGAGATAATACTCCATTTTTGACCTCCAATATTGGAAATCAGTGCCGTCGAAGAATGGAGGTCGACTGGTGCTAAACCCTTCTCTCAAAGCCATTGTCGTTGTAAGCTCTCGGATATTAAGCCGTTTGAACAGAGCCCCAAGCTCTGATACCACTTGTTGGTGCTTGAATGGTTAGAGGGGGGGGGGGGTGAATGTAGCCCGACACTAATTTCTTGCTCTTTTAAAACTTTCTCAAGTTCTTCTGCACTTAGGGTTAGCGGCAGCGGAAACACAGAAAATAGAGAATTGCAGAAAAATAAAGATAAACTGAAATAACAAACAAGATCGCTAACAAGGAGGATTTACAAGGTTCGGGAATAACTTACCCCCACTCCTTGGCGTGCCCGTGAGGTGGGCGATCCCTTGATCTTTGACAGATCAAGCCCCGAAAAATCCGGATATCAAATGGAACCTCCTTCTCGGTGGAGAAACCTCTTCACAGCAAGTCTCAACAGAGATATGAAATGAAAGCACAGAGACAATAAATACACATACAGAGCACAATGAACACAGACGGAAACACTTCACCAAGCTCACTCAACACAACTCTCACACAAGAGCTCCCAGCTCTTTGTGTCTGCTTGCTGATGGACTCGCCAAGTTCTCCTCTGCTTCAAGGTGCTCAAGTTGCAGAAGCTTCAAAGGATGCTCAAGAGTATGCTTCAAGGTTCACAGTGATTGCCAAAGGATGATCAAGTGTTGCTGCAACAGAGAACACCTCTTTCTCTTCATCGCCAGCCAACACTTAACCCAGCTGCTCAACGCCAGGTCACAGACGCTCCTTTGCAACTCCCAGCTGCTCATCTGCAACTGCCTAGCTACCCTGACCTCTCCTGGACTCCCTGAGCTCTCCTCAGCCGAGCCCCAGTCAGCCCAGGTCAGCTTCCATCCGTTGCCAGCAACGCCCGTTGTAACCTGCGATGGAAAACCGCCAAACTTGATGTAGCAAAAGACACCAGTTGACTCTCCTTGAGTGTTTGAATCCTTCTTGTCTAACTAGCACACTGATCAGAGGCTTAGTAAATGGGTATTGATAACCATTTCAGTCGTGTCACGGTTTCAAATACAATTAGAGTATCGAACTCCTCTAAACTAATGTACTATAGAGTAACTCAAGTCATCTCCCAACGAATGTAGTTGGTACATGATAATTCTCATGATAGTATATTATTGCTTTTGGGTTTTTGATATCAAACTGGGGTTTCGATTTGAACTTTAAGACTACGAAAAGACATAGCAAAGCAGATATGAAATCTAGTCTAATTAAGGAAAGACAGTGCAGGTAATGAAATCTAATTTAACCCGACTACAATTGCGGTAAAGAAAAGAATAACTAGAAATTAAGCATCAACAAAACTAAACATGGAACAAAACCTACAACATTAAAGAAATCTAGACTGATCTAACTTAATTGCATTTAAATGAAAACATGAAACTTAAAGCAATTGAAACAAACAATACAAAACAAAAGTTTAACAACTAACAAACATCACAATTGAAAGTTTTATTCTAAGAGACATTTAGCCAAACACAAGATAGGCATGTTTTAAATGGCTTCAAGTAAATGCAAATTGAAATGGGAAGATCCATCAAATACAAATATTCAACTTCCAACACGTAACAACTCAATGAAACAAACAACAAGTTGCTGCCAGTTGTGAAGAAGCTGAATTTGCTGTGAGGAACTGAGAAGGAGTTGCTGTAAAAGAATTGTTGATCGGATGAAAGCAAACAACTGCTGCCGGAATTGGTAATGCTATAATGCTGGAAATTGCTGAAGAGCTGATGGCAAATCTGATGAAGCTGGAAACTACGAATTGGAACTCTGCTGGGAAGAAATTGAAACTGCTGGAAAGAAAGAATTACTGGAAATGAACTGCTGCTGGGAATCTGTAAAAAAAAACTGATAAGAAGAGCTGTGAAAATGAAGCTGTGAAGGAAGATCGACTACTGGAAATGAACTGCTGAAATGGTAAACTGCAGTGAAGAAAGAAAAATCCAATCTGATGAAGAAATAAACTGTGAAGGAAAAGAAAACGCTGAAGAAAAGCTGTAAATAATTTTGATCGCTGGCGGTGAAGTGGTGAGATGTCAGCTAGCGTTCGGAACCCCCAGAGCCCTAGCTGTGGTGATGGTGCTGGAATGCTGCGACGGCTGCGTTCGGCTAGAGTTCGGAACCCCCAGAGCCCTAGCTCGTCCGGCCGGCGGTGATGAAAATGGAGGAAAGCCCTCTTCGAACCCCGAAAGAGAGAAACCCTTACTCTCTTCTCTCCGAACCCCGAAAGAGAAGAGGTGGAAGACCGGCCAGCGGCGATGTGATGATGAAAACCGCCGGCGGTGAGGGTGGAGAGGATGAATCGCGCGTGTGTGTGTGTGGCCGATCGATGCCCTAGCTCTGCGTTCCTCTTCCTTTTGTTTGTGTCCCTGGCTGCAGCGATTGGGTTTGGCTCAGCCAACTTCAGTGATTGGATCAGTCAGCCAAGCCTTCGAGTTAACCCAGCTCAGATTCATTGGTTCGGTTAGCCAAGCCAGCTTCGGTTCAGTCCAGCCAGAGCTTAGAAATTAGGTTTAGCTCAGCGGTTCAGCCTTGGTTCAGCTTTGATTCAGCCAGCAAATGGGTTCGGTTAAACAGATCAGGTTTCAGCCCAGTTCTGGTCCAACAGATTGGGTCCAGTCAACCAAGCCAGAGTTCACAGCCCAGAAGAGAATTAGCAATGGACGGCTGAGATCGATTTGACTTCATCCAACGGTCGGATCTCTCCAGATTTGAACCAAACTCCACAGATCCCAATCAATGGTCCTGATCTACCTGTCCCCAGCTCGGATTGACCAGATCAGTGGCGGATGGCCCAGATCTTCCCTTTTCTTGAATGGATGGTCTAGAACATCTTGAGCTTGATCCAACGGTCAGATTACTTCTGATTTGGCTGAAATTTTCAGATCTTGATCTATGGTCAAGATTGATTCTATCTTGAACTCGGATTGACCAGAAGTTGACCGATGGCTCAGATCTAGCCGTTCTCTGGAATGGATGGCTCCTGATAATCCGATGCTTGATCCCTTTAATCTGTATCCAATGCTGACTCAAGTCTGACCTGATTTGATATATGTCCATGATCAATTGAAGCCTACAAAATGATATTCAAATTTAGTGCCAAAAATATCCCAAATATACAAAGATTTGAATTAAAAACCAAAATAGAGGGAATACATGAAACCTAATACAATTGCAAACTTAAGCATATAAAATGTGAATCAAACATGAATTTTAGAGCCTAAAATAATCAACAAAAATGATGGTTATCAGGTATCAAACAATATCAGCAGTGTATCAAGGAAACACAGAGAAAACAGACGCGATCAGAGCGTCTGACAGCGATTTGAATTAAAGTGATCGGTCACCAGACCGATAAGAGATAACCCTGATCGGTCACCAGACCGATCAGGATAAGCCCAGACTGATCAGGCTTCAGCCTGATCGGTCCACAGTGAGAAACCAAGAATCGCGGGATTCTTGTGATCGGTCACCCTGACTGATCACAGCTTAGGGATCGGTCACCAGATCGATCCACAACATTTCTAGGATTCCCCAGCTTCGCAGGCCAAACACACTGATCGATCACCTGACCGATCAGGTTGTGGCCTGATCGGTTTGGTGACCGATTAGGTCACTCCCTGACCGATCAGGATCCATCCTGATCGGTCATAAGGGGGAACTCGTGATATTTGATCGGTCAGCCAGACCGATCATGGTTCCTCACAGTGTGGCTCTGAAATCCCTTTGATCGTTCACCAGAACGATCAGGAGGTCTCCTTGATCGGTCGCCAGACTGATCAGGAGCCAAACAGAAGCCAACCAATGTTTCTGTTCTCTCCCTGATCGGTCCCCAGACCGATCAGCCCTTTCTAGATCGGTCACCAGACCGATCCACAATAGAAGTTCATGCCAACTCCCTGATCGGTCACCAGACCGATCCAGAGACTTCAAATTCAACCCAAAGTCAAGAGAACGGGCTCCCTAGCCTTCTCTAACTCATGCTCAGTCCCCCGGACCAAGACTCAGTGCCCAGCTTCACTCACCGGTACTTCACCTAGTCCCACTATTTGTGCCTAGTCCCACTAGGTCTTTTCTCATGCCAGTGTACGATCTCCCATATCCACCTGGACTTCACCTAGTCCCACTAGATGTGCCTAGTCTCACTAGGCCTCTTCCCATGCCAGCGTGCGATCTCTCAGATCCACCTGGAATTCACCTAGTCCCACAGGTGTGCCTAGTCCCACTAGGTCTTTTCCCATGCAAGCGTACGATCTCCCAGATCCACCTGGACTTCACCTAGTCCCATTAGGTGTGCCTAGTCCCACTAGGTCTTTTCCCATGCCAGCGTGCAATCTCCCAGATCCACCTGAACTTCACCTAGTCCCACTAGGTGTGCCTAGTCCCACTAGGTGTGCCTAGTCCCACTATGTCTTTTCCCATGCCAGCGTACGATCTCCCAGATCCACCTGGACTTAATCCGAATTCACTCAACTAAACTTAAATCATTGTCAATACCAAAACAACAATCGGGCCAGACTGCATCAACACTTATAATGATATAATTCCTTGGTTAGTGATTTTTATAGATTTCATTTGTCAAATTGCTTAATCATGAATAAGTGTAACACTGGACTGACGTTTGTTCTCTCATTTAAGCAACAAAACTGCTTCTGGGTGGATGTAGAGTAGCTAGGTATCTACTTTAGTATTAAAATTCTACCATGATTAGATTTGTTTCCAAAACAAAGAAGAAGTTATCTAATTCATCTATACCAAATAGAAATATACATTCATTATTTTTGTTATCCATGTTTGTTAATTTTCTGTTTGATGATCAAATGAGTGTATGCAAACCTGTTTTGGTATTTATATCGTGTTTCAGAAATTTTTCTGAGATATCAATTGTTGATGTAGTCTGACCTAGAACGTATCAGAGTTTCAGAATTTTTTTTTTGAAATTTGATTGGTCCACAGACCGATCTAAAATCACTTTGTATCAAACAACATCTCTGTATCCAACCTGATCGGTCCATAGACCGATCAGGATGCTCCCTGATCGGTTAAGCAGACCGATCAGGTCTTTCCCTGATCGGTCAAGGAGACCGATCAAGGCTTTCCAGGGAGTTTTATGAACACTGATTTGATCCAATGGTTGATGTCCGATGTAGGCTTTGACTTATAAAGAATGGTGGAAGGGAATAAAAAGAAACATATATTGTTATCCATAATATTGATCCGATTCAGTATCATCAGGATGCAATTCATCCCATTGAATTTATAGAAATCCAGTTTTTCATCTCTATGGGATTAGATCTTTTCTTTCTTCTTCTCATTTGTGTAAAAACAGTTAGTCAAAATAACTAATTTGATTGAAACTTGAATTATTAGTTTTCATCAATGATTGAAGAAAGGAATTCAAACTTCAAGTCTTAAACAAAATGATCTGGCTGGAAACATAAGTATCTGAGATAGTAGTATCTAAGCCTAGATAGTATGATAGAAAAAATTATATATAATGAATGTTTTCTTATGATTATATTATGCCATGCCTTATTTGTTTCGGTGTTATTTCATTTGATGCCTTATTCCATTGACATATGATGCATATGAGTGTTTGCCTTGCTATATTTATTTCATATATTTTTCATATGCATTTCACTTATTACCTCTTGTTTCTTTTGGTTTTAGGGAGAGACCTTTGGTTAAGGGGGAGATTTTTAAACTTAATAACCAGTCTATACCGTTTTCCGTGTTTGACAAAGGGGAAGAGAATGGTTAGTTAAGTTTAGGGTTTATTACGATTTAACTATTGTAGAGGGAGGTCTCTGATTCCCTTACGATAGTGAAATTTGACTTCTAATACCTAAACTTAAATCGGATTGTCAAACAACAAAAAGGGAGAGATTGTTGATGCAGTCTGACCTGATTGTTGTTTTGGTGTTGACACCGATTTAAGTTTAGTTGAGTAAGATAAGTTCGGATTAAGTCCTAATCGGGGACTGTGAACGAATTTCGGTGAGTAAAGCCGGGTCCTAGCGAGGGAAGCTAGGTGAAAGAAATCCTAGTGAGTGAAGCTAGGTTGGACTAAGTCCCGGTGAGTGAAGCTGGGAATGAAGTCTTGGTCCGGGGGACTGAGCATTAAGTGTACTGGTCGGAGAGGGCTCGTGAGCTCGTTCTCCGGGACCAGACTGAGTCAGAGAAGGAAAGAGAGTCTGTTCTCTGGGCTTAGGGTCGAAATGGTCGGAGCTGGATCGGTCTGAAGTCCGATCAGGGAGTTGGCACGAACTCCTGCGGTTATGGATCAGTCTGGAGTCCGATCAGGAAGTTGGCACGAACTCCCTTGATAGTAGATCGGTCTGGTGACCGATCCAGGATGTCTGATCGGTCTAGTGACCGATCAGAAATATTCTGTGTGGTGACTGATCGGTTTGGTGAATGATCAGAAACAGATCAGAAACATTCTATGTGGTTTTTGATCGTTCTGGTGAACGATCAGAAACAGATCAGAAAGGATTCTGTAGAAAACCCCGATCGGTCGGTGGATCGATCAGGGCCATCCTGGACCGATCAGGATGGCCCCTGATCGGTCAGGAAGTGACCTGATCGGTCAGTATGACCGATCAGGCCCTAACCTGATCGGTCAAGTGACCGATTAGGCGGTTTGGTTTGAAAGATTAGGTCGTGGCCTGATCGGTCAGTGAACCGATCAGGCCGTGGCTGCGTTCTAGCCCTGAGAGTTCAGTGGTGGGTTTAGGATCGGTCTAGTTACTGAACCCTGATCTCTGATCGGTCTGTGAGAATCAGACCATTACTAGATCGATCAGAATGGAGTCTGATCGGTCAGGAGGGTGACTGATTGGTCAAGGTGACCAATTAGCGCCTCAAAACTTTAAGACCTCTGATTACGTTCTGATTTTCTTCTGATACCTTCTGATATGTTTTGATTTGCTTCGCTAATCAGTCTGTTGAGTGTGCAGATGATACAGAGATGATACAAACCAAGAAGGAGGGTCAATGACGACTTTCGCTACGGCAGGTTTGTTTGTTATCTATTTGCAAGATTCAACGGCTTCTGGCGGCTGGCGACTGACCTGAGGCTCAGCTGAAGAGCCCTTTAGTGGACTGAGCGCTCGGTGGAGGTCAGTGGGTCAGTGGTGACGAACCTGTGGTTCAGTGGGTACTGACGCGCCTGGTGATGAGCAGAAGGAAGGCTTAAGAGGAGGCTGGCGAAGTAGAGACAAAAAATCAATCAGAAATCAAGCAGACACAACGAGAACCAAGAGCTGAGTGAAGGGTCTTGTGTTAGGGTTGTGCTGTGTTGTGCTCTGTGAAGCTTCTTCTTCGTGCTTTATGTGCTTGCGCTTAAGATTGATTTGTAAGCTTCTTCTCAAAGTCTCTGTGCTTACTCTGATATCTATCTGAGACTGTCTGTGGAGAGTTTATTCCACCGAGAAAGAGATTTGCTTATCCGGATTCATTCTGGGGCTTGATCTGCTGACAATCAAGGGATCGCCCACCTCACGGGCACGCCAAGGAGTAGAGGCAAGTTGTCTCCGAACCTTGTAAATCCTTCTATTAGCGTCTGGTTTGCTCTCTTTCAGTTTGCTTTCAGTTCTGTTTTTTTTTGTTTCTGCTGCTAACCTAAGTGTAGAAAGAAGCCAATCTTTAAGTGGGTGGCTATTCACACCCCCCTCTCTAACCATCCCAGATCCAACAACCGGGTTACTTATGGGAAACCTCTCCATGTCCACGGATTAAAATTTTGATCCGAATGAAGATCTATTTCCCAAACGATCGTCTCATCGTTGTGCTAACCGATTCGAGCGATTGCTTGAACAACCAAGTTATTCTAGCAATCAATCTCGTCCAACCAATTAGCCGCGGAATAGACGATGAGTGGATCGCCGATTTTTGTGTTTATCATCGGGGTCCAAAATAATTAATTATCATAATTAATTAACAAATAATTAACATCCAATGATAATTAATTAAACACATGAAATGATAGAAAGAACAAAGGAACCAAAGGAGATGTTATACCTTCCCTTTTACCTCGCGATCTTCTATTGTATGACCCTCTCTTCTTGGACGTTGTGTGGGCAACGATCTACCAAGAACCGAAGTCACCAAGGCACAAGCAAAGCCTCCTTTTCTTTCCTCTTCCTTGCACCAAGAACGCTAGCCACTAGGGTTCCGGCGACCACCTTCCACCTTGTTGCCACCAGCCAAAAGAGAGAGGATAAGTCCTTCCCCTTTGCTCACCCTAGCAAACCCTAAGGAGGATGAAGGAATGAGGAAGAAGAAAAGAGAGAAAACCTTCATCCTTTCTTCTTCTTCCTACTTCTTCCTTGCATCAGCCAACACCCCACCAAGGAGTGCATCGCCGACCACCTCCCTTCATCCACCTTGCGCCGCCGACCTTCATCCTTTTTCAAGGAAGTGTCAGCCAAGGAAAGAAGGGAGATGGAAGATGATGAAGAAGAAGATGAAGGACAACCCCAATACCTAACCATCCTTCTCCCTCCTCTAAGTGTTAGGATGTATACTAAAAGCCTTGCTTTTATATAGACATCTACATTTTGAAAGAGAATCACAAGATCACTGTTTGCATATTTATATTAGTATGTGCATATAGTCTGATACTTTATATTGTAGATAACATGGTATGTGGTGTCACACAGAAGATCATGTTATCAGTCCCTTGTAGAGTATAAATAGAGACTCACAACTGAGATGGATTTGGACAAACCATTGGGATGGTTGTAGTGTAATTTGGTGTTGGTTTATCTTGACCATAGAATTAGACTAGTGCACTTTATGTGTATTGAGTATGACCAACATAGAGGTGATTCAATTTATACTGACTTTATAATTGAATCAAACCTCAGTTATTATAGAGTACATGCTCTTAATCCCGATATAATAACGGGCACATGTACTTAGTATTTATTTTTTTGATTTACCAATGGGCGAAATTTATTCTGTTAAATCGATAGGCCCGGTAAGTTAGAAAATAATATTATTTACATGGTGTGCTGTTGATTATAGATGGAAACCGTGTCCTGGTGAGTCGGGTTGATGATGTCTCATTGAGGAGCTCATAAGGTTCATCATGTTAAATCCTGCAGGTAGACTTGGTCTGACATGATGATAAGGTTGAGTGGTACTATTCAAGGAGTTAAATGTTAATTAATTAAATTGTCAGTAATTTAATTAATTAACGGACATTCGATATCTTAAACATGGGGAGATACTTGTACTCATAATAGGTGGAGCTCATATTTAAATATGGGGGTTGGTGAGGTAGTTCAATGAGGATCCTTTGTGGAATGAGTCTTCAATAATGGATCGGACCTTGATCCATTAGGTGGCTAAGACCCAACTCCTCATGGTCCCTATTGTAGCCCTATATATACTCATGGAGTCATGAAACCAAGGCATCCAATTTCATCCAACACAAGAGAACTCTAAAGCCTCCCTCTCACATCCTCTCTCCTAGGGTTGCGTCGGCGCCAAGTAGAGGAAGAAGAAGCTTCGGCTGGGGAAGCCTTTTCTTCTTCAGCTATTCTTCTCTTCCCTTCATCCTCTTTGGGCGTGCGGCTTCATCAGGCTAGGGGGCTCGCCGACGACTAAGAAAGAAGTGTTCTTCTCACTTTTGGCCGGCGGATCAAGGAAGGAGGTGGGTGGAGGCTTGGACTAGGGTTTTGTGTGGAAGAAGAGATTTCTCTCCTCTTCTTCATCTTCATCAACTTCCTCTCTATCTTCTGGACCTGGCGCACAAAAAGGAAGGGAGCTTTTCCTCTCCTTTTTGCCGGCGACAACCCCACAACCCTAACTAGGGTTTCGGCGACAAGGAAGAAGGTGAAGAGGTCCTTAGGGTTTCGGCCAAGCTAAGGATTGGAAGAAGGCGCCTTGGTGATTCCCGTTCTTGGTAGATCGTCACCCACACAACATCCAAGAAGGGAGGGTCATACAATAGAAGATCGCGAGGTAAAAGGGAAGGTATAACTTCTCCTTTGGCTCCTTTTACTTTGATCTTATTATTTCATATGTTGTTAATTAATTATCTTGTGGTCTTTTATTTATTATTTCAAAAATAAAAGTTTTTTCATGTAGTTTTACTCCCAATGGTAATAGTGTATCTACTTACATCACTAAAATTTTTTTAAAAATGACAGCCCATTTCTAGTTCTACATGGAGACATTAGACCAAGATCTTAAAAATTTGTATTATCATGAATTTATGGTAAGTAATTTGAATATCATTGATACTATATAATATCCTTTATACTAATTTTCTCAATATTATTGTAAAAAGATATATTTAGGAGCTTGAACACGAGACAAGATTTAAAATATGAAACAATTATTATCAAAAATTATACAAGGATTTAGTATGTACAAGTAAAGAAAGAAGGGAACAAAGTCATCCTATATACCAATTAAGATTTGGGATGCATGGAAGAACAATTAGGTTTCAAAAAGAAAATTGATAGATGTCAGTCTGGTCCTCGCTCACCCATCGAATCTAGCTTGCTAGACATCCGGTCTACTAACCCATCTAGGCTTCCATTGCTTGTATCCTTGATTTGCTAAGACTTCCACTACCTAGTATCTGATCTAACTAGTCTACTAGGACTTAGCTTTCACTTGCCAATATCCAGTCATCTTGACCTATTAGAGCTTTCTGGATTGAGCTACCTGCATTTGATCAAGTCATTAGATCAAAATAAGACTTAACATTGAACTTTTTCCAATATCAAAACTCAGGTTTGATTATATGGTGCTTCCTACACCAACACACTCTTCTTCCCCATTGGCTCTAAATGTCGAGGCTTCTTCTCGTTTCGGTGTCAATGGTCTATCTCTATTGATCCTTGACGTGGATGTTTCTTCAATATCCTCCTTAGATATTGAGCACCTCTCAATCTCTGAATCCTCAATCTCTTGAGTTAATGATTCTCCCTACTTGAACTCAACATCACCTTGTGTAGAGGATGAACTTTCATGAAGCTTGACAATATTACTCCATAGATCGTTGGCATCCTTATATTCACCTATCCTACTCAAAAAATTGTTAGGGACCAAATTAACCAAAATTTTGATTACCTTCTCATTTATCTTGATTTTTTAGATTTGCTCCTTAGTCCATTTCTTCTTCTTGTAGAGTTTCCCTTTGATATCCTTCTGGGCTTTAAATCCCTCCATTAGGATGAACCAATTTTCATTGTCCATCATCAAAAAAAAAATATTCCATCTTTGCCTTCCATTAATCGAATCGTTCCAATCTGAAGGATGGAAGTGCCCAAATGTCATATCCAAATCCATCACAGGAATTCATTATGAAGTTGAACTCCTTCGATGATTAATCCTTTGACTTATTGATATTATAAGGTTCAAAATTTTAGCTTCTTCTTCTTACTCTAACTTGTTCTCCTTCCCACGCTTAGTTCGATAAAGAGCGTCCTTGCTCTGATACCACTTGTTAGAACCTTATGAGCTAGAGGGAGGGGAGGTGAATATCTTTGATCGTTTCGTCTCGATGAAGATGTATGCAACGAAAACATAAAACAAAATACAACACGAGACATAATTGCTAACATGTTTAGTTTTACTTAGTTCATTGCATCCCAAGGCGACTACGTTTAAGACCTAATCTTAACGACTACAACCACTATCCTTCTCCTTCTCGAATACCTTCCAGATTCTTATGACTTGTTCTTACAAGAACATAACAAGATACAAATACAGAGACAATAAAAGTAAAAGAAGCTTTACAAATTAACTCTTTGTTTCGGAAGTTTGTTTATTGATTTGGATATCCTCTTGATGGTGGGAAATGAAATAACACTTCGTGTCCAACTTCTCAAGTCACCTTCAAATCTTTACATAAATCTCTTTTATAGGGTTGCATTCAAGTTGTTTCCTGTTAACAATCTATTACTTACCTTCACCAATCGATTGCCATCAAATTCAAACGTTTAAAACTATAAAACAATTTTTTTTACCTGACCAATCAATTTCTTAACATCACCAATCGATTAGTAGCCATTAGTCAAACTAGGCAATTGCCTTGGAAAACTTCTGTTCATTGCTACAGTGCTATCAATCTATTGCCGATTGATATTGTAGCAAAAACACTGCAGTAGAAATCCTAATCCCTGATACTATAGCAAGCCCAAAAATATTGTAGCAACCTTAGTTTTTGTATCAAATCCTAATTTTTGGGGTTTAGGATTTGTAATAAACCCTAGTATAGTAGAAATCCTAGTTAATATAGCAAGCACATAAAACACCTCAAGACCTCAATTCAGGGTTTAGAGTTCATCGATCGAATGATATGTCCTATCAATCGACTACTACTCATGTTTCAAACTTATCAAGTTAAATTCTCATCTTGTCTAGTATTTAGTTGGCCTTTACCTACCAAAACTTCCTTTGCTTGGCATCCGGTCACCTCAACTTATTGAGATTTTCCATTGCTTAGCATCCAATCAACCTGACCTACTAGGACTTCATCGTTGACTAGCATCCAGTCAATCTTGGCCTACCGAGACTTCCTTGTTGCCTGACATTCAGTAACCTTGACTTGGTGAGACTTTCTCATTATCTGACAACTTGTCAATTTTGACCTACCGAAACTTTCTTATTGTCTAGCATTCAATTAAACATGATCCATCGGGACTTCGACCATCACTAAATGTCTAATTCTTCATAATTCACTTGGATTTCACTTCTCAAGTCAAGTGTCCAGTCTTGACCTACTTAGACTTCATTATAATGCTAACCCATGACCCACTTAGAATTTCTATCTCGTGTCAATTTCATGTTGGACTTCTGACCACCAAACATCCAGTCTCCATGACCCACTTAGATTTTCGTATCTTATCAAATTTTCAATCAATATTAACATATTTGACTCTTTGCTCAACTACTTAACATATTAATCAAATATCGAATCCAAACTCAAATCAACACTAACTTAGTTAACCTTGATAAGAAATCGATTGCACTCTCACCCATTTTCATGTTTAATAATATGTTTAAGTTATATATGCTAACTCAATAATTCAACCTTTTTACTTTATTTTTTTCTCATGATAAAATATAAATGAGAATTTACAAATTTAACCATTCACACTTAATTGTAGAATTCTCAGAAGATATACTTAATTTTTAGATTTTAAGGATACATTTATTTTATATTTTACTCCCACTAAATATTATAGTATTGTATTATAAAAACCATCACTAGTTTGGCGCTAAAGTTCAAGGAACGTCGAAAGTAACTGCCCATTCTATACGAAATACAGATGACTTGAGACCTATGCCAAGGAGCACGCCGTGTTCAGCGGAGCATCACGAGTGAGTGCCAACAGATTAACAGCACGTTAATCGTCAACGTAAACCACCCAGTTTATCAATTTGATTTCCACGAGGACAGATTTTCTGTCCCACTTTGTCTCTATCCCGTCTGTCCTATTTCTAATGACGGTTGACGAGTCATCCGATCGTCGATCGGACACCACCGACGGTGTTTCCGAACAAAACTATATCCTGAGGGTACGGTGAATTCGTCGAGATCGCCCCGTCGAATCCGACGAGTTTGAAATTACAACAATTTCAAACGTTTTACCGTTCTTCCAGGATATCATTTGATTCGGTACGATGATAAAAAATCATCGATAATGTTCGATCGACAATTGGATGACTTATCAGTCGTCGCCGACGAGTACGGGATAGGGATCCCTGGATTTCCACCACCACCACCCAGTTTATCAATTGACCTTCCCCATGTGTCTAATTAATTTCCACGCCTAATTAACTTAAATTTTGAGTAGAAATAGTGACGAATGAAATAATTATCAAATTTGTTTATTCACGCATTAATATGGAAAGAGATTTTCTAAATCCTATTGATTACGTAATACCAAGACATAAACAATCAAACTCGACTAAGAATACAATATCCGATATAAGATATTAATGTTGATCATAAATTTTATAAGGGTGATGGATATGGATATAATCTAAAGTTTACTTTACTTTGATAGGGATGTACTAAGCCTGTGCTATAGTGCAACACATGAAAACCCTAGTAACAAGCTACTGTGATAGGTCATCCCTCATATACAAATTAATTTAATATCAAAGTGGACCAATGACCCATATATCAGATATTAAACTAATAAGAATATATACTACACTTGATCTTAGTCAAAAGGCCGAGAAAGATATGAGTTGCTTTACCATTTTTTGTCAATTTTTATAATTGTTCTATGTATAATTCACCTTGGTAACGTTAAATGTGAGACTGTCATTTTTCTTACATCAAAATTATTTTTTGAATTATCTTTTTTGAATATGATAAATTATTTTTTAAATTTTAATTTTAGATTAAGATCTGAATTTTTCTTTTTAGGATTTGTAATTATATATTTTCTTTTGAATTTATATTTTTAATTATAAATTTTTTATTTAAAAAATTTATATTCGGTTTAGGCGGGAATCCTAAGCTTCCTGTGAATGTCACGTCTGCATGTAAAATTGTATTTTATAGATATTAATAGATGTTGTTAATTTTATGTGTTTTTATTGAAAGATATAGTTCGATTGAAAAATGAAAAAAATATTATATAATATATATCTAATTCTTTAATGCATATATCAGAATGAATATTCGATCCGATGGTTATTGGGACAGAAGATATGAAATCTAAATCCGACCTATTGTCATCCTTAATTATATTGATGGAGACGAGCACCCCAAGGGTAACACGTGGCATAGAGAAACTACGTGTCTGGGCCAATGTACTTAAAGGTGAAAGTCGAGCCCCCGAGGTCAACTCGAGATGGCCTACGCCCGAAACCAACTCAGGAGGGCATACGACCGAGATCCCCTCGAGAAGTTGAGCCCTCGAGGCCAATTCGGGATGGCCTACACCCGAGATCCCCTTAGGAAGTCGAGCCCCCATGCCAACTCAGGATGGCCTACGCCCGAGACCAACTTGGGAGGGCATACGATCGAGATCCCCTCAGGAAGTCAGATCCCCGAACAAACTCGGGAGGTCCTACGATCAAGATCCCATCGCATATCTTAATTAAAAAAAGAAGTCAGAGACGATCTCGAGACCGCCTCGGGAGAGTAGGTCCCCGAGCTCACCTAGGGATGGTATACTTCCGAGACCCTCTCAAGAGGACACTCTTATGGCTGTCCCAGGAGTGGGCACCTCGAGAACCGCTCGGGAGAGGGGAGCCCAAAGATCAATACATCACATAGCCCGACCTCAAGTAACCGTTCCTCTTACCAGATCGGGAAAGTCGGTGGATATTTATTGTCCATTATATGCGACAATTAAGGCCCTAATAATCGTTACGGCCGTTATCTAAAATCTATCCTGTAACTGACAAATTCGGAGCAAGGAGGAGAACGTGGAGATACGTCTGACAATGACCCTAGGTATATAAAGTGCTTCGCTGCACAGGTAAAGGGGGTGCACTCTCTAAACTCATATCTTTCTCCTTGATTTTCCTCCTGCCATCGAATTAAGTTTTGACTTGAGTGTCGAAGTAGGCTCCGTCGAAAAATCTCTAGCGTGTTCTCATTAATGCTCGTGTTGATCTCGCAGGGTGTGATCTACTCCCTTTCGTCATCATCCTTATGGGTTGGACTTTGGTGACTCGTCATCCGCGTCGATTCCTTCCGGAACAAGTTTGGCGTCGTCTGTCGGAAACCAAATCAAAGCACCAGAAGGAGCACCGTGATGGCAGATCCAAAGGGACAACCCATCGTTTTAACGAAAGAAGAATTGGATGGCCTCGTGGCCAACGCCGTCAAGGGAGCGCGGTCGAGCAACACTAAATCGAGCAAGCGGCCTCAGGGTGAGGTCAGATCCCCAGGATCTCCACCTTGCATCCCTACAACAAAAGATCTCTCGCCACTAATGGGACATGTCGGAACGACTCCCGTACACCGGCTAGATTCCCTGGGAGATTTGGAGAAGGCCAACTTCGTCGCTTCAAGCGCCCTAAGGCAGGAAGAAGGACCGGGGAAGAGAGAGGGACCCAAGGCCTTCTAGAAGGCACCCTCCACCCCTTTCTCGCTGGACATCGTAGAAGATTCCATGCCGAAGCAGTTCCGTGGTCCCAGAACTGCCGACTATGATGGGAAGACGGATTCAAAGGATCATGTCTGCAAATTCAAGAACACGACCCTCTTGCACCAGTACACAGATAGTGTTAAGTGCCGAGTTTTCTTAAACACTCTGTCGGGAGCTGCCCAGAGATGGTTCCAGAGATTGTCCCAGGGTTCTATAAACTCTTTCCTGAAGTTTAGAACTGCATTCCTGCATCACTTTGCCAGCAGCCGTCGATATTAGAAGACGACGTTAAATCTGTTCGCCCTCAAGTAGAAGGCGAAGGAACCGCTGAAGGATTATATCTAGCGGTTAAATCGGGTGGTGCAAGATGTGTCAACCACAACATCGGAGATCCTCGTCAGTGCCTTCACGTAGGGCCTCTCCGAAGGTAACTTCTTCCAGTCATTGGTAAAGAAGCCATCAACCAGTTTCGATGACTTGTTAGGGCGCTCCGTCAAACACGTCAACGTCAAGGAAGTGCAGCATGCTCGCCGCAAAGAACCAGCCGGAGCTCCTGGATAGACCATGATGTTGTCAAAAAGAAGGGAACCACTAGCACCAGCCCGGGTGGAAGATCTCGTTCTGGGAAGGATCACTGGGCTGGTAAGAGAAGGCTAATGGAAACAGTTGACACCCAAGAACTGGAGCCGCCGAAGAAGTACTGTGATTTCCACGGCAATACTATGCACTCTAAAAAAGAGTGTCATGCCTTGAAGAAAAGGATATCGGAGGAAGCTGATAACAAGCCCCGGAAGTGATGGAAGAAACCGGGATATCGCCGGAGGCCCCCGTGACGGAGTCTTTCTTCTCACAAGCGGTAGTCAGGGGATGAAGGAACCCGTCGGCGATCTCGGTCATGGTCCAGGGGGAGGAGTCGGGAGGTGGCGCCTCGTCAATCTCTCTCCCCTAAACGACACCCCAAGAAAGGCAAGGCTCCTGTGCGAGGTCCCCCTTCGGGCCACGTGGGAGTGATCTCCGGAGGCCCTACTGGAGGAGACTCTAACCGGGAAAGGAATGCCCACACTCGGCGCCTGGAGAACTATTCCATCAAAACAAGCAGTAGCCAGCGCATATGCCCCGTCATCTCATTCAGCCCAAATGACGTAGAAGACATGGAGACCCCTCATGAGGACGCCCTGGTAATTCTTGCACGCATATCTAATTACGAAGTTAAGCGTGTCTTCGTGGATACAAGTAGTTTTGTGAACATCCTGTACAAGGCGGCCCTAGACCAAATGAAGATCGATGAGGAGTTGCTCCGGTCTCTACTCCACTCTTCGGCTTCACTGGATACTGAGTGCAGCCGATAGGGCAAATCTACCTATCCTTGTCATTGGGAGATAACATGATGGAGAGGACAAGGAGGACTCCTTTTCTAGTGGTGGATGCACCCTCGTCCTACAACGCCATCCTCGGATGCCCAACACTCAGCATATTCCAGGCAGTGGTCTCAGTCTACCACCAAAAAATCAAGTTCCCGGTAGGCAAGCAAGTGGTTGAGATCAAGGGGGATCAACTAGCTTCCCAACGATGTTACAATGAGGAGGTCAGGTCTGAAACCCGCAAGAACCCAAAGGCTAATAAAGCTCAACAAATCGACCTCGCTAGCCCTTGAGAGGAGGAAGGGCCCAAGGAAGAACGGAGGGAGGTCGAGAGTGAAGAATTTTAGATCCACCCTCAACAGACAGGGGGGTTACAAGGATTGTTGTTGACCTCACACCAGAGCTGAGAAGTCGTCTAATCGACTATTTGCAGAAACATCAGGACGTGTTTGCGTGGGCTACCGAGGAGATCAAAGAAGTCCCCCCAGCCTTGGCCATGCATCGCTTGCACGCCACCCCCAGGGCTCGGCCGGTGAAGCTAAGACGAAGATATTTCACGCCAGAGTAGGATAAGGCTATCAGAGAAGAGGTTGCCAAGTTGTTGAAGGCTGGGCACATATGAGAAGTTCAATTCCCAACTTGGTTGGCTAATGTAGTACTTGTCCCTAAGCCGGGGGTAAATGGCGGGTTTGTATTGACTTTAGAGATTTAAATAAAGTCTACCCTAAGGACTGCTACCCCTGCCTCGGATAGATAGATTTGTAGATTCCACCTCTGGTTGTGAGTTTATTTCTATGTTGGACGCCTACCAAGGGTATCACCAAGTTTCTCTTACACCAGAAGATCAAGAAAAGGTCAGCTTTGTGACGGCAGATGACACCTATTACTATAACGTCATGCCGTTCGGGTTGCGCAATGCCGGGGCAACCTATCAATGGATGATGGACAAAGTCTTTAAGCATCAGATTGGGAGGAACATTGAAGTTTATGTAGATAACATCCTGATCAAGACAGACAAAGGGAATGATATGATAGCTGACCTGGAAGAGACCTTCACAACCTTGAGGGCCAACATGCTGAAGTTGAACCCGACCAAGTGTCTGTTCAGAGTGAAGAATGGTCGGTTCTTAGGGTATATGGTAACAGAGAGGGGGATCAAGGCCAATTCAGATAAAGTGAAGGCTATCCTTGATATGCCCTCTCCTCGCAACTTCAAGGAGGTACAGAGGCTGAACGACAAGATTACAACCTTGTCCAGGTTCATCCCCAAATCTACCAATAGGACCCTGCCATTCTTCAAGACTGAGAAAGGCAATCAAGTTCGACTGGAATGACTAGTGTGAAAAGGTGTTTACCGATCTGAAATCCTATCTTGCTGAGCTCCCCATCTTGTACAAGCCAGTGAAAGGGGAAACATTGTTTGTCTACCTATCCGCAGCTGAATAAGCAGTGGGCTCTACACTCATCCGAGAAGAAGACACTGTGCAGTATCCGATCTACTTGTTCGGATACCTCCTGAAGGATGCAGAGACGCTACACCACAATGGAAAAGTTGACCTACGCTTTGGTATTAATGGCCCGGAGGCTTAGGCCATACTTCGTAGCACACCTTATCGTAGTTCTCACCAACAGCTCGCTAGGACGAGTTCTCACCAATCCAGAAGCTTCGGGTCAGCTGATCAAATGGACAGCGGAGCTGAGCGAGTATGGGATTGAGTACCAGCCCCGCATTGCCATCAAGGCACAGGCCCTTTCGGATTTCATGCTCGAAGCTATTTCGGAGCCTGAAGCTGAGGGAGTTTGGAAGATATATGTCGATGGGTCATCCAATAGCAAGCACAGCAGAGTCGGACTGATAATGGTTTCCCCAGGGGAGATGCGTTGCATTTATCTATCTGACTCCACTTTCGGGTCACTAACAATGAAGCTGAGTACGAGGCGATACTAGCAGGTCTACAAGCAGCCAAGCACATGGGAGCTGCTTGAGTCATCTTGCATTCAGACTCCTAGCTCGTGGAACAGCAAATAAAGGGTGACTTCGAAATAAAGTGCGAACGCCTACAGAGGTATGTAGTCATCTATGAGCAGTTGCGATTCTCCTTCATGGAGGTCATTCTGCAAAAGATTTCCCGAGTGGACAATGTCAATGTGGACAAACTCGCCAAGTTGGCTAGCTTCATTTATGCATGGTAGCTGGATGAGCCCAGTATCACCGAAGAGACTGTAGCTCAGATTGAAGAAGAAGCTGAAGGCAATACCTTAACTGATTGGAGACATTCATATGTGGAGTTCCTATGCAGTGGGAATATGCCAACCGATGATTAGGGAATCCGTCTATTCTGCCACCGAGCTTCCAAATTTACACTTGTCGGAGATCAACTATATAGGAAAGCTTTCGCCTGACCACACCTCAAGTGTGTCGGGCCAGAGGAAGCCGACTATGTCATGCGAGAAGTTCACGAAGGCATTTACGGAAGCCACATTGGGAGAAGCTCTTTGTCTAAGAAGATTATCCTGGCAGGGTACTTTTGGCCAACATTGCAGGCCGACGCCCTCAAGTTCGTAGCTGGATATGAGGCCTGCCAGAGACATCAACTTGTGTATGGAGCTGAGGCTGTGATCCCGGTGGAAGTAGGCGAGGAGTCCGTCCAGCAGCAGCATTATAATAAAGAGGATAATGATCGAGAGTGGCTGATCGACCTGGACCTGGTGGCAGAGGTACGAGACAAAGCAGCTGCTCGATTACTAGCCTACAGGTAACGTATGTAACAAGCATACAATCGCAGTGTGATTGCTCCTAGCTTTGAAGTCAGAGACAAAGACTGGAAGAGGATCAAGTTGTTCGGTGACCCCAGGAAGCTAGAGCCACAGTGGAGTGGACCCTACATTGTCACTAGAAAGCTCACCGGAGGTAGCTACAATTTGGAAGATGACAGGGGCAAGATGCAGGAGAGAACGTGGCATGCCAATCATCTCCGACCATATCGCACTCGGTGAGATTTTGAGATGTCCAAATGTATTTGTATTCTTGTTGACACTGCTTTGCAGTTTCCGTAATCAAAGAAAAAAATGAGATGTCTCTTAAAGGACCCAGAGTACTTGCCTGAAAAAACTCTATTACTTCATGGTGCTGAGGATGCCCGAGGTGAGTAGGCCTGGTCGTGGTGCTACGGATGCCCGACCAGAAGCTGATAAAACAAAACTACCTCATGGTGCTGCGGATGCCCGATGTGAGTAGGCCTGGTCGAGGTGCTGTGGATACCCGACCAAGAGCTAATAAAACCCTACTACATCGTGGTGCTGCGGATACTAGAGGTGAGTAGGTCTGGTCGAGGTTCTGTGGATGCCCGACCAGGAGTTGATAAAACCCTACTACCTCGTGGTGCTGCGGATACCCGAGGTGAGTAGGCCTGGTCGAGGTGCTGCGGATGCCCGACCAGAAGCTGATAAAGCCCTACTACCTCGTGGTACTGCGGGTGCCCGAGGTGAGTAGGCTTGGTTAAGGTGCTGTGGATGCCCAACTAGGATCTAATAAAATCCTACTACCTCGTGGTGCTGCGGATGCCCGAGGTGAGTAGCCTGGTCGAGGTGCTGCGGATGAGCGACCAGGAGCTGATAAACCCTACCTCATGGTGTGCGGATGCCGAGGTGAGTAGGCTGGTCGAGGTGCTGCGGATGTCGGACCAGGAGATGATAAAACCCTACTACCTCATGGTGTTGCGGATGCCCGAGGTGAGTAGGCATGGTCGAGGTGCTGCGGATGTCGGACCAGGAGATGATAAAACCCTACTACCTCATGGTGCTGCGGGTACCCAAGGAGAGTAGGCCTAGTTGAGGTGTTGCGGATGCCCGACCAGGAGTTGATAAAACCCTACTACCTAATGATTTTTCTTGTAGTGGGATATCAGATAAGACAAGAATTCGACTTTGATAAGACTAAAATAGGAGTATTAGTCAATTGATAAGATATATTGATTGACTAATAGACACAAAATTGTAGGGGATCGTATGTCGGCAAGAGGGGGTGAATTACCCCTACAAAATTAAGACAAATCTTTTATTATTTCTTAAACAAAGATAAGGATTAGTTATCACAAGTAAAGAACATAGACAAAATAACTATGCAAAAAGGAATGAGGCACAACCAATGTACTTGGTTTGCAACCAAGAAGGTTGCTATTCCAAGGCGAATCAAAGCTCGTTCTCCAAATCTACTCCTTGGGACGAAGAAGCCTCTTACAGAAACTAGAATTCAGAAAGCAGAGGAAAAACATAATAGAATTCATGTATAATTAATTACTTGAATGTTAATGAGCTCTGGAATTTATTTATAGCCCTAGTAAAGTTTATCCAATCACTGATGTGACGCTATACGGGCGCCCGAGTGCTTAGGGGCACCTGACATATGGTTCAGGGGTTATCCGCTTCACAACATTCGTGAACAGCTACTTTTTTTGGATCAACATTGGCTTCTCGAGCGCCTGTATGCACTGGGGCGCCCGGAAACACGGGCGCCCAAGTGCATAGGAGTGCCCGAGTTGACTTGTCTTTCGGCGGGTCTTCTTGGGTGATCCGGGAACTTCCAGAGTTGGACTCACCTAAACCCTCCTCAGGTCTTCTCCTCGAGCGTGCTTCCTCCCGGCTTTTCGTCCCTCGGATGTCGCGCACGTCCTTCTTGCTCCACCGGTGTACTCTTCCGCAGACCTCCGCGTCCCTCAGATGCACAGAGCCCATCAGTTTCCTTCCTGTACCATCCTTCTCGGCCGCTACATCTTCTGTTCAACTTCCTACTCTCCTAAGCTCCTATACACTTAGACACAAGGATCAAACACAATAGGACCTAATATGACTCGGTTGACTATATCAAAACTCACCTGGGATACTAATAAAAACTACAAAAATAGGGTTGATACAGTATTGTCATAATGCTACTACAGTAACTATAAACAGTATTTTCTACAAATATTTTGCTACAATAATAGTCGACTGATTAGCACTGTAGTAGCGTACAAAAGCTTCAAAAATCAACTGATTATTATAGGTCAGCTTATATAGTTTATTAGTCGACTGATGTCATTATTCGAGTAAACAGAAAGTTTAAAACTCGACTGTGGGATTAAATTGATTAGGCAGTAGTCAACTGATGGTAATGGACAATCAATTAATGCTAAGATGGATGAAGAGGTTAAGTTGATAGGTCAAAGCAACAATCAAATTTATAGTGGATGAATCGACTGATGGGTAAAATCAATCGATTGATAGACTAAAATTGTCACACCATGAGGAGCCGCTCATTCAATAGAAATGAGACAGCATCACCCTTGTATGACAGACAAAATGAAACCTCAATACAAAGGCCCACTAGGCCTACAGATACCTCAGCCAACACAGTTGGTATCGATAAAATAAAAGAGACAGAACCACAACACGAAACCTACAAAGATACATGTTGGCACGACTTACATCACAAAATACGTCACAAGACCCTCCAAGGAACACAAAGCACACAACCATAAAATAAAGCACATATATAAGTCCATAGAATAGAATAAAAATACACAAGAAACATCTGCAATACATATACCATGACGAAGTCAACTTGACGGACAGTGGGACTAGATGAGGGGGTCTCTCCTGGCATCTTCAAGTATAGGCTTGAAAATAAAAGCATAGCAATCGAGGTCAGTCCGGGCGGACTTTGCGAATATAGAAATAGATATGCATGACATCAAAAAACTATACAAGTAGTATAAAATAAAGCAAATACAATCTTGTAAGGATATCGAAAATATAGCTAAAATAGTGTATAAAATGTGCATACCAGAGCCTATCCAACCTGCAGGGTGCTAAAATCATGGACCTCGGAAACTTAAACCCTCCACGGGTAAGCTCGTATACACGAGCAATACAAGATCACCTGAGCCCGTACCACACAAGCAATGCAAGGTCATGATGTTAGTAGGAGCCCTAGAGCCAATTATGAGATGATTGTCTAGGGATTTTTGTATCATATTCTATCATTAATAAAGACATGTTTGGTTATTATACTAACTTTGTATTTGTGTCAAATAACTAAGTATAATAATGTCCTTGGGTAGTAGGTTCTTATCTACATTATATCGATTGGTTGAATTGATAGTGAGATGATGTAGAGAACACTACTCTAAACCATTCCTAGTCAAGTATTAATATTCAAGGACAATATTAATGCACAGAGACTAGCATGTAGGTCAACTGATGACTTGAGCTCACAAGTCATGAATATGTGATATCAAGTTGACACATGGGTATATATTGGAGAATGTGTACTGAATTGACCTGTCATGAGAAAGTTTCATAGATTGTCATATGAGTGTCATAAACTTTCTCATGTGACTAGTAGTATGAATAGTCATTAGACCTGAAGTCATTACGGTTCCCTATATAAGGAGTTATGTACTTTGGTATCGTCAAACGTCACCCGTAACAGGGTGGACTATAAAGGCGATCACTGGGTATGTAATGAATTGTCCGAAGGGATGTGAGTGATGTAGATGGGATCTATCCCTCCCATATGACGGGAGTGATATCTGTGGGCCCTTGATCGAGTAGGACTACTAAAACGCATGACCATGCTCAAATGAGTCAATATGAGATATTGAGCTCATTTGTTTGAGTGACTCTACTCAGGGGTCAAGAAACACAAAGATTGATTGAGGATGACACGGTCTATGCCTCATTAGTCAATCTAGATATCGAGGATAGAAGGACAAGGTCGTACATTATCATAGTCACGGAGGTTTAGTCGGATCTCGACTTTTCTTGTTACTTGGGTAGCAATGATGCATTGCTAGATGCCGCTCATTGCTTATGTGTCTAAAGCATTTAGGCGCATTGCCAACGTCACGAGAACCTATTGGGTCACACACTAAGGACATGATGCTTCGGGAGCTCGAGTTGGGAACTCGGGAGATCTGAGCCCGAGTTGGGAACTCGGGAGATATGATCGGGAGCTCGAGTTAGGAACTCGGGAACTCGAGTCGATAGCTCGGCACATGGTAGACTGAGCTGGGAGCTCGTGTTAGATGTGTATACTGAAAGCCATGACTTTTATTATATGAACATCTTTTATGAAAAGAGAATCACACTACACTAGGTGTCTGTTTATAATAGTACATACACAAAGTTTCATTGCTTAGCATTGTAGATAACATGGTGTGTGGTGTCACACAGAATATTATATTATCAGTACCTTACCATAAATAGAGGCTCACAACCTAGATGGAATTGGACAATCAATCGGGATGGTTGTAGTGTAGTCAGGTGTGGTTGATCTTGACCATAGGACTACACTAGTGTGCTATGAGTACATTGAGCAGGACCGAAACCCGAGGTTATCCAATTTGTACTGACTAGATAATTGGATAGGACCTCAGTTGTTATTATGGAGGACGATCCCTTAATCCCGAAATAATATTGGGTATATATTATTATTTATTATTTCTTTGATTTATCAAAGGGCGAGATCTATTCTGTTAGATCGACAGACCCGGTAAGTTGAGAAATAATATTAATAATATGATGTGCCGATGATTATTGACGAAAATCGTATCCTAGTGAGTCAGGATGATGATGCCCCATTGATGAGCTCAAAAGGTTCATCGTGCCAAACCCTGCAGGTGGATTTGATTCGGCACGCTGATAAGGTTGAGTGGTACTAATCAAGGATCCAGAAGTTAATTAATTTAAATTGTCAGTAATTTAATTAATTAACGGGCATGCACGATCTTAAACATAGGGGGATGGACGACTCGTAATATGTGGAGCCCATATGAAAATATAGGGGTTGGTGAGGTGAGTTCAATTAGGATCCTTTAGTGGAATGGATCATAATTAATGAATCGGGTTTGGATCCATTAGCGGGCCAAGAACCAACTCCTTCTCTTGGTCCCTGCCTTAGCCCTATAAATACCCTATGAGATCAAGAAACTAAACAATTAATCAAACCCAAGAGCCAAGGAAAAAACCCTCTCCCTCTCTCTTTCTCTCTCGGCGCCGAATAGGGAGAAGGGTTCTCCCCTTCGATTTTCTCTATTCCTCCTCCACCAAGCTTCGGCCGAGACTCAACGGAGCAAGGTAGGAATCTCTTCTACCTTGCTTGAGGCTCGGGAAGGGCAAATGAGGCGCCGGCGAGGAGGAGAAGGTGGTGCAAAAGGGTAGAAGAAGGAGATTGACGGCTTTTGTGGCTGAGAAGAAGGTTGTTCCTTGTCTTCTTATTCTTCTTCATCTTCCTCTCGAGGTGCACCGCTGATCCGGAGGGCATGGAGCCAGCTCCGGTGGGCGGTGGCGCAAAGGGAGGGGAGGAGGTCTCGGCGGCGCAAACCTTAGGGTTTAGGGTTTTACGACCGGTTGAAGAAGGGATTTGGTTGGGGCTTTTGGTGATCTCGAATCGCGGTGGATCGTCGCCCACACGACGTCCGCGAAGGAAGAGACATAAGGAGGATGACCGCGAGGTGATCGGATAGGTATAACCTTCCATACGCTCCTTTGTATTTCCTTATGTCATGTATGTGCTGTTGGTGCTGGCAGCACTTAAGTCAAACCTAGGTTTTGATAATGGCAAAGGGTTCAGAAGTTAAGATGTTATTTTGTTCTAACTTGCTCACTGAGTGTGCAGGAAGAAGCCCTAGGTACACTAGGCAGGAAGTCCTAGCAAAGGGTTGGGCAAAGAAGTCCTGGCAAAGGGCTGGGCAAAGAAGTCCTGGTCAAGGACTGGGCAAGAAGACCTGACCGGAAGTCGGGCAAAGAAGTCCTGGTCGAGGACTGGGCACGAAGTCCTGGCAAGGGGCTGGGCACCGAAGACCTGACCGAAAGTTGGGCACGAAGACCTGGTCAGGTGGATTGGGCAAAAATCCAACCGGAGGAGCCAGTTGGCAAAAGGTAAACTCTCCTGAGAGGAGTAGGTGAGGACGTGTTCCCCGTCGAGGGAACAGTAGGCGTCGGTTCGACCTAGGGTTCCATTTCGGAGACCCAAAGTCAGAACCAAGACAGCTACGGATGTAAATATTGACTAACAATCTTGCTTTGTTTGTGTTGGAACTAACCTTGGTTGCAGGGACCGAAGGATTGTGTTTCTGCAGCTCAGAATGCCCAAAAGGAAGGGGGTAGGCAACTGGGCTAGGCGCTCGGGAGGTCCCGGGCACCCAAGGTGAAAGGCCAAAACAACAATTAGGCAAGACTGCTTCGAAACCACACTGGGCTAGCCGCCCAGGAGGTCCCGGGCGCCCATGGTCAAAGCCAAAGCGGCCATCGAACCAAATCTGCCACGAAGCCATTGGACCAGGTCAAGCTAGGTGCCCAGGAGATCCCGGGCGCCCCAGTCAGACTAGGAGCCGAATCGGAGGGGATAAGCACCGACCGAGCTGCGGATAGAGGTTTTCGCAGATGAAGGCACGTGTTAGGCGCCCCCAACGGATCAGGCGCCCCCAGGAGCATTATAAAAGGGTGCTCGACCCCAAGGCTTCAAGAACACAATTTCTCAACGCTCCAAAGTTTTTCGTTCAAGCGCTACGCCCCGGCAAACTCCGACTTCGAGATTCCTACGTCGACGACGACCCTCTGCTCCGAATTACGATCCACATCGGGCATCGGTAATGAAAAGTGTAGATATTTTAAATTCCTGAAATATTCTTCTACTCAACTTGTAAACCCTTTTTGCGCGATTATAGTATTGCCCAAAGTAAACGGTCAAGGACCATGGGTCTTGGAGTAGGAGACGACCGCGACTCCGAACCAAGTAAAAAACTGACTTGTGTTCCTGTGTAATTTATTTCTTTCCGCTGCGTATTTTCTCTTTCCTAAGTTCGAAATGTTTTTAACGATATTCACCCCCCCTCCATCGTTTTCTTCGATCCAACAAGTGGTATCAGAGCGGGTGGCTCAAATTTGGTGCAACCACCAATTTAAGAGATTTTTAAATTTTTTTTTCGAAAATTTTAATTTTTTTTATTTTTCTCGTTAATCGAGGTTGGTGCAACACCACTCAATCGTTTTTTTAATTCTTTATTCCTGCACTACTAATCCAAGACCAAGTCTTGGGACAGAATTTCCCTGTGTTCTTTGTTATTTCAGAAATTATAATGGCCATGCAAGAAGGTTTCAGCACAGCCAGACCACCCCTCTTCATTGGAGAAGACTTCTCCTACTGGAAGAGTTGAATGGAAGTCCACCTGAAAACTCAGGTGGACATGTGGATTATTATCCAATCTGGCCTTAAAATCCCCAAGAATGATGAAGGAGTGGCACAACATTACACTGAATGGGACGCCTCGTGAAGAAAATGATCGAGGCTGATTTAAAGGCAACCCAGACGTTGCAGTGCGGATTTACCAAAGAAGAATTGAACCGGGTGGGTCCCTTCAACAGCGCTAAAGAACTCTGGAGCAAGTTGATTGAATTACACGAAGGTACCTCCGACACCAGAATCAGCAAAAGAGACCTACTGCTGAACAGATTGTACACCATCAAAATGAACGAAGGCGAATCAGCAGCCCAGCTCCACGCCAGAATCCAGGAGCTGATGAACGGCCTGCACACAATCGGTCATAAGGTAGAAAACTGTGACCTTATCAGGTATACATTAAATGCTTTCCCAAGAAATACTCTGTGGGCATTTATGGTAGATGCTTACAAAGTTTCTATGGATCTTTCTAAAATTAAATTAGATGAATTATTTTCAGAATTAGAACTACATAAGCAGACTAACTGCACTTTGGCCGAGAAAGGTATCACTTTTATTGCAGGTAAACCCCAAGGAAAGTTGGCCAAGAAAAAACCTCAACCTGCAACCGAGTCTGACTCAGACTCAGATTCAGAAGACAGTGAAGGGGATCGACCTAAGCTGGTTCGGCTAGCCCGGGACTACTACAAGGAGCTGAAGCATCAGACCAACAGAAGGAAAGCCAACCGAAGAAAGGAAGATCCAGCTGAACCCTCAACGTTAAAGACCAAAACAAGTGTGACCTGCTTCGAATGCAACAAGAAGGGTCACTACAAATCAGAGTGCCCTAATCTAAAGGAAGCGAAGAAGACTCAAAGGAAGAAGGCTCTTCAAGCCACGTGGGACGAGTCTTCCTCCGAAGAAGAAGAAGAGGCCCCACAATCGAACCTTCTCGCCTTGACCGGTTCGGAAGACATCGACACGGGATCGAAATCGGAGACAGACGACGGAAGGCTCACTATTTCGGAGAACAGTAAAATAACTGTAAGTGGTTATTCTAAAGTTCAATTATCTTGTAACTTGGCGAAAGCCAAAATCCGAGTCGAGTCCCTCCGACAGGAAGTAAAACTCCTGAAAGAAGAAGCTGACTCTAGATCTTTGACCGAGAAGGTTCAAGAAGGAACCTCTATTCAAGTTGAAAAGCTTGAGAAAGAGAACTCCTCCTTGAAAACTCAAGTCAAGGACCTTAGAGTGGCTTTAGAACGATTTATTTCAGGTTCCAAGGGTCTTGACATGATCCTTGGAAAACAGAAGTCCGTTCTAAATCGATCCGGGTTAGGGTATCGAACCAAGTCGAGACAAAGGTCATACTATGCTGTATTGAACCAATCAAGACCCAAAGTTTAGGCATGGGTACCAAAACTATACTTGAATAACCAAGCTGGACCAAACTAGTATTAGATCCCCAAGGACAAGATTCATATCTTGCCGAACCATTATCGTGGCTTTAGTCTAGGGGGAGCCAATTTAAAAATAATTTTTATAATTAGATAAATTTTATTTCCATAATTTGAATTGCATGCTTGATTGTTTATTTATTTTTGTAAATTATCATGTTTAGACCTAGGACTGGTTATGTTAGTGATATGAGAAAAGTGTCCTAAGGCAATCACCTTATAATTATAATCATTTATTTTAATAAATGAATATTCACTATTTGAGTATACATGTTTATGTATTTGATTGAGATCTTAAACTCATTTACTGAATGTCCGCAATACAATTCACAACATGAGAGAATTTGTGATGAATTCACAACTAGTGATTATCTCTACATGTGCAATTGTGAAGTATTGAAATTGTCCCTAGTCGATGAATTGATAAAAACGGACACTATCAATTCTGTTGAGACTAGCATGGGTTATTTTCTAATCAACTGATTCTCACTGGCTGGTGACATTGGGATGTCCGGAGATAAACATGAATGCTAGTTAAGGGAACTAGTTTATTGGAGTGACTAGCTGTAAAACATCATATGGTAGTCTATATATAGATATGTCAATGATGTTCTTACTGCAACTTAAGTGCGATGTTCCTTTGACTTGCGGTATTCAAGTCATCTTGGTCATGGAGACTTATACTTTGACATCTTAAGCAAGCATCTCCAAGGAGGTGTGGACCCGGGGTGATTGGGTATAAGCCAAAGTGCCCGAAGATGTTTGAACAACCTACAAAGGATTCACCACTCCTTACGAGGAGATGTATACTCAAGGCCTATCGTCGGATTGTTACTCGAAGCCTCTGGCCAGAGTATGACATGTTCAGAGTATGAATCTCTTAGATACATGAGAGTAATTAGAATCCGTAGGACGAGAAAACGTTACTTGGGCTAGGTGTGACGTAGTCAGCCTAGTGGGGACTGACACACATAGACCATGTCCTGAACCAAGTGGGTATAAGATGGTGAAGGGAATGGGGCACGATTCATTATAGCTGCTGAAGGGTTTCTGAATTGTTTCTGAGGTCAACCGTTGATCTTTCGATTAATTGGGGATCATGATGTACTACTAGGTGCCACTCATGATCGTTTTATAATTGGTTAATTATAGACGGCCAACATAAATCGAAAGCCTATTTAGTCACACGCACTACGAGTAATCCGAGGGATTTAAAATGAGTTGAAAATTGGATTTTCCAATCAAGAGAGATTGGGTTTGGTTGAGCCAAACGATAAGTCGAATCTGAATTTTTCAGAGACGCATCGGAAGCGTAAAATGGCTAAGTCTTTTGAAGACTTAATAGATGAATTAAATGAGTTTAATTCATTGGGGCGTGGCTTGGATAGGCCGGCCAAAGAGGGTCCCCACCCTCTTTGCTTGGCCGGCTCCAACAAAGGGAGGGAACCAAATTGTTTGGTTCAATTTATAAAATAAATCAAGTGTGATTTGTTTTATAAAATTATGGATGATAAAGAAATTTATATAAAATTTATTTTTCATGGAAATTAAAATAAACCATGGATTGGTTTATTTTATTTTATAAAATCAATCATGGATTGATTTACCATGATAAAGAAATTTATATAAAGAAATTTATTTTTCATGGAAATTAAAATGAACCATGGATTGATTTATTTTATTTTATAAAATCAATCATGGATTGATTTACCATGATAAAGAAATTTATATAAAGAAATTTATATGATAAATTTCTTATGAAAATTTATTCCATAAGAAAAAAGAGACTTGGTTGATTTTTATCATGAATTAAAATATGATTTTAACCATGATATAAAATCAAGACTTGGCATGATGGAATAAGTCATAGAAAATTTATATGATAAATTTCTTATGAAAATTTATTCCATAAGAAATAAGAGACTTGGCGGTTGAGAGACCACTATATAAAGGACCCAAGGCAAGGCTTGGAATTCATTCGAAATAATCCAAGTATTCTTGTTTGGGCTCTCTCCCTCTCCTCCCTTCTTCCTCTTGGCCGGCCACAAGCCTCTCCCCCTTTCTTCTTGCCGTGAGCACAAGGAGAAGCACCGAGGCGACGAAGTTCTTCCGTTGGGACGATCTTCCTCTCCGGCCATCATCACCTTGGGATTGGGCGCAAGTCATCTTCCTCCTTTTCGCCGGAATTGTGATTTCGGCCAACCTTGGTGGTGAGTTTTTCCGATGTGATTACTTCTCTCTTGGTTTTTGTCGCGTTCTCGGAGAATCTAGTAGTTCTCAAGAACACGAAACTCGTGGCTTTGCGAAGTCATCCCGAAGATACTCGGCGTGGACGCGAATTGAGGCGGAGCTTCCGAGGGACGCTTACGGTTGGATCTCGTCCCTTTCTTCGAGTTACGCGAGGTAACAAGTAAATTAGTTTACATTTCTGCAAAATTTTAAATATATGATCATGTCTACACAACATAAGGTTGCATGCTTAGATGTGTGGTTAAATAATTTGAGAAATTATTTATGCTAAACCTTCCGCTGCACGTAATTAATTTTAAAATTATGAACCCGCATCCATGTCAATATGCACCCGGTCCCAACAGTGGTATCAGAGCTGGTTAGTGTTCGACATAATCATATAATTATTTTGCGGAAAACTTTGTTATGATCTTAATTTTGGAAAATTTTTCAATTATGGAAACTTTCAAATTATGGTAAATTTTAGATTTAGGAATTTCAAAGTTTGGAAATCCTCATGAAATTTCGTAAACTTTTGAAATATCCCTGTTTCTGAAATTTTATGATAATTGTGAAAACTTTCCATTTTTGGAAACTTTTCAATTTTGGAAATTTCCTATTTTGGAAATTTTCCAATTTTGGAAATACATAAGTTTTCTTTGTACCAGAAACTTACAATTATTCTGAAAATTTTTTATTTTTGGAAACTTTCCATTTATGGAAAGCTCGCAATTTTGGGCACTTTCTTTCAAGAAAGTCTAGACAAATTATGGGAATATTAATTGACATTTAAATTCATAATTAGAAATTAAATTATTTACAAAATTCTTTATTTTGGATTGAGCCTCGGGGAGCCGTCCAATTTAAAGTTAGTTGTTATAATTAAATTTCGTAAATTGAATTTAAATTGTCAAATGTTTAATTTGGATTGAGCCTCGTGGAGCCGTCCAAATTATATTATCAATAAATTCTTATTTTGGATTGAGCCTCGGGGAGCCGTCCAAATTAAGTTATTTATTGATATTAATTTTTCATAAATAAAATATGTGATCAAATCTTGGAAATTTTTGAGGTGATTCTCAAACGATAATTTTCTTATTTGATTTATGAGGTGATGCTCCTACATATTATTGTCTCCAAAATTAATTAGGAAAATTATTTCCTATAGAGTATATTTCCTTAAATAAGATTTTCATGAAAATAATATGTGGTTGAATTAAGGGAATCTATCTCTTAATTTAATAAGATTTGATTTAGAGAAATCAAAGTCTTAAACATATTATTTCCGAAATTGATTATGACAATTTAGGAAATTGTTTCCCAAAACAATTCCTTGAATAAAGTGTGAAATTAGAATTAGGAAATCCGGTTCCTAATTCAATTAATGAGACTTGATAAATTAAGTCGCATACATACTTTATTAAGGAAATCGTTAGAACATGACATAATTATATGTCATGAATGTGCTTAAAAGAAAAGGATGAGACCAAAAACCCCTTACAAAATATTGAGGCCAACACCTTCCATTAATATGGTTAGAATCGGAGTTTTGTTTCTCGTTTGGGTTGATGGACACATCCATGCCTGGCCTGAACCTCGACATGTTCAAACCATGGAATTAGTTTATGATTAATATAGTTGGAGTCAAAGGTCAATCCTTAGTTTTGGTTGTTGGACACATCCAAGCCTGACTAAACGGTTGAATGAGCTCCAACCATATTAAAACTATTTCTTGATTAATGGGTCAGCCTTAAGCTTGGAGCATCGATTTGTTGTGCCACAGCCAAGGTCGATGTAAAGAGAGGTGCAGTTGGGTGCTATGTATATTGTTGCATACTTGTTAATGAGTTAACAACCCAATGATTTATGCAAACATTCAATTAGTTGATAGCATAATGTGATAGTTACATATATGTAATATGCAATCGGTATAATTACCTACCTTCATAGCTAAGAATAACTTGATGGCCCCAGCCATGGTTGTTCTTATCTATGGATGGATATCAACCTATTTGGAGATGTTCCTATGATCTCTCGAATTGATAAAAAGGGTTATTTAATTCGAAAAATAAATAGGATTTAATGAATGTATATTGATGCATTCTTTATCATTCTCATCACATAACCTCAATTTGTATTTCTAAGATAATCACTTGATCATGTCTTCTCTGAATTTGCGTTCCATTTTGGACACCAATAAGTTAACTAAGGACAAAAGGATTGAAAAAGCACCAAAAGGCACTTGCCATCATTTGGCAAGGAGGGCCACTAGCGAAGAAACTGCAAGGTTTATCTTGATTCCTTGAAGAAGAAGGCATCCGATGCCCCATCCTCTTCAGGTATCTTCGTTATTGAATGTCACTCTATTTCCTCGACCACCTGGGTACTTGATACTGGGTATAGCTCACATATATGTAATGACATACAGGGGCTAAGGAATAGAAGAAGACTCGTCAAGGGAGAAGCGAATTTGCGAGTTGGAAATGGAGCAAAGATTGCTGCTGTTGCCATCGGAACATATTTGCTAAAGCTCCCTACTGGATTTGTTGGGACCGGGTGCATGTTGACAAGGATACGAGTTCGTAAAATTTTAAATTTTTACGTGTAGCGGAAGAATTTGCATAAAATAATTTCCTAAATTATTTTAACTTCGTATCTAGCATGCAACCTTATAGTGTGTTGACATAATCATAAAATAAAACTTTGCGGAAAAGTAAACTAATTTACCAAGTACCTCGCGTAACTCGAAGTAAGGGACGAGATCCAACCGTAGCGTCCCTTGGAAGCTCCGCCTCTATTCGCGTCCACGCCGAGTTCTCTTCGGGATGACTTTGCAAAGTCACGAATTTTGTGCCGACGAGAACTACTAGATTCTCTATAGGCACAACAAGAAAGATCAAGAGAGGAAAGGGAAACTAACCACCAAGAAAACGGAATCGAATTCCGGGAAGAGAGGAGTCGCTATCCGCTTCTTCTTCTTCTTGTTTGGTTTCTCCTTCTTGTTGAAGCTCACGGCAACTCACAAGGGGAGGAGAGGGTTGCGCCGGCCCTAGTTCTTCAAGAGGGCGCCGGCCCTAAAACTCCAAGAGGGCTCCGGCCCTAGGTGGGGAGAAGAGAAAGGAGAAGAGAAAGAGAGGGAGAGAGGGAGCTACTTCTCTTGACAACTCAATTGGAATTAAGGGCTTGCCTTTGGTTCCTTTATATAGTAGCATCTCCCTTGCCAAGTCTCCCTCTTAACGGAATTAACGGAATTAGTTATAAGAAATTTATCTTATAAATTCTCTTATTAATTATTCCGTTTAAGCCAAGTCTTATTATAACTAATTTATAATAAAACAAATTCTTCTTCTCTTTAAATTATGGAATAAATTTTATAAGAAATTTATAAACTTTCTTATTATGGAAAAATCAATTCATAATTGATTTTATAAAATTAAAATAAACCAATTCGTGGATTATTTTAACTTCCATAAAAAGAATATATTTCTACAAATTTATTTATATAAATTTCTTTATACAAATTTCTTTATCCATAATTTATAAAATAAATCGCACTAGATTTATTTTATTAATTAAACCAAAATTAATTGGTTTTTCTCCCTTTAGATGGCCGGCCAACCAAGGAGGGTTGGCACCCTCTTTGGCCGGTCCAAACCGAGCCGAACCAACGCGAATTAAACTCATTTAATTCGCCCAAAAAGCCTTCAAAAGACTTAGCCATTTTTAGCTTCCATTGCGCCTCTGATTAACTCAGATTCGACTTATTTCTCTTGATCGGAAAATTCAATTTTCAACTCGTTTTAAATCCCTCGGATTACTCGTAGTGCGTGTAACTAAATAGGCTTTCGATTTATGTTGGCCGTCTATAATTAACCAATTATAGAACGATCATGAGTGGCACCTAGTAGTACATCATGATCCCCAATTAATCGAAAGATCAACGGTTGACCTCAGAAGAAATTCTGAAACCCTTCAGCAGCTCTAATGAATCGTGCCCCATTCCCTTCACCACCTTATACCCACTTGGTTCAGGACACGGTCTATGGTGTCAGTCCCCACTAGGCTGACTACGTCACACCTAGCCCAAGTAGTGTCTTTCTCGTCCTTTGGATTTCTAATTACTCTCATGTAAGAGACTCGCACTCTAAACATGATATACTCTGGCCAGAGGTTTTTGAGTAACAATCCGACGATAGGCCTAGGTATACATCTCCTCGCAAGGAGTGGTGAATCCTTTGTAGGTTGTTCAAACATCTTCGGGCACTTTGGCTTATACCCAATCATCCTGGGTCCACACCTCCTTGGAGATGCTTGCTTAAGATATTAAAGTATAAGTCTCCATGACCAAGATGACTTGAACACCGCAAGTCAAAGGAACATCGCACTTAAGCTGCAGTAAGAACTTCATTGACATATCTATATAGATAATCATATGAAGTTTTACAGCTAGTCACTCCAATGAACTAGTTCCCTTAACTAGCATCCATGTTTATCTCCGGACATCCCAATGTCACCAGCCAGTGAGAATCAGCTGATTAGAGAATAACTCATGCTAGTCTCAACAGAATTGATAGTGTCCGTTTTTATCAATTCATCGACTAGGGATATTTTCAATACTTCACATTTGCACATTTAGAGATAATCACAAGTTGCGATCCCATCACAAATTCTCTTATGCTGTGAGTTGTATTGCGGACATTCAGTAGATGAGTTTAAGATCCCAATCAAATACATAAACATGTATACTCAAATAGTGAATTATCATTTATTAAAATAAATGTTTACAATCATAAGGCGATTGCCTTAGGACACTTCTCTCATATCAGTAACAAACTCCCACTTGGCCTAATGCCAATCGCTACGGTATCCAATACCACAAGCTCTAACATGACCCTCAAACTTGTTTTGAGGCAAGGCCTTAGTTAAAGAATCCGTTATATTCCTTTCAGTGGGAACTTTCTCAATTTGTATATCATTCCTACTTATAATTTCTCTGATCAGATGATAACGGCGAAGCAGGTGTTTGGATCGCTGATGAGACCTTGGTTCCTTTGCTTGTGCAATAGCTCCATTGTTGTCGCAATAAACCGGTATTGCTTCATCAATGGTTGGAACCACATCAAGTTCTGAGACGAACTTCTTGATCCAAACTGCTTCCGTGGTAGAATCCGCTACGGTGTCTTGTTTGGAACCTTTCCAACTTACTGCGTCTCCATTCAAAGTAAATACGTATCCAGACTGAGATTTGGAGTCATCCTTATCTGTCTGGAAACTGGCATCTGTATACCCACGGATTACCATATCTCCTTCTCCATATATTAGGAACACATCCTTAGTTCTTCTTAAGTACTTAAGGATTATCTTGACAGCCGCCCAATGATCCATTCCTGGATCCGACTGGTATCTGCTTGTGACGCTCAAAGCATACGATACATCGGGCCTAGTACATAACATAGCATACATGATAGATCCTATCGCGGATGCATAGGGAATCTTATTCATGCAAATCCTCTCGTCTTCTGTGCGCGGATACATAGACTTTGAAAGGTTGATCCCATGCCTGATGGGAAGGTAACCTTTCTTGGATTTCGACATGCTAAACCTTTTTAGCACTCGGTCTATATATATAGACTGCGAACGACCAAGCAACCGTTTTGATCTATCTCTATAAATTCTAATCCCAAGGATATAGGTTGCTTCTCCCAGGACTTCCATGGAGAAAGTTTTGGACAACCAAATTTCAACTGTCTGTAAAACTGATATATTGTTTCCTATAATTAATATGTTATCGACATATAATACTAGGAATACGACTGCACTCCCACTAACCTTCTTGTACACACAAGGTTCGTCAGGATTTTGTGAGAAATCAAACTCTTTGATTGCCTCATCAAAACGGATGTTCCAGCTCCTGGATGCTTGCTTCAGTCCATATATGGATCGCCGAAGCTTGCATATTTTGGTTTTGTCAACCGATGTGAAACCTTTAGGTTGTATCATGTATACATCCTCAAGCAAGTTTCCATTAAGGAAAGCTGTTTTCACATCCATTTGCCATATCTCATAATCATAATGATCTGCTATGGCCAGGAGCATCCGAATGGATTTAAGCATAATTACCTTTCATGTCGGTTTTCTTTTTGAAAACCCACTTGCACCCTATGGGCTTAATCCCTTCGGGTGGGTTAACCAAGTCCCATACTTGATTTTCGTACATGGAATCCATTTCCGACTTCATGGCCTCAAGCCATTTGTCCCTTTCTGAACTTTTCAGGACATCTTCATAACTGATAGGTTCATCATCGCTTATGAGTAACACGTCGTTCGATTCACTTACGAGAAATCCATATCTCTCTGGAATATTGCGTGCCCTATCAGGCCTACGAAGAGGTGGTGTTGTTTTAGGTTCAACTGATAGCTCATCACTATGAATTATTGGTTGTGGGTCTAGACCAGGTGTCTCTGTAATGTCTATTGGAGTTTCTTGAACTTCATCAAGTTCAATGCCACTCCCACTATTTTCTTGTAAAAGAAATTCTCTTTCCAGAAATACAGCATGCCTTGAAACAAACACCTTTTGTTCCAAGGGATGATAGAATTGGTAACCCTTCGTTTCCTTAGGGTATCCAATAAATAGACATTTATCAGACTTAGCATCCAATTTGTCTGATACAACCCGCTTCACATAAGCAGGACAACCCCATATCTTAAGGTGAGTTAAGTGAGGTTTCTTACTATTCCATATCTCATATGGAGTAGTAGAGACTACCTTGGTTGGGACTCTGTTTAGCCAGTAAACAGCTGTCTTAAGTGCATAGCCCCAAAAGGATTTTGGAAGAGTTGCATGGTTTATCATGGATCTAACCATGTCCATCAAGGTTCGGTTGCGCCTCTCAGATACACCATTATGCTGTGGTGTATACGGCGGAGTCCATTGGGACAATATCCCATTGTCCCTAAGATAATCTTGAAACTCTTGACTTAAGCATTCACCACCCCGATCGGATCGAAGTATTTTAATACTTTTGCCAAGTTGTTTCTCTACTTCATTTCTGAACTCTTTGAATTTCTCAAAAGCTTCAGATTTGTGTTTCATCAAGAACACATACCCGAATCGTGAGTGATCATCGATAAAGATGATGAAGTAGCTATAGCCTCCTTGTGCTAGAGTTGACATTGGTCCACATACATCGGTATGTATTAGACCAAGCAATTCTCCCACTGGATTACCTTTTTCGGAAAAGGGTAATTTGGTCATCTTGCCTTTTAAGCATGATTCGCATGTATCAAATGAACCGGGTTCAAATGATTCCAAAATTCCACATCGGTGTAATTCGGTCATGCGTTTCTTACTTACATGGCCAAGACGACAGTGCCACGTGTAGGAGTCTATTCGATTATCTATTCGAGCACGTTTGTTGCTAACTTCGATATTGAAAACGTCACTGGATAAATCTAACGTGTAGATGCCATTGCACAAAGTTCCATTCCCATAAAGAACGCCATTTAAAGTTATGTAACAACAATTGTTACTAAAAGTTAAATGATAACCCTTTTCATTCAAGCATAAAATAGATACAATGTTCTTTATTAACGAAGGAACGAAATAACAATTATCCAATTCTAAGACACGTCCAGTGGGGAGCTTTAGCAAATATGTTCCGATGGCAACAGCAGCAATCTTTGCTCCGTTTCCAACTCGCAAATTCGCTTCTCCTTTGACGAGTCTTCTTCTATTCCTTAGCCCCAGTATGTCATTAAATATATGTGAGCTACACCCAGTATCAAGTACCCAAGTGTTTGAAGAAATATAGTGACATTCAATAACGAAGATACTTGAAGAGGATGGGGCATCGGATGCCTTCTCTTTCAAGGACTCAAGATAAATCTTGCAGTTTCTTCGCAAGTGACCCTCCTTGCCACAGTGATGGCAAGTGCCTTTTAGGGTATTTTCAGTCTTTTTGACCTTTTTCTCCTTTCCCTTATTCTGTTCTTTGGCCTTCCTCTTAGAACCTTTCTTCGAGGAACCAACTAACAGTACCGTCTTTAGATCCTGCTTCACAGAAGGCTTTAAAGTCTTTAGCAGGTTGAGCAACTCAGGAAAAATGGTCTGGAGTTGCACTTTCAGGAGGACGGTTGGGAAGTTGATCTTCAAGGACATTGGCAAGCTTCTTTTCCTTGAGGACTCTCCTCAGGTTTCGAAGCCAAATCCATGAAGTTCGGCCCAGTCAGTTTATTGGTGTCCAAAATGGAACGCAAGTTTAAAGAAGACATGATCGAGTGATTAACCTAGAAATACAAATTGAGCTTATGTGAGAAGATTGATTAAAGAATGTATCAATATACATTAATAAAATCCTATTTATTTTTCAAATTGAATAACCCTTTTTATCAATTCGGGAGATCGTAGGAACATCTCCAAATAGGTTGATATCCAACCATAGATAAGAACAACCATGGCTGTGGCCATCAAGTTTTTCTTAACTATGAAGGTAGGTAATTATACCGATTACATATCACATATATGTAACTATCACTTTATGCTATCAACTAATTGAATGTTTGCATAAATCATTGGGTGTTAACTCATTAACAAGTATGCAACATTATACATAGCACCCAACTGCACCTCTCTTTACATCGACCTTGGCTGTGGCACAACAAATCGATGCTCCAAGCTTAAGGCTGACCCATTAATCAAGAAATAGTTTTAATATGGTTGGAGCTCATTCAACCGTTTAGTTAGGCTTGGATGTGTCCAACAACCAAAACTAAGGATTGACCTCTGACTCCAACTATATTATTCATAAACTAATTCCATGGTTTGAACATGTTGAGGTTCAAGTCGGGCATGGATGTGTCCATCAACCCAAACGAGAAACAAAACTCCGGTTCTAACCATATTAATGGAAGGTGTTACCTTAATATTTTGTAAGGGGTTTTGGGTCTCATCTTTTCTTTTTAATGCACATTCATGACATATAATTATGTCATGACTAACGATATCCTTAATAAAGTATGTATGTGACTTAAGTTATCAAGTCTCATTAATTGAATTAGGAACCGGATTTCCTAATTCTAATCTCATACTATATTAAAGGAATTGTTTTGGGAAACAATTTCCTAAATTGTCATAATCAATTTCGGAAATAATATGTTCAAGACTTTGATTTCTCTAAATCAAAACTTATTAAATTAAGAGACAATTTCCTTAATTCAACCACATATTATTTTCATGAAAATCTCAATTAAGAAACTCTATAGGAAACCATTTTCCTAATTAATTTTGGAGACAACAATATGTAAGAGCATCACCTCTTAAAACATATTTTATTCATGGATTTAATTAATTACAACAAATCGTTTTCTAAGGGTGGCTCCCCGAGGCTCAGATACCCAAACGAAAAGTAATTTGTCGTAAATCCAATTTGGTCCGTTGGAAACGCAACCAAATCAAACATGACAATTTCATTCAAAATTGGGAAATTAAATTACAACAACTAACTTTAAATTGGACGGCTCCCCGAGGCTCAATCCAAAATAAAGAATTTTGTTAATAATTTAAAGCCAATTCGAATTTGAAATTGTCAATTAATTATCCATAAATTTGTCTAGACTTTCTCAAAAGAAAGTGCCCAAAATTGCGAGATTTCATAATAGGTTTTCAGAATATTGTAAGTTTCTGGTACAAAAAAAACTTACATATTTCCAAAGTTGGAAAATTTCTAAATAGAAAATTTCCAAGATTGGAAAGATTCCAAAGATGGGAAGTTATCACAATTATTATAAAATTTCAGAAAACTAGGAAATTTCAAACGTTTGCGAAATTTCATGAGGATTTCCAAACTTTGAAATTCCTAAATCTAAAATTTATTATAATTGGAAAGTTTTCCATAATTAAAAATTTTTTCCAAAATTGAGATTATGACAAAGTTTTCCGCAAAACAATTTTATGATGATGTCGAACACTAACCGGCTCTGATACCACTGTTCGGACCGGGTGCATGTTGACAAGGATACGAGTTCGTAAAATTTTAAATTTTTACGTGCAGCGGAAGGAATTGCATAAAATAATTTCCTAAATTATTTTTAACTTCGTATCTAGCATGCCAACCTTATAGTGTGTTGACATAATCATAAAATAAAACTTTGCGGAAAAGTAAACTAATTTACCAAGTACCTCGCGTAACTCGAAGTAAGGGACGAGATCCAACCGTAGCGTCCCTTGGAAGCTCCGTCTCTATTCGCGTCCACGCCGAGTTCTCTTCGGGGATGACTTGCCAAAGTCACGATTTTTGTGCCGACGAGAACTACTAGATTCTCTAAGGCACAACAAGAAGATCAAGAGAAAAGGGAAACTAACCACCAAGAAAACGGAATCGAATTCCGGGAAGAGAGGAGTCCGCTATCCGCTTCTTCTTCTTCTTGTTTGGTTTCTCCTTCTTGT
>JAGFNQ010001503.1:194795-343580 GCA_024364735.1 Boesenbergia rotunda
GGGAAGTTGATCTTCAAGGACATTGCAAGCTTCTTTTCCTTGAGGACTCTCCTCAGGTTTCGAAGCCAATCCATGAAGTTCGGCCCAGTCAGTTTATTGGTGTCCCAAAATGGAACGCAAGTTTAAAGAAGACATGATCGAGTGATTAACCTAGAAATACAAATTGAGCTTATGTGAGAAGATTGATTAAAGAATGTATCAATATACATTAATAAAAATCCTATTTATTTTTCAAATTGAATAACCCTTTTTATCAATTCGGGAGATCGTAGGAACATCTCCAAATAGGTTGATATCCAACCATAGATAAGATCAACCATGGCTGTGGCCATCAAGTTTTTCTTAACTATGAAGGTAGGTAATTATACCGATTACATATCACATATATGTAACTATCACTTATGCTATCAACTAATTGAATGTTTGCATAAATCATTGGGTCGTTAACTCATTAACAAGTATGCAACATTATACATAGCACCCAACTGCACCTCTCTTTACATCGACCTTGGCTGTGGCACAACAAATCGATGCTCCAAGCTTAAGGCTGACCCATTAATCAAGAAATAGTTTTAATATGGTTGGAGCTCATTCAACCGTTTAGTTAGGCTTGGATGTGTCCAACAACCAAAACTAAGGATTGACCTCTGACTCCAACTATATTATTCATAAACTAATTCCATTGGTTTGAACATGTTGAGGTTCAAGTCGGGCATGGATGTGTCCATCAACCCAAACGAGAAACAAAAACTCCGGTTCTAACCATATTAATGGAAGGTGTTACCTTAATATTTTGTAAGGGGTTTTGGGTCTCATCTTTTCTTTTTAATGCACATTCATGACATATAATATGTCATGACTAACGATATCCTTATAAAGTATGTATGTGACTTAAGTTATCAAGTCTCATTAATTGAATTAGGAACCGGATTTCCTATTCTAATCTCATACTATATTAAAGGAATTGTTTTGGGGAAACAATTTCCTAAATTGTCATAATCAATTTCGGAAATAATATGTTCAAGACTTTGATTTCTCTAAATCAAAACTTATTAAATTAAGAGACAATTTCCTTAATTCAACCACATATTATTTTCATGAAAATCTCAATTAAGAAACTCTATAGGAAACCATTTTCCTAATTAATTTTGGAGACAACAATATGTAAGAGCATCACCTCTTAAAACATATTTTATTCATGGATTTAATTAATTACAACAAATCGTTTTCTAAGGGTGGCTCCCCGAGGCTCAGATACCCAACGAAAAGTAATTTGTCGTAAATCCAATTTGGTCCGTTTTGGAAACGCAACCAAATCAAACATGACAATTTCATTCAAAATTGGGAAATTAAATTACAACAACTAACTTTAAATTGGACGGCTCCCCGAGGCTCAATCCAAAATAAAGAATTTTGTTAATAATTTAAAGCCAATTCGAATTTGAAATTGTCAACTAATTATCCATAAATTTGTCTAGACTTTCTCAAAAGAAAGTGCCCAAAATTGCGAGATTTCATAATAGGTTTTCAGAATATTTGTAAGTTTCTGGTACAAAAAAAACTTACATATTTCCAAAGTTGGAAAATTTCTAAAATAGAAAATTTCCAAGATTGGAAAGATTCCAAAGATGGGAAGTTATCACAATTATTATAAAATTTCAGAAACTAGGAAATTTCAAACGTTTGCGAAATTTCATGAGGATTTCCAAACTTTGAAATTCCTAAATCTAAAATTTATTATAATTGGAAAGTTTCCATAATTAAAAAATTTTCCAAAATTGAGATTATGACAAAGTTTTCCGCAAAACAATTTTATGATGATGTCGAACACTAACCGGCTCTGATACCACTGTTCGGACCGGGTGCATGTTGACAAGGATACGAGTTCGTAAAATTTTAAATTTTTACGTGTAGCGGAAGAATTTGCATAAAATAATTTCCTAAATTATTTTAACTTCGTATCTAGCATGCAACCTTATAGTGTGTTGACATAATCATAAAATAAAACTTTGCGGAAAAGTAAACTAATTTACCAAGTACCTCGCGTAACTCGAAGTAAGGGACGAGATCCAACCGTAGCGTCCCTTGGAAGCTCCGTCTCTATTCGCGTCCACGCCGAGTTCTCTTCGGGATGACTTTGCAAAGTCACGATTTTTGTGCCGACGAGAACTACTAGATTCTCTATAGGCACAACAAGAAAGATCAAGAGAGGAAAGGGAAACTAACCACCAAGAAAACGGAATCGACTTCCGGGAAGAGAGGAGTCGCTATCCGCTTCTTCTTCTTCTTGTTTGGTTTCTCCTTCTTGTTGAAGCTCACGGCAACTCACAAGGGGAGGAGAGGGTTGCGCTGGCCCTAGTTCTTCAAGAGGGCGCCGGCCCTAAAACTCCACGAGGGCTCCGGCCCTAGGTGGGGAGAAGAGAAAGGAGAAGAGAAAGAGAGGGAGAGAGGGAGCTACTTCTCTTGACAACTCAATTGGAATTAAGGGCTTGCCTTTGATTCCTTTATATAGTAGCATCTCCCTTGCCAAGTCTCCCTCTTAACGGAATTAACGGAATTAGTTATAAGAAATTTATCTTATAAATTCTCTTATTAATTATTCCGTTTAAGCCAAGTCTTATTATAACTAATTTATAATAAAACAAATTCTTCTTCTCTTTAAATTATGGAATAAATTTTATAAGAAATTTATAAACTTTCTTATTATTGAAAAATCAATTCATAATTGATTTTATAAAATTAAAATAAACCAATTCGTGGATTATTTTAACTTCCATAAAAAGAATATATTTCTACAAATTTATTTATATAAATTTCTTTATACAAATTTATTTATCCATAATTTATAAAATAAATCGCACTAGATTTATTTTATTAATTAAACCAAAATTAATTGGTTTTTCTCCCTTTAGGTGGCCGGCCAACCAAGGAGGGTTGGCACCCTCTTTGGCCGGTCCAAACCGAGCCGAACCAACGCGAATTAAACTCATTTAATTCGCCCAAAAAGCCTTCAAAAGACTTAGCCATTTTTAGCTTCCATTGCGCCTCTGATTAACTCAGATTCGACTTATTTCTCTTGATCGAAAAATTCAATTTTCAACTCGTTTTAAATCCCTCGGATTACTCGTAGTGCGTGTGACTAAATAGGCTTTCGATTTATGTTGGCCGTCTATAATTAACCAATTATAGAACGATCATGAGTGGCACCTAGTAGTACATCATGATCCCCAATTAATCGAAAGATCAACGGTTGACCTCAGAAGAAATTCTGAAACCCTTCAGCAGCTCTAATGAATCGTGCCCCATTCCCTTCACCACCTTATACCCACTTGGTTCAGGACACGGTCTATGGTGTCAGTCCCCACTAGGCTGACTACGTCACACCTAGCCCAAGTAGTGTCTTTCTCGTCCTTTGGATTTCTAATTACTCTCATGTAAGAGACTCGCACTCTAAACATGATATACTCTGGCCAGAGGTTTTTGAGTAACAATCCGACGATAGGCCTAGGTATACATCTCCTCGCAAGGAGTGGTGAATCCTTTGTAGGTTGTTCAAACATCTTCGGGCACTTTGGCTTATACCCAATCATCCTGGGTCCACACCTCCTTGGAGATGCTTGCTTAAGATATTAAAGTATAAGTCTCCATGACCAAGATGACTTGAACACCGCAAGTCAAAGGAACATCGCACTTAAGCTGCAGTAAGAACTTCATTGACATATCTATATAGATAACCATATGAAGTTTTACAGCTAGTCACTCCAATGAACTAGTTCCCTTAACTAGCATCCATGTTTATCTCCGGACATCCCAATGTCACCAGCCAGTGAGAATCAGCTGATTAGAGAATAACCCATGCTAGTCTCAACAGAATTGATAGTGTCCGTTTTTATCAATTCATCGACTAGGGATATTTTCAATACTTCACATTTGCACATTTAGAGATAATCACAAGTTGCGATCCCATCACAAATTCTCTTATGCTGTGAGTTGTATTGCGGACATTCAGTAGATGAGTTTAAGATCCCAATCAAATACATAAACATGTATACTCAAATAGTGAATTATCATTTATTAAAATAAATGTTTACAATCATAAGGCGATTGCCTTAGGACACTTCTCTCATATCAGTAACATGATTTGTCTTAGAATTGGATAATTGTTATTTTGTTCCTTCGTTAATAAAGAACATTGTATCTATTTCATGCTTGAATGAAAAGGGTTATCATTTAACTTTTAGTAACAATTGCTGTTACATAACTTTAATTGGTGTTCATTATGGAACCGAAACTTTATGCAATGGTATCTACACGTTAGATTTATCCGGTGACGTTTTCAATATCGAAGTTAGCAACAAACGTGCTCGAATAGATAATCAAATAGACTCCTATATGTGGCATTGTCGTCTTGGTCATATAAGCAAGAAATGCATGACCAAATTACATCGATCTGGAATTCTGGAATCATTTGAACCCGGTTCATTTGATACATGCGAATCATGCCTAAAAGGCAAGATGGCCAAATTACCCTTTTCCGGAAAAGGTAAACCAGTGGGAGAATTGCTTGGTCTAATACATACTGATGTATGTGGACCAATGTCAACTCTTGCACAAGGAGGCTATAGCTACTTCATTACCTTTATCGATGATCACTCACTATTCGGGTATGTGTTCTTAATGAAACACAAATCTGAAGCTTTTGAGAAATTCAAAGAGTTCAGAAGTGAAGTAGTGAAACAGCTTGGCAACAGTATTAAAATACTTCGATCCGATCGGGGTGGTGAATACTTAAGTCAAGAGTTTCAAGATTATCTTAGGGACAATGGGATATTGTCTCAATGGACTCCGCCATATACACCACAGCATAATGGTGTATCTGAGAGGCGTAACCGAACCTTGATGGACATGGTTAGATCTATGATGAATCATGCAACTCTTCCAAAATCCTTTTGGGGCTATGCGCTTAAGACAGCTGTTTACTTGCTAAACAGAGTCCCGACCAAGGTAGTCTCTACAACTTCATATGAGACATGAAATAGTAAGAAACCACATTTATCTCACCTAAAGATATGGGGTTGTCCTGCTTATGTAAAGAGGACTATATCAGACAAATTGGATGCTAAGTCTGATAAATGTCTATTTATTGGATACCCTAAGGAAACGAAGGGTTACTAATTCTATCATCCCTTGGAACAAAAGGTGTTTGTTTCAAGGCATGCTGTATTTCTAGAAAAAGAATTTCTTTTACAAGAAAACAGTGGAAGTAGCATTGAACTTGAAGAAGTTCAAGAAACTCCAATAGACATTACAGAGACACCTAGTCTAGACCCACAACCGATAACTCATAATGATGAGCTATCAGTTGAACCTAAAACAACACCACTTCTTCGTAGGTCTGATAGGACACGCAATATTCCAGAGAGATACGGATTTCTCATAAGTGAATCGAACGACGTGTTACTCATTAACAATGACAAACCTATCAATTATGAAGATGTTCTGAATAATTCAGAAAGGGATAAATGGTTTGAAGCCAAGAAGTCGGAAATGGATTCCATGTACAAAAATCAAGTATGGGACTTGGTTAACCCACCTGAAGGGATTAAGCCCATAGGGTGCAAGTGGGTTTTCAAGAAAAAAAACTGTCATGGAAGGTAATGTTGTTACCTTTAAGGCTAGATTAGTAGCAAAAGGATATCGTCAAAAATAAGGAATTGATTATGACGAAACCTATTCGCCAGTAGCTATGCATAAATCTATTCGGATGCTCCTGGCAATAGCAGCTCATTATGATTATGAGATATGACAAATGGATGTGAAAACATCTTTCCTTAATGGAAACCTACTTAAGGATGTATACATGATACAACCTGAAGGTTTCACAACGGTTGATAAAACCAAAGTATGCAAGCTTCGACGATCCATATATGGACTAAAGCAAGCATCCAGGAGCTGGAACATCCGTTTTGATGAGACAATCAAAGAGTTTGATTACTCACAAAATCTGTACAAGAAGGTTAGTGGGAGTGCAGTCGTATTCCTAATGTTATATGTCGATGACATATTACTTATAGGAAACGATATATCAGTCTTACAGTCAGTTAAAATTTGGTTGTCCAAAACTTTCTCCATTAAAGATCTGGGAGAAGCAACCTATATGCTTGGATTAGAATCTATAGAGATAGATCAAAACGATTAGAATCTATATAAAGGACCCAAGACAAGGCTTGGAATTCATTCGAAATAATCCAAGTATTTTTGCTTGGGCTCTCTCCCTCTCCTCCCTTCTTCCTCTTGGCCGGCCACAAGCCTCTCCCCCTTTCTTCTTGCCGTGAGCACAAGGAGAAGCACCGAGGCGACGAAGTTCTTCCGTTGGGACGATCTTCCTCTCCGGCCATCATCACCTTGGGATTGGGCGCAAGTCATCTTCCTCCTTCTTGCCGGAATTGTGATTCCGGTCAACCTTGGTGGTGAGTTTTTTCGATGTGATTACTTCTCTCTTGGTTTTTGTCGCGTTCTCGGAGAATCTAGTAGTTCTCGAGAACACGAAACTCGTGGCTTTGCGAAGTCATCCCGAAGATACTCGGCGTGGACGCGAATAGAGGTGGAGCTTCCGAGGGACGCTTACGGTTGGATCTCGTCCCTTTCTTCGAGTTACGCGAGGTAACAAGTAAATTAGTTTACGTTTCTGCAAAATTTTTAATATATGATCATGTCTACACAACATAAGGTTGCATGCTTAGATGTGTGGTTAAATAATTTGAGAAATTATTTAAGCTAAACCTTCCGCTGCACATAATTAATTTTAAAATTACGAACCCGCATCCATGTCAACATGCACCCGGTCCCAACAGTGGTATCAGAGACGGTTAATGTTCGACATAATCATATAATTGTTTTACGAAAAACTTTGTCATGATCTCAATTTTGGAAAAAATTTTCAATTATGGAAACTTTCCAATTATGGTAAAGTTTAGATTTAGGAATTTCAAAGTTTGGAAATCCTCATGAAATTTCGTAAACTTTTGAAATATCCCTGTTTCTGAAATTTTATGATAATTGTGAAAACATTCCATTTTTGGAAACTTTCCAATTTTGGAAATTTCCAATTTTGAAAATTTTTCAATTTTGAAAATACGTAAGTTTTCTTTGTACCAGAAACTTACAATTATTCTGAAATTTTTTTATTTTTGGAAACTTTCCATTTATGGAAAGCTCACAATTTTGGGCACTTTCTTTCAAGAAAGTCTAGACAAATTATGGGAATATTAATTGACATTTAAATTCATAATTGAAAATTAAATTATTTATAAAATTCTTTATTTTGGATTAAGCCTCGGGGAGCCGTCCAATTTAAAGTTAGTTGTTATAATTAAATTTCCTAAATTGAATTTAAATTGTCTAATGTTTAATTTGGATTGAGCCTTGGGGAGCCGTCCAAATTATATTATCAATAAATTCTTATTTTGGATTGAGCCTCGGGGAGCCGTCCAAATTAAGTTATTTATTGATATTAATTTTCCATAAATAAAATATGTGATCAAATCTTGGAAATTTTTGAGGTGATTCTCAAACGATAATTTTCTTATTTGATTTATGAGGTGATGCTCTTACATATTATTGTCTCCAAAATTAATTAGGAAAAATTGTTTCCTATAGAGTATAATTCCTTAAATAAGATTTTCATGAAAATAATATGTGGTTGAATTAAGGGAATCTGTCTCTTAATTTAATAAGATTTGATTTAGAGAAATCAAAGTCTTATACATATTATTTCCGAAATTGATTATGACAATTTAGGAAATTATTTCCCAAAACAATTCCTTGAATAAAGTGTGAAATTAGAATTAGGAAATCCGGTTCCTAATTCAATTAATGAGACTTGATAAATTAAGTCGCATACATACTTTATTAAGGAAATCGTTAGAACATGACATAATTATATGTCATGAATGTGCTTAAAAGAAAAGGATGAGACCCAAAACCCCTTACTGGCAACATAGTTACCTTTACCAACTCTGACTGCCTGATTAGAAATTTGCAAGACTCAGAAGTCATGCTTAAGGATACTAGGAAAAATAATGTTTATACTATAAGTCTACCCTTAGTCCCTAAATGCCTCTTAACTCAGTTAGAAGAATCCAACCTCTGGCATAGGAGATTAGGTCACACTAATCTAAGATTAATTTCAAAAATCACCCAACATGGCTTAATTAAAGGAATACCAAAAATTAAGAACCATGATAACATGATATGTGACTTATGCAACCAAAGTAAACAAACAAGGTCTAATCACAAACAAATTCAATCAGACCTAACTCAAACCACACTTGAGGTCCTGCACCTTGACCTATTTGATTCACATGGAACCAAGTCACTAAGCGGAAACCGGTACTGCTTAGTAATTATCGATGATTACTCTAGGTTTACTTGGGTAAGGTTCCTAAAGACTAACGATGAAACCCTAAACCTATTTATTGATTTTTGTAAGATAATTGAAAATCAAAATGATACCAAAATCAAAAGACTTAGGAGTGATCACGAGGGAGAGTTTGAAAAACAAAGGTTTGAGGAATTTTGTAAGATAAACGGGTATATTCATGAATTTTCGTGTCCTATAACCCCCCAGCAAAATGAGATAGTAGAAAGGAAAAATAGAACCCTACAGGAAGCTCTAGGACTATGCTCAATGAATTCAACCTAGCTAACCAATTTTGGGCAGAAGCAATTAGTATGACTTGCTATATCCGAAATAGGGTCCTAATTAACAAACGACATAATAAAACTCCCTATGAACTATATTACGATAGACTTCCAAATCTACATTACCTAAGAGTTTTTGGGTACAAAGTCCATATCCTAAATACCAAGGACTACCTAGGGAAATTCCAGTCTAAGTTAACCCCTGGAATATTTTTAGGATATTCAATAACAACCAGGGCCTATAAGGTCTACAATAAACAAACTAACAAAATTGAAGAAACAACCAATTTAATATTTGATGAGGAAACTAATTCAAAATCTGACAATCCAAATCTGAATCCATCAAATGTTGATCAGGAAGATAATGAACAAATTATTGACCCATCAATTGAACCACTAGTTGAACCTCTAAATGAACTGACTATTGAACCAACTACTGAGTCAATTGAACCAATAATTGAACCAACCCAAGTAGTTGAACCAAATACTGAATCGAACCATCCAGCCGGACCTGAGGCTGAACCAAGTTCTAGAAGAACCAAGAAACCTAGACTTAGTCACCCAACTGATCAAATTGTGGGTGATCCAACCTTAGGAGTCAGAACTAGGTCTTCCTATAGAAATCTTAGTCAGATCACACTGATTTCAAAAATTGAACCTAAGACTATAGAGGAAGCCTTACCTGATCCTGATTGGATCATAGCAATGCAAGAGGAGTTAGCCCAATTTGAGAGGAACCAAGTCTGGGAACTAGTACCTAAACCTAAGGGCAAATCCATTATTGATACTAAGTAGGTGTTTAGGAATAAGCTAAATGATCAAGGGGAAATAGTTAGAAATAAAGCCCGCTTAGTAGCTAAAGGGTTCAGTCAAGTCGAAGGGTTAGACTATGACGAAACCTATGCCCTAGTAGCCAGACTTGAGTCCATTAGAATGTTGTTAGCCTTTGCAGCCCATAAAGGATTTAAACTTTACCAAATGGGTGTAAAGTCAGCCTTTCTGAATGGGTTTATTAGAGAAGAAGTCTATGTAGGACAACCCCCCGATTTTGCGGACTTAGAAAAACCTAACCACGTTTACAAACTCAATAAGACTCTGTATAGACTAAAACAAGCACCTAGGACATGGTATTAACGTCTATCAACCTACCTCATCTCTAAGGAATTTAACCAAGGACAAATTGACTCAACTCTTTTTGTTAAGACCTTAGAAAGAGACATTTTCATTGCCCAAATCTATGTTGACGACATAATTTTTGGATCCACCAACTCAAATTTCTTAAAAGAATTTGTAAAAATAATGGAAAACGAATTCGAAATGAGCTTAGTTGGTGAGCTCAACTTCTTTTTAGGATTACAAATTAAACAAACTAGGGATAAAAATTATGTTCATCAATTCAAATATGCTAAGGAGTTAATAAAGAAATTTAAAATAGATAACTCCAAAAGCATAAGTACCCCTATGGTCACAAATGTAAAAATAGATAGTGACCCTGAAGGTAAACCTGTAGACCTTAAACTATATCGAAGTATGATTCGTAGTCTACTGTACCTTATAGCTAGCAGACCTGATATCCTTTTCGCTGTAGGAATGTGTGCTAGATACCAAACCTGTGCTAAGGAAACACACTTAGCAGCCCTAAAAAGAATACTTAGATACATTAAGGGCACCCTAAATGTATGGATTTAGTATCCTAAGACCTCAACTTTTGACCTGTCAGGATACTCTGATTCTGACTATGCTGGATGCAAACTAGATAGAAAAAGTACAAGTGAAAGCTGCCAACTTTTAGGAAATAGTTTAGTCAGTTGGTGCAGTAGAAAGCAACACTGTGTAGCTCCATCCACAACCGAAGCTGAATATGTTGTTTTAGGAGAGTGTGTAGCACAACTCCTATGGTTGATGCACACTCTTAAGGACTTCCAGCTTGATTACACCCAAACCCAAGTCTACATTGATAACATAAGTTCAATTAATCTAACTAAGAACCCAATCCAACACTCTAGAACAAAACATACAGAGGTTAAACATCACTTCGTAAGAGATCATGTAGCCAGGGGTGAAATAATCCTTAAGCATGTAGATTCAAAGTCAAACTTAGTTTATATCTTCACCAAACCCTTACCTGAGTCTGAGTTCAGCTCACTAAGAAGGCAGTTAGGGTTATGCTTAGTAGTATAGGAATACTCTACTTATGTTTTCTGTTCAAAACTGATTTATTTCTTATTTGTTATTTAAATTTATTTTAAAAAATCATTTTTATCTTGAAATTTAAAATGATTTCCGAGTTAGTTTTTTTTTGAAAAACTTACCCCCTTCAAAACTAGGGTTTTTTTTTTTCAAATGACTTAGCTTAAGCCCTAACCCTAGAACTGCATGCACCTATAGATCTAGAAGCCAGTATCTCACAAGCACCTTAGGGTACTTTTGATTGATAACCTAGACTGGGTTGAGATGCTTAGGTCTATGCCTTGATTCAAGATGCTTTAAGTCAGTGCATCTGTAGTAATTGGGGCAATAAATACCAATTGAACAGTAATCAGGTTAAGTGTCAAGCTTAAAAAATCTAACTTGATCAGATCACATAACTTGACTAACTCTAGTGAAAGCTACTATTTATAACAGTTAGTAAGTAGCTAGCTGGGTTAGACATGACCCAAAAGAGAAATTTTAAATTGTTTTGGTCCAGTTAATGCATAGAATTGGTTCAATACAGCAGTTTACTTTCCTTACTCAGTTTACTTTCCTTACTCATTTTTTTTGCTATATTTTGTTTTTGATATATGGCAAGGGGGGAGAGATTGGAAAGGAGAAAAAAAAGTTTTTTTAAGTTAAAAATTTAATTTTTTTAAAACTTTATCTCCTTTTTTTTCAAAAAGCAAAGTACTTTAAAATCCTTTTTGAAAAATTTTCTAAGTACTTCAAATATTTAAGAAAAGTTTCTAAGTACTAAAAATTATTTTTGAAAATTTTCTAAGTACTTAACTTCAAATATTTAAGAAAAGTTTCTAAGTACTGAAAATCGTTTTTGAAAAATTTTCTAAGTACTTCAAATGTTTAAGAAAAGTTTCTAAGTACTAAAAATTCTTTTTGAAAATTTTCTAAGTACTTAACTTCAAATGTTTAAGAAAAGTTTCTAAATACTGAAAATCCTTTTTGAAAATTTTCTAAGTACTTAACTTTAAATGTTTAGGAAAATTTTCTAAGTACTAAAAAACCTTGTTGAAAACTTTCTAAGTACTTACTCCAAAGTTTTCTTACTGAAAATTTTCTAAGTGATAGAACTTCAAAATTCTCTTGAAAATTTTCTAAGTGCTAAAGCTAAATGTTTTGAAAAATTTTCTAAGTACCCAACCTAAGAATATTTTTCTAACTTAAAAATCTCTTTTGAAGATTTTCTAAGTATTAAAAACCTGAAAAATCTCTTCATTCTATAAACAAAAGACTTAGAAATGTTTTCAAAAACCCCACGCATTTTTGAAAAACTCAGGGGGAGATTTCTCCCAGGGGAGGAAATTAAATCTGTTACTTTACCTATTTGATTAACTTAACTTTATTAACCAGGTTGTCATAAATCAAAAAGGGGGAGATTGTTGGTGCAGATAGCACCTAAGTCAAACCTGGGTTTTGATAATGGCAAAGGGTTCAGAAGTTAAGATGTTGTTTTGTTCTAACTTGCTCACTGAGTGTGCAGGAAGAAGCCCTAGGTACACTAGGCAAGAAGTCTTGGCAAAGGGCTGGGCAAAGAAGTCCTGGTCAAAGACTGGGCAAGACGACCTGACCGGAAGTCGGGCAAAGAAGTCCTGGTTGAGGACTGGGCATGAAGTCCTGGCAAGGGGCTGGGCACCGAAGACCTGACCGGAAGTTGGACACGAAGACCTGGTCAGGTGGATTGGGCAAAAGTCCAACCGGAGGAGCCAGTTGGCAAAAGGTAAACTCTCCTGAGAGGAGTAGGTGAGGACGCGTTCCCCGTCGAGGGAACAGTAGGCGTCGATTCGACCTAGGGTTCCATTTGGGAGACCCAAAGTCAGAACCAAGACAGCTACGGCTATAAATATTGACTAACAATCTTGCTTTGTTTGTGTTGGAACTAACCTTGGTTGCAGGGACCGAAGGATTGTGTTTCTGCAGCTCAGAATGCCCTAAAGGAAGGGGTAGACAACTGGGCTACGCGCCCGGGAGGTCCCGGGCGCCCAAGGTGAAAGGCCAAAACAACAATTAACTAAGACTGCTTCGAAACCACACTGGGCTAGGTGCCCAGGAGGTCTCGGGCGCCCAAGGTCAAAGCCAAAGCGGCCATCGAAGCAAATCTGCTACGAAACCATTGGACCAGGTCAAGCTAGGCGCCCAGGAGGTCCTGGGCGCCCCAGTCAGACCAGGGGCCGAATCGGAGGGGATAAGCACTGTCTGAGCTGCGGATAGAGGTTTTCGCAGATGAAGGCACGTGTTAGGCGTCCCCAACGGATCAGGCACCCCCAGGAGCACTATAAAAGGGTGCTCGACCCCAAGGCTTCAAGAACACAATTTCTCAACGCTCCAAAGCTTTTCGTTCAAGCGCTACGCCCCGGCAAACTCCGACTTCGAGATTCCTGAGCCGACGACGACCCTCTGCTTCGAAATACGATCCACATCGGGCGTCGGTAAAGAAAAGTTTAGCTATTTTAAATTCCTGAAATATTCTTGTACTCAACTTGTAAACTCTTTTTGCGCGATTATAGTATTGCCCAAAGTAAACGGTCAAGGACCGTGGGCCTTGGAGTAGGAGCCGATCGCGACTCCGAACCAAGTAAAAAATTGACTTGTGTTCCTGTGTGATTTATTTCTTTTCACTGCGTATTTTCTCTTTCCTAAGTCCGAGAAGTTTTTAACAATATTCACCCCCTCTATCGTTTTCTTCGATCCAACATGTGCTGTGTTGATTTGTCTCGTCATTTTATATGTTACAATTTATTGTTTTGCTTGCAAAATATATCTAATAAATTCTTAACTAGATCCCGACCATAAACACAAAAGCCGGCGATCAACTCGTCGCCTTTTCCACAGTCGAACGGTTGAGCAAAGTGCAAGGCCAATTTTGGTAATTGACTAAGTTGCAATTTGGATCGTTAGATACGGCACGAGACGGTCGATGGGAAACGACTCTCTATTCGGATTGAATTTTAATCCGTAGGCATAGAGAGGTCTCTCGGATTGACTAGGTATTTATTTGCTAGGGAAATCCGCCAAGCTATACCCAACAGTTGGTATCAGAGCTGAGGTTTCCGGCTTTGTGTGTTTAGGATTGGTTATTTTTGTAATTTTTCATACATTTTTATTTTTGATGATGCGTGGATGTGTGTAGCCTAACTTTGTGTTGCAGGCGTGAGATTCTAACTTCATGGCCAAAATATTATTTGTGTGAATGTTTGTAATTTTTGTAATAATTCAATCCTCGAGGTTGACGAGGCTAGGTATTTAATTTTTGTAATTAAATACGGCACATGTTTAGCCGAGTTTTTTATTTTACAGTTGATCTAGATTCATCTACACTCCTTCGTGGAGTATAGGATCAATGATGTAAATAATTAACTCTTCATTTTGGCACGGAGAACCCTCAAGGTAGCATGCGCAGAAGGAAGGGAGGAGTGGACGAAATGACAGCACGACTGGAGGCACATGAGAGACCAAGGGGCTATGAAAGTTGGAAAATCTAGGATTTTTCACTATTATTATTTTCATGATGTTGGTTGTGTGCTTGGTTGTGTGGTAGTGCTAGAAAATTCCTCGAGATAAACTACTATGTGGGAGAGGGACCCTAAGGGTCCCACGACTTCCATTACAATTCGATAAGTGATGTGAACAAGTCTGCGCGTCGGCTCTGAGTGCCTTCCTCCCCATCGGATGGACTTGTTCTGCGGATCACTGGGTCGAAAAATACTGTAGAAAATTATTGAAGAGTGTGTGGACTTTCCCATCGGAAGGGACATAATCAGAAATAATTTTCTTGGTGTCGTGTAATGATGCACACTTAGATGCGAATAATAGTATCCTCTTCATCGGAGTCACTATTATTATTTTGCAGAGCCGAAGGAAACCAACTATTGATCTTGCTTGTCAAAATGTTAGGTTGACAAGATAGTAAGATCAATGGGTAAAATCTCCTCTTACGAATGAAGGGATTCGTATACGTCCACACCATCGTGGCTTGCGAATTTCTCGGTGTACAGAGGTGTTGGTGAAATTCAAAAATTAATTGTTTTGAGGAATCAATTTATTTTCGATTTCTAAAGTAGTGTATGTTGTGATTCTTCGGTTTTTCATAAATGACTTTTACTCCACTTGCAACCATTCTTAAGGACAATAAACTTACTGACCCTAATTATATTGACTGGAAGAGGAACCTAGACCTTGTCCTCACTGCTGAGGAGTATAAATTTGTACTCTTCGAAGAATGTCCAGAAAAGCCTAAAGAAGACTCTGGTGAAGAGTTGAGGGAGCGTTATAGGAAGTGGAAAAAGACAGATGAGATGGCGTGGTGTTACATTCTGGCATCGATATCGAATGTGCTGCAACATTAGCATCAGGTCATGCCCACTGCCAGTGACATGATGCTGAACTTCAAAGACCTCTTCGGGCACCAAGGTCGAGCTGCTAGGTAAAGTGCGATGAAGAGTTTGATGTCAACCACTATGGTTGAAGGGACACCCGTTAGGGAGCATGTCCTAAAGATAATGGCTCATCTCAATCAAATTGAGGTTCTGGGAGCTGAAATCGACGGGGAATCTCAGGTCGATATCATACTTCAGTCTCTGTCGAAGAGTTTTGATCAGTCAACCTCAACTATAATATGAACAAGAAGAATTATACATTGGGTGAACTGCTAGGAGAACTCCAGGCGGCAAAGGCACTCTTTCAAAAGAACACACATGCCTTAGTAACTCAAAAGATTTCTACTTCTGAGCCGAAAGGCAGGAAGAAGAAGAAACGAGGACGGTTCAAGAAGGCAGGAGCATCGCAAGGACCCCGGACTGGTGTGAAGAAGTCAAAGGGCAGGTGCTTCACATGCAAGAAAACTGGGCACTGAAAGGCGGACTGTCCCCGTCGTATAAGCAAAGGTATATCTTCAGCCCTAGTTGTTGAAACATGCTTAGCGGTGCTATCTATCAGTACCTGGTGTGTAAATACAGGAGCTACTGACCATGTCTGTAATACTCTACAGGGGTTCTAGGAAACCCGACGGCTGGTGAATGAAGAAATCATGGTCTACATGGGCAATGCTACAAGAGTAGCAGCAGTAGCAGTGGGAGTCTTTTATTTATCTTTTGAGAAAAATAAAATGTTAGTTCTGAGAGATTACCTTTATGTACCTTCATTTAGAACGAATTTAATTTCAGTTTCTAAGTTATTTGAGGATGAATATTCTGTTACTTTTGATAATAAAGTTGTTATTAAGAGAAACAGAGAGATTATCTGTTCGGGTACGTTGATTGACAATCTGTATACTCTAGAACCAAAACCTCCCACAATGCACACTGAAGTAAATAGCTCATCATCTAACTTAAATAAAAGAAAAGAACCTTCTAAGATGAATTAAACATATCTTTGGCACCTTAGGCTTGGTCATATTAACTTTAGTAAGATTCAGATGTTGATAGCCGATGGGCCCTTGGGTTCATTGGTAGTGGAGAATCTCCTGACCTGTGAATCTTGCTTGGAAGGGAAGATGACCAAGAGGCCTTTCAAGGCTAAGGGGTATAGGGCCAAAGATGTGATAGAGCTGATTCATTCTGATGTATGTGACCCTATGTAAATCCAGGCTAGAGGAGGCTTTGAATATTTTGTCACTTTCATTGACGATTATTCAAGGTATGGGTACATTTACCTGATGCGCCGCAAGTCTGAATGCTTCGATAAGTTAAAAGAATTCAAAGCTAATGTGGAGAAACATCGAGGTAAAAGTATCAAGACACTGCGATCAGATCGTGGTGGCGAGTACCTCTCTGGGGAGTTTAGGAGCTACCTGTCAGAAGCTGGGATTCAGTCCCAGCTAACTGCACCCGGCACACCCCAGTAGACCGGAGTTGCAAAAAGAAGGAATAGGACACTTATGGAAATGGTTAGGTCAATGATGAGCTATTCAGACTTACCTGATTTATTCTAGGGATATGCTCTGGAAACGACAGCGTACATAGTGAACTTGGTTCCATCTAATTCAGTCCCTCGTACTCCCACAGAACTATGGACTGGGCGCAAGCCCAGTCTAGGACATGTTTGGATTTGGGATAGTCCAGCACACGTGCTGAAGGGAGATACTGATAAGTTGGAATCTCGTACGGAGGTGCGTCTGTTCGTAGGCTATCCCATGGGAACGAAGGGTGGTTTGTTCTATAGTCTTAAGGATCAGAAGGTAATTGTTAGCACAAATGCCAGATTCTTGGAAGAGGACTATATGATGAGGCATAAGCCAAAGAGTAGACTAATGCTGGATGAGTTAAGGGGGGACATGTTGGATCGAAGAAAATGATAGAGGGGGGGTGAATATCGTTATAAAATTTTCGGACTAAGAAAGAGCAAATACGCAACAGAAAGAAAATAACGTACACAAGAACACAAGTCGATTTTTTACTTGGTTCGGAGTCGCGGTCGGCTCCCACTCCAAGGACCGTGTTACTTTGGGCAAATCTATATTCAGAAAGATTTTTACAGATTGAAAGTACAGATATAGAATTTGTAAACTAAGTCACAACACTTTCGTAAATTTAAAACTTTATCGACGCCCAAGATAGATCAAATTCCAGAGCAGAGGGTTGGCGGCGACGCTGAAATCTCGAAATGGAACTTTGCCGGAGCGTAGCGTTTAAGCGAAAGTGTTTGGAGCGTTGGAAAGAATGGATGTTGAAGCCTTGGGGTCGAGCTCCCTTTTATAGTGTCCATGGGGGCGCCTGATCCGTTGGGGGCGCCTGACACGTGCCTTCACCTACGAGAACCTCAATCCGCAGCTCGGTCAGCGCTTATCCCCTTCGATTCGGTACCTGGGCTGACTGGGGCGCCCGTGACCTCTCGGGCGCTTGAGCTGACCTGGTTCATTGGCTTCGTGGCGGATCTGCTTCGATGGCCGCTTTGGCTTTGACCTTGGGCGCCCGGAACCTCCTGAGCGCCTAGCCCAATGTGTTTCGAAGCAGTCTTGCTTCTTGGCAGTTTTGGCCCTTTACCTTGGGCGCCCGTGACCTCCAGGGTGTAACGCCAGCTTTTTTTTTTTTCCTAAAGCGGCGTTACGTTAACATACATAGGGGCATGTGAACATCGTAATGCAGCGGAATATCTTTAAACTTACACATGCACCTAACTACCATTCCTAACATAATGGCATGGGAACTTAGCATATTAACTTCATACTTAGCATCATATCATGAAGTCACATAAGTCATCCTTTAAGCACATAAGTTGCAAATGTAAAGTTTAGCAAAAAACTCGTAATATATTGTTTCTTGGCCAAGTCACTACCACACACATATTCTTGCCCTCCTGCTGCTTCCTTATTGTCCCCTTGCATGATCTGCGGTATAAGGAAAGTAAAACTATAAGCACATAGGCTTAGTAAGACTCTTTCCTACTCACTAAATCCATTCATCACTTAATCATAAGCACATGAAACATTAACATAACTTGGTGCTCTACATAGGACATAAGCATCTAAGATCATTTTGCATGACATAGTTCTGATATAGTGCATGAACATAAAATACACTTAACATGACATAATACATGACATGAACATAAACATAAATAAACATAACATGACATGATACATGACATAAACATAAACATACATAAACATAACATGGCATGATACATGACATAAACATAAACATACATAAACATAACATAGCATGATACATGACATAAACATAAACATAATTATACTTAACATGACATGCTTTCTAATATAGCATATGGGCATCTTCTTAACATAAACTTAAACATAAATGTTTACTATCATGCATATTTCTTAACATGAAACATCACCATAAAACATTACTATCATGGCATAATGCATAACATGAATGAATGCATGAGTTGAATGCATATACATAAGGATGCTTAACTTTTAAAATCATACTTTTAAATACTTAAACATAATCATCACATCATTGGGGTCCCTGGCTTGTACCACATACATACATCATGTGCACGCATCCCTAAGTAAATATGAGGTAGCTAGTCTCGACCTACTAGGGTAAGGACAGCTATGGTAGTCCCAGAACCGTGGACAACATAGTCAGTAGTCCAGAACCGGGGCGTTCTTAAGGTGCCCATCCCTGTTGGACAGCTTCGGTAGTCCCAGAACCGTGGACAGCACAGTCGGTAGTCCAGAACCGGGGCGTTCTTAAGGTGCCCATCCCTTGGACCCATACTTCGGTCCGGTACAAGCCCATTCATAAGTAACATAACTTTACATGCTTCATCATTCATAAGACATTCATAGCATACTTAGACATAACATAGCTTTGTTACATGAAGCATGACATAAAGCATACTTAACCTTTCATTGTTCATACTTAATGCATAGCATCATGATGCCTTAAAGGCATGAGCATTATCTTCATTCATAAAACATGTCATGCATCTTTATTCATAAAACATGACATGCTTACATAAAACATCATTTTTGTTCATAGTGCTTGCATTAACTTCATTCATAAACATGGCATGCTTACATAAAACATCATTCTTATTCATAGTGCTTGCATGATCATGGCATATAAGGTAAGCATTGCATTATATTCATTAAACATGACATGTTTACATAGACCATTATCCTAATCCATAGAGCTTGCATGATCATGATACATAAGGTAAGCATTGCATTATATTCATTAAACATGACATGTTTACATAGACCATTATCCTAATCCATAGAGCTTGCATGATCATGATACATAAGGTAAACATTGCATTTCATACAGAAGCATGGTATCCATCACAAGCATGCATAGGTAGGACTTCTCTAAACATGCTACATACTATCTAAGTGCATGGCATAGAACATAAGACATTCATGAATAAACCCTATTAAGCATGACATCTAACATGAACATACAACATGAAACATAGTACTTAAGGTTAGGGTTATAGGTAACATAATTTCTACCACATGCTTGAACCTTTATATATATATCATAATGAGCCATAAACCATCATTCTTCAAACCCTAACTCCACCTAAACCCCATTTACATGGCTTGGCCGAAACATGTAAGGGAGGGTTCCATCATTCAAATGACATGTAAGGTAGCATAAGGAAAAGAAACAACCATACATTACCCATAAGACCATAAGAAGCCATTAGGGCTCATGATTAGGGTTCACCATAACTTTTAGCCCTACTTTCTAGGGTTGGCCGAAACCTTACAAGGCCATGGGTACATGGAAAACATTTCATAAAGTTCCCAATTAACCATTAAACACCAACCATACCATACCATAGGGGCCTTTGGAACCCATACTTGAAGTAAACCCTAACTTTTAGCCCAACTTCTCATCTTGGCCGAAACCCTACAAGGGTCACAAGACTTGTAAAAATTCATATCAATCACCATTAATCCCCTTGTAACATGAGGAAACATAAGAAGCTTGCTTGAAGAGTTAGATCTAAACCCCAACCATAAAAACATGGTGGTGGCCGAAACCCTAAAGGGTATTAGGGTACACCAAAAATTCTCCAAATCCTATTTTATTCTTTATACATCATAAGAGAACATTAGAAAGCATAAGTGAGATTTTTAACATCACCTTGGACCCAAAACCCATGGTGGCCGAAACCCTAGGGTTAGGGTTCATGACTTTTTTTTCCCAACATAAGATCCCAAATAAACTTCATATTATGATAACTTCAAGGAGAGCTATTATACCACAGGTGAGGGAGACTTACCTTAGATTATCTTGGTTTTAGACCTTAGATTTGGGAGAAGGATGAAGACCTTGTTGCCTTTTGACCACCTCTAGCCTTTGTAACCTTGAACAAGAACCTTGGATCTTGAAGGAGAGGACTTCTTGTGAACTTTTTCCAAGGAAAACCCCTCCTATGGGGTTCGGCTAGAAGGAGGAAGAAGGAGAAGAGAAAGGGCTTGGTGGATGAAGAGAAGAGGAATAACTCTTAGGTGTTAAGTTATCTCTCATTTATACACAATAAAGAGGGGCAAGTGAAGAGACATGGTGCCTCCTCTCATGGTGACTCTTCACTTCCTTTAGCCTTAACAAAAATCCACTTCATTCCCTCATAGCACTCCCTTGCTAGGTGAATTGGTTAGTGCATGCATGGTGGTACAAGAGGTCCAAGGTTCAATCCTTGGTGCATGCACCCATTTTTTTATTTTTATTTTATTTCAAAAATTCCCCTAAAACTCACCCATAATCATGCTAATATTCCTAGTCAAAATCCATTTATTTTTATATTAAATTCTACCTAAAATCCACCAATAATCATGGTACTAGAAAGCTCATATAAGGCCCATTAGTACTTAGTTTCTCAATTTAAATGAGAACAACATGGATTTCTAGCCTAAGGTTCGTACTAATATCTCTAGGTCCCTCGGAAAATTATCTAGACATGATCAATATTTTAAAGAAAATATTAAGAAAATTTTCCGGGTCGTTACACCGGGCGCCTAGTCCAGTGAACCACCCCACTCCTTTGGGGTGTCTGAGCTGCAGAAACACAATCCTTCGGTCTCTATAACCAAGGTTAGTTCCAAAACAAACCAAGCAAGAGTGTTAGCCATTATTTACAGTCGTAGCTGTCTTGGTTCTGACTTCGGGTCTCCCAAAGGGAACCCTAGGTCGAACTGACGCCTACTGTTCCCTTGACGGAGAACACATCCTCACCTACTCCTCTCAGGAGAGTTTACCTTTTGCCAACCGGCTCCTCCGGTTGGACTTTTTCCCAATCCACCTGACCAGGTCTTCGTGCCCAACTTCCTGTCAGGTCTTCTTGCCCAACTTCCGGTCAGGTCTTCGGTGCCCAACTTCCGGTCAGGTCTTCGTGCCCAACTTCCGATCAGGTCTTCGTGCCCAGTCCTCGACCAGGACTTCTTTGCCCAGCCCTTTGCTAGGACTTCTTGCCTAGTGCTCCTAGGACTTTTCCTGCACACTTAGTAGACTTGTTAGATCACAAATAGTACTTAACATTGAATCCTTTGCCAATATCAAAACAAGGTTCGATATGGTGCTTCCGACACCAACAATCTCCCCCTTTTTGATTTATCGTAACACAATTCAAAGTTAAGTGAAAATTATAACAATTTAAGCAAGAAGGTTAAGACTAATAAAACATAGCAATTCTAAACAGTAGAAAGTCTAAAACCTAAGTGAAAATTATAAAAGTTTAAGCAAGAAGGTTATGACCAATAAAACATAGCAATTCTGAACAGTAGAAAGTCTAAAACCAATGTAATTTTGAACAGAAAAATTTTCTCATACTCCCCCTGAATAATTGTGTTATAAAACAACTAACTTAACACTTAACTTTGACTTTTCCTCCCCCTTTGACATATATCAAAAATCATTTATGGGTGAACAACATATCTAACAGGGATTTTTGAGTTTTTCTAATGATATGCAATTTTTGTAAAACTTCTATGTGCTTCATGTTTTTGACAAAGTATTTTTTTTTCAAAAATAGAGTAAAAGCATTTGCACCAAAAAAAACTTTTTACACTTAGATAATTTTCCATTTGGAAAAGTTTTGCAGGTCTAAATTTTGTTAAAAAAAATTACTTAGGCAAAATTTTGATGCCAAATTTCCTTAAAAAAAGTCCACCTTTTAAAATTGGGAAAAAATTTGTTTACTAAAGAAAATTTTTCACATTTGGACGAATTTGCTTGGAAACACTTTGTGCATTTTGAAAAATACCATCTTTAAGAAATTTCTAGATAAGTTTTTCACCAAAAATAACTTTACTTAGAAACATTTGCCAAAATTTTTAAAAAGTTTTTGCTCAGACAAATTTTGTTTACTAAGGAAAAAAAATATGCACTTTAAAAATTTTGAAACACTTAGAAATACCTAGAAATACTTGAAAGCACTTGAAGTATTTTGACAGTAGTTTGAAATTTTAACAGCACTTAGCACTTAAAGAAAAAATTTGAAGTACTTAGAAATTTTTGCATTACTTTTTGAAAAAGAGATAACACTTTAAAAAATTTCCTTTCCCTCTCTCCTTTCTCTTCCCCTTAATGTGAAACTCTTCTCCTTATGTTTTAGACCATTTCTAATTGTAAAACTAAAACATTGCACAAATCTCCCTCATGATTTGAAATTTTCCCTTTGAAGCTTTTAAAAACATGCAAATTAATCTTTCGAAAGAATACATGAAAAGAGTTCTAAGTATAAAAATACTCATAAGTTCAGTTTGAAATAGTATTTTGTAACAAAGTTTCTGAGTATCACAAAGGAGATTCTAAGTTAAACTTTCTATGAAGAAGGGGAAAAGTTTAAGAAAGAATTTAATTGTTAATTTTACTTTTTCTACTCTCCCCTTTGGCCATATATCAATAACGAACTTTTGACTATATTTTGAAAGAAAATGTGTATCAGAGCCTATTAGTTTTACAAAATCAAAAGACAATTTTGAAAGATGTTTATATTTCAAAATGTCTAATTTAAGCAAGAATTAATGCCAAAGAATAGTTTGACATTTCTATTGAGTCCAAGCAAACAAAAAAATTTAAATATTTACTCAATAAATTTAGGTTCAGAATAATTAACCACTTAAAAAAAATTAAAAATTTCTTATGTCGAAAGACTTTTGAAAGAGTTTTCTTAAGAGTAGTATCTTTGAAGATATTTAAGTAATAAGCACCCGAAAGAAATTAAGTATTCTTTCTCAGAAAATATTTTAAGAAATTCTCAGTACTTGAGAAATATTATTAACCTTTTGGAGGATGTTTGAAATCATAATATTTTACTTGGCTTGGTTTCCTTTCCAGTCTGACACAATCCTACGAAACCTTGATAACTACAAGGATATTTCCCTATGTGTCCTGGAAGTTCTTCAAACTCAAGTAAATATTATTTTCAACAGTGATTACAAAAAACAACCAATTTTTGAAAGTGATAGTATAATAAAAGTATGATTAAAATGGTAGTATAAAAAAAATTATGATTTCAATAGGATTTAAAAATATAGTGCATGTAACCAGATTATTTTGTTATTAAATGATTCTTTTAATTTAACCTCCCCCTAAACTTGACCCAGTCCTAGGAAGCTTGTTGACTACAAGTACTCTTCCTCCGAGTCTTAAGGTTTGATTCAAATTATAAGAACTATCTAATAATTTAACAAAAACTATTTGTTCGAAATAACTTCTTTTTGGTTTAGACTCCCTCTAGATTTGACATGTCCTAGGAGTCCTTGTGGATCATGAAGTACACCTCCTCTGAGTCTTTAGGGTTTATCAAAAAGAACAATTTTAAATGCCCCTTTGAGTATGATAATTTTCAAGGAGATAATTTTCGAAATCATAATTTGGAATAATAGTACAGTTTTCGAAAAACATTTTGAAATGATGATAAATGATGATAATTTTTTAAAGATATAGTGATATAACAAGGTTTTTGAATCAATTTTTGAAAACCTTATTTTGAGATGATAATAAGTTTTAGAGCATAAGATTTTTGAAAAATCTGAATTTTTCGAAAAAGAAGGGAAAAAAACCTGTATCCGACACCGTCTGACTCTATCTAAGTGCCTTAAGGGACCTCAATATTGACCAAGTTTGACTGTGTTGACTATGTTTGACCAATCTATAATTGACCCAATCAAGTCCTAGATCGTAGTATAATTCAATCAATACTTGATGAGTTAATTTTGAAAACAAATGAAATTCAGTTTTTGAAAAAAAAAATGTTGAGTGGAAATTTAGAGTTAATTTTGGAAAAAAATTGAGTTAATTTTGAGTTGATTTTGAAAAAGTATTGAACTACATTATTAGGTCCTAGACATCTCACCTAGTTCTACATGACAAAATAGGTTACCTTATCTGTTTTGTGAGATGTTTTAACAAAAATGAAAATTTTAAGTTTGAAAAACATGGTTAATTTTAAAAGGTTAAATTAATTTTGAAAATGTTTATTAAGTTTAAGTCTATTTTGCAAAATTGTGTTGAATCTAAGATTAGTTGAAATTTGTGTTAGATTCAAATCTGACAATAGTAAAGTGAATTTGATTTTCTATAATTGACTTCCAGGTCTTGGCGAGGCACTAGGCCTTCTTTGGCCGTAACCTTATTGGATCATCAACCCTTTCCTTGACAAAGCCTTTTATAGAAAATTCATCTTCAAGTTACTTCTTGAAAGATTTTGGCCTAACTGGCTTAGGTCTTGAATCGGTAGCTTCGGCTAGTTCCACCAGACTAAACAGACCAAGTAGGGTATACTTGACCTTATTAGAAAGGTTTCCCTAATGTACTATCATCTCACCTCCACCCAATACTATGTTGTTCATATTTCAACTAAATCACTTTGTCCTTATTCTAACCAATCCTAATTCTAAGCATAATAAAAAAAATAAGATAAAAAGTAACACACAATTAAAGCAAACAATTATCTAAGTAAGGTCACAATTGGAGTAATACTCCGGATTTTCGAAGTTAGCAAGATTATGAATTAAATTTTCTAGCATATTGACCTTATGTGTTAAGGTTTCATTTTCTTGTTTCAATTTTCTAAAATTTGCTTTAACTAATTTATATGAATCAATCACATTATTCAAGGTAAATATTGGATTTTCAATTACTGTAAATTTACCTTTGTCGAACCAGCATTCTTGAGAGCTCTTTTTATTGTAGACAGTGAAGACTCACTCTTACGATTGGGACACTAGACTTGGTAATGTCCTCTCTCCGTGCATTTATAACATACTATATGACTGTTAGATTTTAAATCTACAATGTTACCTTTTGATTTGTTTTTGGAGGTCTCCCCCTTGATTTTAGACATCTTTCTTTTGCTTGATTGTTTCTTCGGCATTTTGTAGTGGTCGCGAGCCAACTGGACCAGTTTCCGGCGATCCCTTTCTTCGTTGTCAGATTTTGAGTCTGAGTCAGACTCAGGTACTGGTTGAGGCCTCTTTTACAGTTCTCTTGGAGTTTTAAATCACGCACAAATATTATTTATTAGAAATAAAAAGCGAAAAATCCGAAAAAAATTCTCAAACTGGTAGTTGCACCAAGTTTGAGTCACTCGCTCTGATACCACTTGTTGGATCGAAGAAAACGATAGAGGGAGGGGGGGGTGAATATCGTTATAAAATTTTCGGACTAAGAAAGAGCAAATATGGAGCGGAAAGAAACTAACATACACAAGAACACAAGTCGATTTTTTACTTAGTTTGGAGTCGCGGTCAGCTCCTACCCAAGGCCAACGGTCTTTGACCGTTTACTTTGGGAAATTCTATATTCAGAAAGATTTTTACAGATTGAAAGTACAGATATAGAATTTGTAAACTAAGTCACAACACTTTCGTAAATTTAAAACTTTACCAATGCCCGAGATGGATCAAATTCCGGAGCAGAGGGTCGTCGGCGGCGCTGAAATCTCGAAATGGAACTTTGCCGGAGCGCAGCGCGTAAGCGAAAGTGTTTGGAGCGTTAGAAAGAATGGATGTTGAAGCCTTGGGGTCGAGCCCCCTTTTATAGTGTCCATGGGGGTTCCTGATCCGTTGGGGGTGCCTGACACGTGCCTTCACCTGCGAGAACCTCAATCCGCAGCTTGGTCAGCGCTTATCCCCTTCGATTCGGCACCTGGGTTGTCTGGGGCGCCCGAGACCTCTCGGGCGCCTGAGTTTACCTGGTCCATTGGCTTCGTGGCGGATCTGCTTCGATGGCTGCTTTGGCTTTGACCTTGGACGCCCGGAACCTCCTGGGCGCCTAGCCCAATGTGTTTTGAAGCAGTCTTGCTTCTTGGCAGTTTTGGCCCTTTACCTTGGGCGCCCGTGACTTCCCGGGCGCCTAGCCCAGTGAACCACCCCACTCCTTTAGGGCGTCTGAGCTGCAGAAACACAATCCTTCGGTCCCTGTAACCAAGGTTAGTTCCAAAACAAACCAAGCAAGAGTGTTAGTCATTATTTACAGTCGTAGGTATCTTGGTTCTGACTTCGGGTCTCTCAAATAGAACCCTAGGTCAAACCGACGCCTACTGTTCCCTCGATGGAGAGCGCGTCCTCACCTACTCCTCTCAGGAGAGTTTACCTTTTGCCAACCGGCTCCTCCGGTTGGACTTTTGCCCAATCCACCTGACCAAGTCTTCGTGCCCAAATTCCGGTCAAGTCTTCTTGCCCAACTTCCGGTCAGGTCTTCGGTGCCCAACTTCTAGTCAGGTCTTTGTTCCCAACTTCCGATCAGGTCTTCGTGCCCAGTCCTCGACCAGGACTTCTTTGCCCAGCCCTTTGCCAGGACTTCTTGTCTAGTGTACCTAGGACTTTTCCTGCACACTTAGTAGACTTGTTAGATCACAAATAGTATTTAACTTTGAATCCTTTGCCAATATCAAAACAAGGTTCGATATGGTGCTTCCGGCACCAACAGGACGTTCTGACTGCAGGACCAATTGTTCAAGGGGACACACCACAAGTCACTGCACCGTGTGTCACTCAGGACACACAGGTAGTACCTCGTCACAGTGGGAGGGTTGTGAGACAGCCTAAGAGGTACATGTTTTTGGGAGAGTCTTCAGACTTGGTCCCAGGAAAGCATGAACTGGATCTCTGGACCTATGACGAGGCCCTCCAAGATAAAGATGCAGATTCTTGGCAAAGGGCAATGAAATCCGAGATAGAATCGATGGATTCTAACCATGTCTGGGAGCTAGTAGAACCACCCAATGGTGTAAAAACCATTGGATGCAAATGGATCTACAAAAGAAAGAGAGGATCAGACGGGAAGGTTGAGACATTCAAAGCAAGGCTTGTTGCGAAAGGGTACACTCAGAGAGAGGGTATCGATTATGAGGAAACCTTTTCGCCAGTAGCTATGCTCAAGTCGATCTAGATTCTCTTATTTATTACAGCTCATATGGATTATGAAGTTTGGCAGATGGATGTCAAGATAGCCTTCCTTAACGGGAGTCTTGATGACACCATCTACATGCAGCAACCAGAAGGTTTCATTGGCAAGGGCAAAGAGCATCTAGTGTGCAAGCTTAATCGATCGATTTATGGATTGAAGCAAGCTTCAAGGTCTTGGAACATCCGTTTTGACAAAGTAATCCAGTCATATGGATTTACTCAAAGTCCGGATGAGTCATGTGTGTATAAGAGATGTGACGAAAACGTCGTGATATTTCTTGTACTTTACGTAGATGACATTTTGTTAATTGGCAACAATGTCAAAGTGTTAACAGACGTAAGGGTCTGGCTATCAAAGCAGTTTGATATGAAGGACTTAGGAGAAGCAGCACACATCCTTGGGATCAAGGTCATAAGGGATCGCCAGAAAAGGATGTTGTGCTTATCCCAAGCTTGACACAGTCTTGTTTCGTTATAGCATGGAAAACTCCAAGAAGGGTTTCCTACCCTTCAGGCATGGAGTTCCTCTAACCAAGGAGATGTGTCCGAAAACATCAAAGGAGATAGAAGAAATGAAGGCGGTTCCTTATGCTTCAGCGGTCGGAAGCCTCATGTATGCTATGTTGTGCACGAGACCTGATATCTGTTTTATCGTGGGCATGGTTAGCAGATATCAGAGTAACCCTGGATAGGGACATTGGACAGCGGTAAAGCATATATTGAAATACCTGAGACGGACTAGAGATTATATGCTGGTTTACTGGGCAGACCAATTAGTCCCTATGGGTTATACGGACTCAGATTTCCAGTCAGATAGGGACAAAAGTAAGTCTACCTCAGGTTTTGTGTTTACTTTAGGAGGTGGAGCCATTGTCTGGAGGAGTGTCAAGCAAAAGTACGTGACGGACTCCACCATGGAAGCTGAGTATGTGGCAGCCTCAGAGGCAGCCATGGAAGTTGTATGGCTCAGAAACTTCATGATGGACTTGGATGTGATTCCTGGTTTGCCCAGAACTATCACAATCTTTTGTGATAACAGTGGTGCAGTTGCAAACTCGAAGGAACCATGAGCCCATAAGACGAGTAAGCACATAGAGCGCAAGTACCACCTGATACGAGAAATCGTAAAGCGAGGAGAAGTGGCTGTCACCAAGATTGCATCAGAGGACAACCTGGTAGACCCCTTCACTAAGGCTCTTCCATCTAGAGCTTTTAACAGGCATGTGGAGGGAATGGGAGTCAGATGTATGGCAGTGGGAGAATAGCAGTGTCTTTAAGTATAAGTGGGAGATTGTTAGATGTGTATACTGAAAGACATGACTTTTATTATATGAACATCTTTTATGAAAAGAGAATCACACTACACTAGGTGTCAATTTATAATAGTACATACACGAAGTCCCATTGCTTACCATTGTAGATAACATGGTATGTGATGCCACACGGAAGATCATGTTATCAGTACCTTACTTAGCATAAATAGAGGCTCACAACCTAGATGGAATTGGACAATCCATCGGGATGGTTGTAGTGTAGTCAGGTGTGGTTGATCTTGACCATAGGACTACACTAGTGTGCTATGAGTACATTGAGCAGGACCGAAACCCGAGGTTATCCAATATGTACTGACTAGATAATTGGATAGGACCTCAGTTGTTATTATGGAGGACGATCCCTTAATCCCGAAATAATATTGGGCATATATTATTATTTATTATTTCTTTGATTTATCAAAGGGCAAGATCTATTCTGTTAAGGGCGAGATCTATTCTGTTAGATCGACAGACCCGGTAAGTTGGGAAATAATATTAATAATATGATGTGCCGATGATTATTGACGAAAATCGTGTCCTGGTGAGTCAGGATGATGATGCCCCCTTGATGAGCTCAAAAGGTTCATCGTGTCAAACCCTGCAAGTGGATTTGATCCGGCACGCTGATAAGGTTGAGTGGTACTAATCAAAGATCCAGAAGTTAATTAATTTAAATTGTCAATAATTTAATTAATTAACAGGCATGTGCGATCTTAAACACAGGGGGATGGACGACTCGTAATATGTGGAGCCCATATGAAAATATGGGGGTTGGTGAGGTGAGTTCAATTAAGATCCTTTAGTGGAATGGATCCTAATTAATGGATCAGGTTTGGATCCATTAGCGGGCCAAGAAACAACTCCACCTCTTGGTCCTTGCCTTAGCCCTATAAATAACCTATGAGATCATGAAACCAAACAATTAATCAAACCCAAAAGCCAAGGAAAAAACCCTCTCCCTCTCCCTCTCTCTTTCTCTCTTGGCGCCGAATAGGGAGAAGGGATCTCCCCTTCGATTTTCTCTATTCCTCCTCCACCAAGCTTCGCCCGAGACTCAAGGGAGCAAGGTAGGAATCTCTTCTACCTTGCTTGAGGCTCGGGAAGGGCAGAGGAGGCGCCGGCGAGGAGGAGAAGGCGGCGCAAGGGCCACCTTGCGGCGGCGGCGCAAAAGGGAAGAAGAAGGAGATTGAGGGCTTTTGTGGCTGAGAAGAAGGTTGTTCCTTGTCTTCTTCTTCTTCTTCATCTTCCTCTCGAGGTGCACCGCTGATCCGGAGGGCTGGGAGCCAGCTCCGGTGGGCGGTGGCGCAAAGGGAGGGGAGGAGGTCTCGGCGGCGCAAACCCTAGGGTTTAGGGTTTTGCGGCTGGTTGAAGAAGGGGGTTGGTTGGGGCTTTTGGTGATCTCAGATCGTGGTAGATCGTCGTCCACACGACATCCGCGAAGGGAGGGACATAAAGTGGAAGACTGTGAGGTGATCGAATAGGTATAACCTTCCATACGCTCCTTTGTATTTCCTTATGTCATGTATGTGCTGTGTTGATTTGTCTCGTCATTTTATGTGTTAGAATTTATTGTTTTGCTTGCAAAATATATCTAATAAATTCTAAACTGGACCCCGACCATAAACACAAAAGCCGGCGATTAACTCGTGACCTTTTCCGCGGTCGAACGGTTGAGCAAAGTGCAAGGTTAATTTTGGTAATTGGCTAAGTTGCAATTTGGATCGTTCGATACGGCACGAGACGGTCGATGGAAAACGGCTCTCTATTCGGATTGAATTTTAATCCATAGGCATAGAGAGGTCTCTCGGATTGACTAGGTATTTGCTAGGGATACCCGCCAAGCTATACCCAACAGCTCAGCAGACTGGGTCAGGAGCTCGGCACTCGGCAGACTGGGCTAGGAGCTCGGCAGTCTGGGTCGGGAGTTCGGCACTCGGCAGACTGGGTTGGGAGCTCAGCAGACTAGGTCGGGAGCTCGGCGACTTGCTCACATACTTGGTCGGGAGCTCGGGGACTTGCTCGGGAGACCTGGTCGGAAGCCCGAGAGGCCCGGTCGGAATTGCATGGGAAATTCATTAAAGTGTTTAATGAAGGAAAGAGAAAAGTCTCTCTTCATTGGATGAAGAGAACATGAAGAGTCACATGAAAAGATGTGCTCTTTATTGGCTTTAATGAAGGGAAGTCAAAGAGACAAAAGACTCTTCATATTCATGGGATGAATATAAAAGAGAGTCTAGTCATTTTGAATGAAGTAAGTGTGAGCTTTCCCTTCTTCCCTTCCTCTCTTCTTCCTCCTCTCCCTCTTGGCCGAAACCCTCTTGGGTTTTTCGTGGTCTTGTGAACTACCTCAAGTTGCTAGCACAACTAAGGTAGTTCTCCCGAAGTTGAGAGATTGTGTCCGTGTGGTTACGAATAGAGGCACGGACACTTGAACGTGCAAGAGATTCGGCGCCTCTTGGACGAGCGGGATAAGCAAAGGGCATGCTCCAAAGGTATACACTGTAAATAGATCCGGCGCATCTTGTTTCCGCTGCGTTTTGTGTTTTGGTGCCGGGAGAACCCAACACATCAGAACCAATGCGTGATACCTCCTGTATGAGCATGTCAACCAAGTGCAACAATCAAATGCAATCCATGCATCATGCATATGATACAATGACATGGTCACCCCTGATGTCAGTCAACCACCATCACCGGATATGGATAAGGTCGAGTGAGTAGGGCTATGACAACTATACAAACACTGCCATCACTATTTCTAAGTGATCGAGTGGACATGATGCTGGCGGAAGACACACCCATCCTACCTAAAATCATATGGGGAAGCACCGGTCTCATCTCCTCGTATCACTAGAATGAGGAGGGATCTCTGTCTGCTACCACACTATGGAAACCACTATCCGTGAGTGGCCAAAGAAGCCTAACTGTACACACCCTCCTGATAGTACCACTAACTCATAAGTGGCAGTGTGTGCAAATCCTGATATGATTGACGACTTGTCTCAACCAAAAGGGAGCCGAGGGTTGTCAGTTATCGAATAATGTAAACATGGTGTATGACACTAACACATGCAACACCTACCAATCAACCCTAAATATAACATGCACAGATCCGAAAACATGAATTATGATATACAAATAAGCTACTAGGCATGCAATAATGCAAGGTATCAATCAGTGTCAGGTATTATATGGCATACATACTCCTATGCACACGTACACATGTGTGTATTCTACAAAATAAGAATATTAAGCATTAAGACTTTATTGATATAAAATTTGAGTATCTCAAAGGTCAAGCAGCAAGTATTAAGCAAGATAATCAAAGGTAGATAAAGGTATAATTTTATGGCTATTCATAAACAACCATGCATAAAAACATGATAATATCTACAGAGATAAGTCAAGAGCTACCCGCTTCAAATGAAGATGTATGTGTCAAAAAGAGATCCCCCACCTCCGACGCTCGTATAGGATCAGTGTCCTATATCATTAGAGTTATTTAGCTACTAACACATAAAACAATATAGCTAAATTAAACTCCCAACTTAATTAGCAAAATCCTAATCGAAACCTAGTCATCGACTAACCCTAGTTAAGGATTAGCTTCCCAAAATGGTAGCATCCGACAAGACACTTAAACAACAAATCCCTATCAACTTCCATGGCTCACGACAAAGGGGCATTACCTAATCAAATGAACCAAGTTGCACACAAATCCATCCTGAATGGACTAACCCATTGAAAGGAACTCAACCAACATAACCATTCTAAAATCTGATCAGAGTACAACTTAACCCTATTACCTTAAACCAAAACAATCACCAATTCCATCCCAAATTCAAGGTCAAGGAAAAAGAAGAAAGAAACATTCACAATCCCCTCATAATGTAGAATCGCCACAACTCCAACCTTGATCCACACAACAATCACCCCCTACAGGCAATTTGATCAAAGAACCACCCCTAATGGACTAACCCAACCCCCTACTCTGTAACATGCGACAATTCATCACACCATAGCACACTCACAACTCCAATTAAATCCCTAACCCTTACTGCTGATTGGTGTCTCACGCAAGGAAAACATCCTCAACTCCAAATCACTCATGAATCAATCCAACCACAAGCTCAATAGATTAGGGTTTGCAACTATAGATTCTTCTACAAACCAAGCATGGAAATTCATCTAATACACTAACAATTTCAAGCATAAGTTATACTCTACTGATCCAAAATATAAGGCACAAAACAAATATAGGGGTCTAGAACCTGACCTATGGAGGCTGGCTCAATCGATGGTGTGGTGCTCGATCAATCGAAGAATCAAAGTAGAGGCAATGGATGTTCAACAATAGTGGTGAATCAAGTTGTGCGATAACCAGGAAGGGCACAAGGTGATGGCCAGCGATGAAGATCACATAAACCAATTGAGCGGTTATGCTCAAGCGATCCAGCGATGAAGGGAATCGTGGTAGGCCATGGGTGAAGAAGGAATCCTATATATCATCACCTTATTGTTGCCTGCTTGCCAATGATGGTCAGCTTTGGCATTGGAATGGAGGGGTGACACAGCGGTCGTATCAGGGATGAAGAGATCGGAGCGGCACCATGGAAGAAGTGAGAACGATCGGCGTTAGAGACGAGATCACACATGGGAGAGGGTCGCACGAGGGAGTGGATCGGCTGGTGGCTTGGTGAGGTTGCGATCGACGATGAGGAGCAACAGTGTTGGCGTCCAATGGGGATTAGATAAAGAGAAAAGAAAAGCTTTACTCTCTCTTTTTAAAAAAAACAATGTTTAAAAAACTATAACTTTTCCTTAATTAATTACGGAGTCTAAAATAGGTTTTATTTCTATCTTATTTACCCTATAATCTCCAAAACTGTTCCATAAAATCCAGAAAAAAAATTCTACAAGGTTATTTCTCAACTTAACCCTTAGAATTTAATTGTCATATCTTATATTTTACTCAACTAATAAAAATTTGAACCCCAAATTTCCTACTTAAGTGCGGTGGGTAAACAATACCCTGTTCAATCAGCTTAACAACTGATGAAACTACTAGCATCCTATGTAAACGAGTGGGGGAATCCAGCTTGGATCTTTTCTTCAAGATCCCATGTCACTTTCTCATCAATATAATGTGGTCATCCATCCGTGACCAGACAGATGATTTTATTCCACGACTAACGCTCCCTGTGACCAAGAATCCACATAAGAACTTCCGCATGAATCGCATCTGGCTAGAGTGAGATCGACACATCTTTCTAAACGTGAGTAGGATGCACCACATACCTACATGACCCAGATTCATGGAAACACATCATGTACACCTACAAATCCAATCGATATGCTAATTCGCCTAACCACTCCCATATCTAGAAGGGTCCGATGTAGCGAGGGATTAACTTATCTTTTAGTCTAAATCTTTTAACCCCTTCTTAGTGTATGAAACACGTAGACATACCTAGTCATCCACTCAAACCTCAACAATCGCTGCCTACCATATCCGTCTTGCACATACACCTAATAGATCCTCTAATGTCTGTATAGTACGTCTTGACTATCCATCAATTTACGGATGCATAATTGTACTAAAACGAATCTATATATCGATGACCCATAGGAGACTCTGCTCCAATCTAAAAGTGAAATATAAGTCTCTAACCAATATGATACTTAGAGATATATCATGTAGTCCGGTAATCTCTTTGTGGTATATCTTTACCAAATGATCCAATAGGTTTATCCTACGGATCGAAAAGAAGAGTATAGATTTGGTTAACCGATCAATGATCATTGATCTATATACCGATGACCCGTAAGAGACTCTGCCCGAATCTGAAAGTGAAATGCAAGTCTCTAACCAATATGCTAATTAGAGATATACCATGTAGTCCGATAATCTCTCTGTGGTATATCTCTACCAAATGATCTAATAGGTTCATCCTATGAATCGAAAAGATGTGCACAGATTTGGTTAACTAATCAACGATCACCCAAATTAATTCGTACATCCTTTGTAAACTAATGTACTAGGCTTCCTCTCGTAAGGGACTCTCCGGAAGTACGTATGCTAGTCTCTGATGCTCCCTGTGGGTTATAAGCCCACTATGATATTGTCGTATCGATACTCCAGTAGTCAAGATACAAGATCTTCAATGTCCTTTTTGTGTTGTTCTGCCAACATGAACGCTTCAAACCCCTATACACTCGGGTACATCTCAGGTGAATCGCAAATCCAACTCGATGTGCCTCCTATAGTAAATTCTCCTGACCAAGATATGACTCAGGACCACACCATCTATTATGGAATAAAATACTCCATACACATCACAAGAAAAACTCCATCTGATGTCCTAAGGCTACCCTACCATGGAGAATTTGGGGATACTAACCCCTTACATGGCCTCCTTGTTTTCAATCGCCAAAGGTATCTAACCAACTAGAGACGCCCATAAGTGCTCAAAGTTCCAATTAAGATACTCAAGGATACTAGATCCATCAAATCTAAGAAATGACTAGATCCTCGGTATGCTCACACAGTGTCACCAAGATCTTACAGTGTTCTTACCGGACGAGGAATGTCATCCTCTATCCCATAATGGTATATAAAGTCAACTCTACCCTGAGACAAAATCAACTACTAATCGGTTGATGTTCCCAGTGTGAAAACATAGACCATCTACTTCTAATCGACTAGAGTACTAACATAAATCCATACTAGTGATCACTGATCTAGAGATTATCCTCTGATAACTATCTACAGCTGTTAACACCTATCCAAACCACACTCAAGATGCTTAACCCTAAGGTCACTTGTCCTAAGTCTATAATCTGATCCTCAAATGTATAACACCAAACCCATAAATATCTCCAATGATAAAGTCCAAGAGAATATGCTCCCATTCTCACCCAAAAATTAGGATCTTCTAGAATAATCTAGCAGGTTTCTGATGTCCAGTCTCCACTTGTTGACATACCAAACATCTAACTATAAAATCTGTGATATCATTCCTCATATTGTTCCACCCATTAAACACCTCAAGTCTGGGTACACATAGGTGCCAGCTGGATGGATTGCAAATCGAGAGTGGTAAGCCTCCTGTAATAACTCCTTAAGGACCAAATATGGCCTCCGGGGCTATGGTGCAGCGGTAGGGTGACTAGTTGTTATCCCAGGCATCCGCGGTTCGATCCCTAGCTACGGCGTATTTGCAGGAATTTTTTCTCCAAATGGGGCACGAACCCTAGGACACTGGGCTTCTAGACCACCCACTGCGAGCGCTTCCCGATTTACCCTAGCGACCGGTGAGAAACTTTCGTGAGACCGGGTCGGTCGCCCGAGGTTGGAAAAACCTCGTTAATCATTTTTTTAGGACCAAATATGTCTTAGGAACACAGCCTACTCAGAAATACAGGATGTTCTCATCATCTCGTATAACCTTAGCCTGATAATAATCAGATTGCAGATCAAAATTATAGTATGTTGCGCTGATGTACTCTTAAGCTAATCATACAAATCATCAATTTGCAGTAGGAGATGCTTATTTTTAATGGTTACTACATTCAACTGCCAGAAGTAGATGCACAACCTTCTAGATCCGTCATTTTTCTTCACGAATAGAACAGGGGCTTGATGGACCCAATTTAGCTAATTAAAGTTGTCACGAAATGTGTGGATCCGTCAGAATTTACAATTTATAAATGTGCTGGAAACCCTTTTTGCAATCAAAGAAGAAAAGCGTAGTAAAGGGGCCACAGGTCGTATTTTTCCAAGGACTAGTTCAAGTTGTTCAATTTGTGCTCGAGTTATGTGTCGTTAATATTTTTGGGGTTTCAAATTAGACTTGGGTTTGATTTGCAATGATGAAATGAAAACACAATAAAAAGAAAGAAAACTTAACTAGACAAGTTTAAGCTAAGAATGGCTATTGATGAGCTTAACAATCGAACAACTAAATCAAACCAATGGAGCTTGACTGAATTTGGAAACAAGTATGAATTCAAATTGCTGGAGTATATTACAGATTGCGTTGCACTCAAGGTACTACTACTCAAGCCGAAACCTAACTTGACACAATGGAAGCTATGAAGCTTGATACGCAAAGGAATAAAATTCTATGTGCCAAAATGACTTGAAATGCAGGAAATAGGATGATCATTAGTTCAGTAAAGCAAAGCTGTTAATGAAAAGATTTGCAAGACTGCTTAAGAAATTTACAACCTTAAAACTGATCAACAAACAAAATGGTTACAGAAATTAAATGGAGGGAAAAAAAACAGATTCTTGAAACAGAAATTCAGCAACAACAGTGTGATGCAGCATGCAAAAGTAAAGCCACTGATGTGAATCAATTGGGTGTAATTCCAACAAGCCAGGTACAAAATTCAGTAACAAGTAGAAGCATAAACAGATTCTGGTGATACAAAAATTCAGAAACAAAGGATGGAGTGCAGAAATGGAACTTAGCTGTAGAAATGTTTCAGATTTGCAAAGACACTACAACTGCAGATCAATCATAACAAAACAAGCTAGATATGAATGCATCATTCATTGTTCAGATAAGAAATAAGGCAACTAAGGTTTACTTAGCTCGAAATTCAGAAGCTACAGCTGAAACAATGCAGCCTTAAAACTGAACTTGTGCAGAATTGAAACTGAAATGCAGCTTTAAACTAATGTGCGAAGCAAAATCTAGAATTAAATGCAGAAGCTGAATGCAATAGCTTGTAAATGAGACAACTGCAATGGACAAATGCTGAAGAAAAACTAAAGGCTGCTTGACACAAAATTCAGAAATCGAAACTGGGACTGATACGCTACAGTTTAAACAGAATTAAAGAAACGAATCTAAATTCAGAAACGATTCAACTACAAAACAACTTGATTCGAGTACAATTGATCTCTAATTAAGCTATCTAACTACTTACTTTGCAGAATGAAACCTAATTAAACACTAGAACAATTCAGAATTGAAACTTACAGCAGCTAAATCGAAACAGAAACAGAATTCAGAACAGTAATTGAAATTACAGCTACAAACAAGAAGAAATGCAATTAAACTAAGCCTCGACCAATCCTTGTATCAAGACCACCTTGTTCGTCATGCAAGGGCAAGCCAAAAACCCCTTAAACTCGCAAATCGCTGGGAAATTGCTCTAACTTCAGATCTGATCACAGATTCGCACACAGCTGCAAATCAGTGATTAAATCTCCATAGAAACCTCTTCCAAGGATCCAGATCTTGCTCCAAGGTGCTGATCGAGTTGGCCACGCCTTCGGATGGAAGAAATCGCAACAAAAACAAAGAACAGATGAGAAAAAACGAAGAAGAAAGAGCTGAAGTGGCGAAGACGCGACACAGATCTGAACTCTGTTTTCGGTTTAAGTAGTTAAACAGTGGACGCTGAGATTGATTCCGCTTCATCCAACGGTGGATCCTTGTCCTATTTGATTCACAATTTCCAGATCTTGATCAGAGGTCAGGATCATCCTCGTGGTAGCTCGGATCTGCCAGATCTGTAGCGGATGGCTCAGATCAAGCTGATCTTTAAATTGATGGTCTAGATCCCTCTGATCGTGATCCAACGGCTAGATGATCTCCGATTGAGCTGAAACTCTCAGATCTTGATCTGATCGCTTGATTACCCCTAATCCCAGCTCTGATCGATCAAAAGTTCTCAGATGGTCTAGATCTAACCGTTCTTGCATCGGACGGTCCAAATGAATCGGCGCTTGATTACTTGATCCAGTCCACTTTTGACTCAACTTTGACCCAACATGACCTAGGTTCATGATCCTTCCAAACCTACAAAAGTAGATCAAAAATTTAGTGACAAAACAACTCAAATATAACAAGATTTACAATTAGGTCCAAAAAGGGTATAAATCCTAAAACCTAGGGTGAATCCACAATTTCACAAGTAAAATATGAGTCAAACACAGATTTAAGCATATAAAATGATCAATAAAATGACGCTTATCAGGGCTCCTCGCGAAGAAACGCTAGGATGAATGAACCCCCTATCTAACAACTCATGTAGTTGGATCTTCAGCTCGCCCAACTCTTAAGATGTCATGCGATATGGAGCCTTGACGCCAATGTTATCTCCCGAATCAGCTCGATTGTGAACTCCTCTTACCTCTTCGGAGGCAATTATGAAAGCACCTCTGAAATTACATCGGAAAATTGTCGGACCACGGACACATCCGAGAGCTGAGGGCTACCACTGTCATCAACTCTTATCAACAACAACCAAAACCCTAGCAATCATGCAATGGAAGTCTCTAATCCTAAAGCGTAGTTATAATAAAAAATTCCATCATCTCAAGTGTTAATAGAGCCTCGCTTGACAATCGACGGTGGTAGATAGTAGCCCACCGATCCATACCCAAGATGATATCAAATTGTATCATCTTGAGAACCAGTAAGTCCACGGTGCGGGTATAACAACCGAAATCCAGTGGACATTCTTTGACCTCCTCTATAACCTCCACTCAGTCACGGTCGAATCTCTTAGGTGTTAGGCAGTTAACACTAAATTCACAACATCTAGAGGGTCCCGTGTTTCGATGTACCATCAAAATCATCTAACACATATGACCTGGTCTATGAGCCAAAATATCTCATAAAATAAAATAGCGTCAGATGAGTCAATCAACCATCGTCTTACAACCCAATATACTCGAATTCCACCACTCAGGGTTTAGGGACCCTTGAGGTTAAACTCCAAAAAAAGGAGATAACGACATGCTATCTCTTAGGAGTATCTCAAATAATCACGAAATGATTCTTAATTTCTCGAGGATCATCCTCAGTGTCTTCCACTCAAAGCCGATCTAGTCTCATAATTGATTCGCATCAACGCAAATCATGAATCCAAATGTACTCTCTTGGCTATCCAAACTAAGTATAAGCGATAACCCGTGAGTGTCAAGCAACTTGCTCTACACTTCTCCATATTGGCGCAAGGCCCCCTATCAACCTGTACCTCCTAGGACAATAACTAAGTACAAGTGATCCATGGTCAAAATCCCCATGGAATAGGATGTATCAATCCTCTACTAACCGTAATAATATGTAGCTAATGCTACCCTTTTACATCAAAGCAGATCATATACCTAAATGTGCCCTCTCAGTCACCTAATCAGACACGAGCAACTCAAAGGCCTGAAACTCTCTAATAGAGTAATTTAACACTATACTGATCGAACCAACTATGATATGTGATTCTAGTTCTTACCCAACTGGTAGTAGCTGGTACTAGTACTACGAATGGTAAGGTCTTAGAAAATTGTGATCTTCGACCTCCTATAGCTTGTTGACATGTTTGGCCCTCAATGCCACACAAAAATCAACATTCTCCTCATCCTAGATGAGTCCTCCACATGTCAACCAGTCGTTTTTATGATCGACCTTGTCCATAGTCGCGAATAGGCTAAGTAACTGTTGGTGCAATCTTGCTCCAAGTAATTATGGTTTTCATGTTTGGCTAAACAAGTTTAAGTTAGGCAATGTTTTGTGTTCTAACTTGTGTGCTTTGAGTAAGCAGGAAAGTCCAGGTGGAAGACTTGGCAAGGGAAGTCCAAGAAGAGAGTCTTGGCAAAGGAAGTCCCGGAGGTGTGACCTCTTGGCAAAAGGGAGACTTAGTATGACGAAGCCGATGGAAACACTTCAAGCAAGTGCAAGGATGAGGAGTCGTGGACTCGGAAGCATCCAAGAGAGGCACAAGGCTTGTGGAAGGTGTTTGAAGGCGTGAGTCAAGACTAAGGGATGAAAAGGGAAGCTGAAATGTGATTTCTCAGCTTCATCAGTCGACTGGTAAGTTGTCAGTCGACTGGGACCACAACACACAGAGAATCGGGTCGACCCAAGGAGGGTCGACCAGTCGACTGCCAGTCGACTGGAATTGGTTCCAGTCGACTGGATCTAGTGGACTGGTCCTGTACCAGTCGACTGGAGGTCGACCGTTGCGAAGGCGGCTGAGGCACTCATTGCATATTTTGTAGCCGTTGAAGCCTACCAGTCGACTGGTAAGTGAGCAGTTGACTGGAGTCGCGGACGAAGATATAAAACCTAGTGTTTTATCTTGGAGAACAAAGGGGCTTTCCTTGTGTACGAAGTGTGTGATCATTTTAGAGCTCTCCAAGCTTTCATTTCATTTGTAAGAGGAGGGAGATCATTGTGTTAGGGTTTCTCCACCTTCAAGTGTGATCTTGAGAAGGAGAAGTTCATAGTGAAGGATTTTGTGTGGTGTGTGTGGATCCTTGGATTAGTCACCTTGAAGAGGTGGATACCAAGTAAAATTAGTGAGTTAGTATTGATTTCTTGCCTACCTTCATATTTCTATTTGTATTGCTTCCGCTAACGTGTTTGTAAGAAAGAAAAATCGAAAGATAGATATTCACCCCCCTCTAGCTAGGGCAAAGATCCTAACAAGTGGTATCAGAGCCTTGGTTAGCTTTGGGAAGATCTAACAATCTACAAAGCATAAAGAATGGCTCATCAAGAGGGATATAGCACCACACGACCACCTTACTTCGACGGGAACGATTTTGCTTATTGGAAAGGTAGGATGGAGTTTTACTTAATGAATGACTTTGAAACTTGGCTTAGTATTGTGGAAGGTTTCGAGAAGCCAACGAATGAACAAGGAGAAACTCTTCCGATCAAGGCGTGGCCAAAAGAGATAAGAAAAGAGGCTCAAGCAAACGCCAAGGCTATCACGACTTTGCAATGTGGATTGTCAAAGGAACAACTAAACATGGTTGGAACTTTCAACTCGACAAAGGAGCTTTGGGAAAAGCTCATTGAGTTGAATGAAGGGTCAAGTGAATCAAGAAGAGCCAAGAGGGATCTTCTTGTCGGTCAACTTCAAACTTTCTCCATGAAGCCTCATGAGACCGTAAGTCAAGTGCACGGAAGATTCAAGGAGATCGTGAACGGTCTTCATGTGATAGGTGAGAAAGTTGAGAACCGGGATTTGATGAGGTATGTTCTTCAAGCTTTCCCTAGAACTACCTTATGGGCATCAATGGTGGATGCTTACAAGGTGTCTAGGGATCTTTCAATTGTCAAAGTTGATGAATTATTTTGTGAATTCGAACTACATGAACAAACTAACTTGTCTTCCAAGGAAAAAGGCATTGCTCTATTTGTAGAAAAGAAAGAGAAGAAGAGCAAGAAGAAGGAGGTGTCCTCATCCGAATCCGAGCAAGACTCCTCGGATAGTGAGGAAGAAATGTCCGCAAAAGAAGTAGCACATTATGTGAAGAAGATGATGGGAAGATCCAAAAGATTTACAAGAAGGGATGTGAGGAAAATGTTCACATCCCCAAAAGGTAAGAGTAGTCAAAGTTCTAATTCCATTCCTAATGTCACGTGTTATGAGTGCAACAAGAAAGGGCACATCAAGATGAATTGCCCGGAGTTGAAAAAGAAGGAAGAAAAAGAACACAAAAGGAAAGAGAAGAAAAAGAAAGAAGTGATGGTGGCTCAAGCCGAATGGGACAATTCAAGTAGCGAATCATCGGATGATGAAGAGGAGTTGTGCCACATCACAAGGCACATGGCATTAATGGCACATCAAAGTGATCAAGACACATCAAGCGAAGAAGAGAACTCAAGTAGCGATGAATCATCATCTAGCGAAGATGAGGTAATGGATTCTCCCAAAGAAAAATTTCTTTATGATACTATTGCATATCTTAAGAATGCTTTGGTTAGGTCAAAAACTAAGGTCAAGGGGCTAAAGGAAGAAATTAGGACCCTTAAGGAGGACAAAGAGGAATCATGTGATGTAAGTAAAGTGAATGAGGAGAACATCAAATTAAAGGAGGAAGTTGTTGATCTAAAGAAGCGCTTAGAGAAATTCTCAATTGGATCAAAAGGACTTGACTTGCTCCTAAATAGTCAAAGGGTTGCCTATAGGAAGGCCGGGCTAGGATATAAAGATAAAGAAGTCTCTTATATTTCCCTTGTAAATAGAAAAGGATCATCCAAGAAAAAGGGTGTCAAGGGTAATGTGAAACAAGTGTGGGTTCCAAAGAAGGATGTAAAAAATGCAAAGGGTTCAAACCTTAAGGGCAAGGTAAAACAAGCATGGGTGCCTAAGAAATACCTCAAAAATGTTAGTGACTCAAACCTTTGGGTACCTAAGAGTGATGTGTTTTATGTTGTCTAGGTAAAAGAAAAGAAGGACACAAGCATGTGGATCTTGGATAGCGGATGTTCAAGCCACATGACCGGGGATGTGAGCAAGTTTTCAAAAATCAAATACACAAAGAAAGGGAAGGTGTCCTTTGGAAATAGTGGAAAGCTCAAAATTATAGGTAGAGGTACAATTGAGGTATCTTCTACTATCACAATTCATAAAGTCCTTCTAGTCAAGGATATGGAGTTTAACTTGCTTAGTGTAGTCAATTATGTGATTCCGGGTATCAAGTAGAATTCCATACCAATAAGTGCTTGGTTAGACAATTAGGGTTGAAAAATGGTGTCTTGGAAGGGTTTAGGAGGCAAAATCTTTATTACATAAATCTCTCTTATGCTTCTAACCCATCTATTGAGTGTTTCATGTCAAAAGAAGATGAAGGATGGCTATGGCATAGAAGACTTGGACACACCAACATGAAGAATATAGCCAAGGTTGCTAAAATGGAATTGGTAAAAGGCTTACCTAAAGTGAAGTTTGTCAAAGATAAGATGTGTGATGCATGCCAAGAAGGTAAGCAATCAAAGTCTTCACACAAAGGTAAAACTTTAGTAAGCACTAAATTACCTTTGGAATTATTGCATTTAGATCTTTTTGATTGTCATAGTACTCCTTCATTGATGGGAAATAAATATTGCTTAGTTATCATTGATGATTACTCTAGATATACATGGGTTTATTTTTTGAAACATAAGGATGATACCTTAGCAATTCTCATAAGCTTTACCAAACGGGTAGAAAATGAAAGAACCTTGAAAATCAATAGGATTAGGAGTGATCATGGTGGAGAGTTTGAGAATTCAAATTTCTCTAATTTTTGCTTAGAAATGGGATACAAGCATGAATTTTCATGCCCTAGGACTCCCCAACAAAATGGAGTGGTTGAGAGGAAAAATAGAGCTCTATAAGAAGCGGCTAGAACTATGTTGAATGCATACTCTCTTCCCACCTATCTATGGGCGGAGGCGGTTAACACCGCTTGCTACATTCAAAATAGGGTTGTAATTCATAGATTCTTAGGAAAAACACCTTTTGAATTATGGAATAGGAAAATTCCCAAAATTCACTACTTTAGGGTGTTTGGTTGTAAGGCTTACATCCTAAACACAAAGGATGACTTGAGAAAATTTGATGCTAAGGCGGATGAAGGCATTTTTGTTGGGTACTCACTCACTAGTAAGGGGTATAGGGTGTACAATAAAAGAACCCAAGTAGTTGAGGAATCATCAAATGTTGAATTTGATGAATCCTCTAACACTTACCCTAGAAAATCTCCTATTGATAAGGACATAGAAACTAGACAAAAGGAGATAACCCAAGTTTTTCAAAACTTACAATTGGAAAGCAATGATCAAGGGGGAGGAAGAGGAGAATCAGATGATGAAAGGAGAAATGATGATTGTGAAAATGTTGATGTCACTCATTCTAGAACGTTAAGGAGTCACCACAATCACCCCATTGATCAAGTAGTTGGAGATATTGACCAAGGAGTGAGAACTAGATCCTACTTTAGGGAACATGCTAGTCAAATAGCTCTAATTTCTAACTTTGAACCGAAATCAATTAATGAAGCCCTAGGTGATAATGATTGGATTTTGGCAATGCAAGAAGAGCTAAATCAATTTGAAAGGAGTAAAGTATGGGATTTGGTTCCTAGACCCGATGGAAATACAATTGTAACAACAAAATGGGTGTTTAGGAACAAGCTAGATGAGCAAGGTAAGGTCACTAGAAATAAGGCTAGATTGGTTGCTAGAGGCTTCAATCAAGTTGAGGGGCTCGATTATGATGAAACATATGCCCCGGTAGCTAGATTAGAGTCTATTAGAATCCTATTAGGATATGCCGCTTACATGGGTTTCAAACTTTACCAAATGGATGTAAAATCGACTTTCCTAAATGGAGTCATTAAGGAAGAAGTCTATGTAGAGCAACCACCTGGATTTGAGAGTCAAGACTATCCAAACCATGTTTATAAGCTTAACAAGGCTCTATATGGGTTAAAACAAGCTCCTAAGGCTTGGTATGAAAGACTCTCATCCTTCCTAGTGTCTAAGGGATTTAGGAGAGGAACAATTGACCCAACCTTGTTTATTAAATCTAGAGAAAATGATTTATTTGTTTCCCAAGTTTATGTTGATGATATCATTTTTGGGTCAACAAATGATGATTTTCTTCAAGAATTTATTAAACATATGGAAAATGAATTTGAAATGAGTTTGGTTGGGGAGTTAAAATTTTTCCTAGGTCTTCAAGTCAATCAAACACATGAAGGAACTCATGTATATCAAACAAAATATGCTAAAGAAATGATTTCCAAATTTGGTATGGAAAATGCTAAGGTGACATCTACTCCAATAAGTACAAATGCTAAAATTGATAGTGACCTTGAAGGGAAAATAGTTGATCCTAAACAATATAGGAGTATGATTGGTAGCTTACTATATCTAACCGCTAGTAGACCGGATATACTTTTTGCGGTAGGTATGTATGCTAGGTATCAATCTTGTGCCAAAGAATCCCATTTAGTGGTGGTCAAGAGAATCTTGAGATATGTAAAGGGCACCCTAAATGTAGGACTTTGGTATCCTAGGAATCAAAACTTTGACCTAATAGGATATACTGACTCGGATTATGCCGGGTGTAAGTTAGATAGGAAAAGTACTAGTGGTGGTTGCCAATTCCTTGGATCCTCCCTAGTAAGTTGGTGTAGTAGGAAGCAACCATGTGTTGCTTTATCTACACCGAAGCCGAATATGTAGCCTTAGGAGGATGTGTGGCTCAATTATTATGGATGATGCACACCTTAGAAGATTATGAGTTTCACTACTCCAAGGTCAAAATCCTATGTGACAACATGAGTACCATCAACTTGACAAAAAATCCGGTACACCCACTCTAGGACCAAGCACATTGAGATAAAGCATCATTTCATTAGAGATCATGTGGCAAGAGGAGATATTGAATTACATTATATTGAATCTAAATCGAATCTTGCCGACATCTTTACTAAACCCCTACCCGAGGCCGAATTCACCACACTTCGGAGGGAACTTGGTATGTGCTTTGTGGAATTCTAGGAATTTAGTATTACTTGATCCCTTAGCATGGAGGCACTTAAATACATCTCACAAGGACTATACGTTGGCTTGATTGTGTTTTCACTTTGCTATATTGTGGGATGCTAGGGGATGATGCTCATATTTCACTTGTGCTTGTGGCATGTTGATGAAATATCATGTGTATCAATATTGAATGTTAAATACCAACCATGGGGAAAGCAAATATTCAATTTATGGATATCTTGCCCATCGATCATAGTTGGACATTTTAAATGGCTTAAAACCATTTCTGGGGTGTATTCATGCTAGTGTGTAATCAACCTCTATAAGAATTCAAATCAGATCTTGAGTTTGGTACAAAGTGTATCAAATAAGTTCACTTCTCGAGTTTATACCAAACTCCTAAACTATCTTGAATTTTCATGTTGCACTATTTTTCCTTGATCATACATGGTGTAGGAAAGATGTCTGCAAAATTTCAAGATTTTTCGAATTTTCTGGAATTTCTACGACATTTCTGAAATTCACCAAAGAGGGCTGAAATTCAGCCACCAGTCGACTGGCTCAGATACCAGTCGACTGGTGGCAGGCGACTGGGGGTCGACTGGGAGGTCGACCGGGATCTCTGTACGCAAGAAAAATTGAAGGGCAGTCGACTGGGAATACCCCAGTCGACTGGAGCCAGTCGACTGGGAATACCCCAGTCGACTGGAGCCAGTCGACTGGGACCATCCCAGTCGACTGGATTGGCGATTTTCTATATAAAGGGGCACTCGACCGGTCACCTAAAACCCTAGATCTACTTCTCCTCTTCGACGCCCCTTCTCTCTTTGAGCTTGCCGAACTTCCCCAACCCCTCCAAGCCCTGGTTTTGCTCCTACTCCATCTTCTCCATCCCTTTTGAGTGAGATTAGGGTTTGTAAAGGTGTTGCTTGGGCACCTATTGGCTTTTGGACGATTTTGCTATACCTTCCTACTCTCAACCATCATGGAACGAAGGGTTAGGCAAAAACGTGTTGCATCCAAAAAGGGTAAGAGTAGCTCCCAGCAATCCCCTCCACCACCTCGTCGTCAAGGAGAGGGAAGCTCCCAGCAACCCTCTCCTCCTAGACCGGGGGTGCGTGTGCCTAGGTTCTACTCTGCGGCCGCTCAAAGAACGTTTGAAGATACCGAGTTCCATTTGATGGATTGCCGGTATCTAAATCGTTCATATTTTCAAGAGAGAACCCCACACCTCATTGAAATAATTGACTACTACCACCTAAACAAATTGACTGGATGCAAAACCGATGTCAATGTCACACTCCTTAAGGAATTTTTTGTAAATTTACGTTCCATAGGTGGTCATGAGCACAACCTTGAGTCTACTGTAGGGGGAGTAGTGATTGAGTTCAATCCTGACAGTCTTCGTCACTTTCTACAGTGTCGTGAGTCGGCCAACCCATTTACATGCTTTCCGACCATGCCTGGCCGCATTACGGGTTCTTTCTCTCATGTCACCGTCGATCTTATTCATCGCCACTATTTTGGTCGTCCTCGACCCATCACGTCGAACATCTTTGAGCATACAAACATGGGGGTAGTCCAGTACATATGGTATCGCATCATTCTAGACTGCATTCTCCCTCTTGTCACCCGGGGATAGTCTGTCATTCGACTCCCGCATCTTGTTATGATGTATGCTCTTGAGCAGCATTTTGACATAGACGTTGCCCTGCATGTCTTTCTTTCCATCCTACACTTTTCAGGTCCGATCCAGGGAAAACTCTATCTGCCTTTTGGCCACATTTTGACAGAGTACTTTGCATCCAAAGGAATTGATACATCTAGGGGTGAGATTAAGAAACTATCCCCTCAATATAGTCAACTAGGGGAACTGCATCTTAAACTCGCCAAGATTGTCTGTCATGGGGGAGTCATGATGTGGAAGGCTCAGGTTCCTCGTCATGCTGTTTTAGCGGCTGAGGAGGACGCCCCTGCTGTACCTGAGGATGCCGCTGGAGCTGCGGATGCCGCTGGAGCTGAGGATGCCCCTGGAGATGCTCCTATGCCTGATGCTCGGTACCCCGACTCTCTTGTTGAGCGGGTTACACATTTGGAGGAGATGGTCGGCCAGGGCTATCAGGAATTTCGTGACTTTCGTCAGGCGACATATGACCGGTGGACCGTGGAGGATCAGCGTCACATCATCTATGACCAGCGTCAGCTGGAGATGTATGAGATGCTACGTGCTATGCAGATCTCTCATCAGTATCCTCCACCTCCTCCGCCTGCCGACGAGTAGATTGAGTTGTCTTGTTTTATTAGTCCATACATTGTATCTCGGACGCAGGTCTTTCTGGTTGATGTATTTGGATGACACTTTATTTACCTGGCTATGGTTGATTTCACTTCTGTTTATGTGTTTTTAGTTTTGTAAAAACTCTATTTGCAGTTATGAAGTAGTTTCGTCATTTTGGGTTGGTGATCATATGAGTTGTTTTGGATTATGTTTGATACTATATTCACTTTGGCAGTGTAAAATCTATACTCTTATTTTTCTTGCTGCCATCAGCCCTATTTATGATCAGTATGAATTTTTAATGGCATAATGGATTAAGGGGGAGTCTCCATGTTGGTTAAGAACAAGAGTCTTATTTATGGCCATATCCATGTATTCTTGGTAATCTTTGATCATGAATCTTAAATTTGCCTTGAACACATTTCCTAATCCCCATAGAATGGCATAGCATAGGTCTTTTATTGATGGCTATAGTTGGTGCCTAGATTGATACATAGTTTCATGAGTATCAGGTTATTTCTGGACTTTTCAAACTTTGTATCAAACCACTATTTCNAAAGATGTCTGTAAAATTTCAAGATTTTTCGAATTTTCTGGAATTTCTACGACATTTCTGAAATTCACCAAAGAGGGCTGAAATTCAGCCACCAGTCGACTGGCTCAGATACCAGTTGACTGGTGTCAGGCGACTGGGGTCGACTGGGTGACTCTGTTTTGTGCTGAAATTGAAGTTTTGTCCGTCATTTGAACCCTGTGAGTTCTCTGATACCTTGTATCAATTGGAAGTGATATGGCCTGCATGTAATCTTATCTTGGATAATAGGATTGGTCAAGGGAGTCATTGGATTCAAGTTGACACGCAAGGTTGTTACGTTATGGGAAGAGGCTCGGATTCTTTTTTTTTTTTTAATCTGTATTGATGGCTAAGAATTGTTGTTGTTGCCTTCACAATGAATCAAGGACATTATTGGTGCAATGATCCAAGGGGAGCAAGGCTTTAGGGGGAGCAAGCCTTTAACGGGTACATGTCTATCAAGGGATGGTAGATTCCATTATCCAAGGAGGAGAATTACTAGGGTCTATCTTGACTTATCTCATGACTCATTCCTCGCTTGAGTGTTGTCACTCCCTTTTGTGATTTTTGTCAAAAAGGGGGAGAAATAGATTAAGTTAGCTCTTAATCGTGATTATGTGTTTTAGATTACATGAAATGTTGCATGATTATATTCATATGCTTATCTTTATATGCCTCATGTTCATGTATCATTATACTTAAAGCATGTTGTGATATTTAAAGACCTAACTTAAATGAGTTTTGCCAAACATCAAAAAGGAGAGATTGTTAGTGCAATCTTGCTCCAAGTAATTATGGTTTTCATGTTTGGCTAAACAAGTTTAAGTTAGGCAATATTTTGTGTTCTAACTTGTGTGCTTTGAGTAAGTAGGAAAGTCCAGGTGGAAGACTTGGCAAGGGAAGTCCAAGAAGAGAGTCTTGGCAAAGGAAGTCCCGGAGGTGTGACCTCTTGGCAAAAGGGAGACTTAGTATGACGAAGCCGATGGAAACACTTCAAGCAAGTGCAAGGATGAGGAGTCGTGGACTCGAAAGCATCCAAGAGAGGCACAAGGCTTATGGAAGGTGTTTGAAGGCGTGAGTCAAGACTAAGGGATGAAAAGGGAAGCTGAAATGTGATTTTTCAGCTTCATCAGTCGACTGGTAAGTTGTCAGTCGACTGGGACCACAACACATAGAGAATCGGGTCGACCCAAGGAGGGTCGACCAGTCGACTGCCAGTCGACTGGAATTGGTTCCAGTCGACTGGATCCAGTTGACTGGTCCTGTACCAGTCGACTGGAGGTCGACCGTTGCGAAGGCGGCTGAGGCACTCATTGCATATTTTGTAGCCGTTGAAGCCTACCAGTCGACTGGTAAGTGAGCAGTCGACTGGAGTCGCGGACGAAGATATAAAACCTAGTGTTTTATCTTGGAGAAGAAAGGGGCTTTCCTTGTGTACGAAGTGTGTGATCATTTTAGAGCTCTCCCAGCTTCACAACTCTCTCAATCTCCTCCTCCAAGCTTTCATTTCATTTGTAAGAGGAGGGAGATCATTGTGTTAGGGTTTCTCCACCTTCAAGTGTGATCTTGAGAAGGAGAAGTTCATAGTGAAGGGTTTTGTGTGGTGTGTGTGGATCCTTGGATTAGTCACCTTGAAGAGGTGGATACCAAGTAAAATCAGTGAGTTAGTATTGATTTCTTGCCTACCTTCATATTTCTATTTGTATTGCTTCCGCTAACGTGTTTGTAGGAAAGAAAAATCGAAAGATAGCTATTCACCCCCCTCTAGCTAGGGTAAAGATCCTAACAGATGGGACGCCACGCATCTTACTAAGTAGCCGAGCTGCGGGAAAGCACACACGGTCAGGCAGATTGAGCCGCGGGATAATAGCGCACACAGTCGGGCAAGACTCAGGGAGCGTGGGACGCCACGCATCTTACTGAGCAGCCGAGCTGCGGGAAAGCACACACGGTCAGGCAGGCTGAGCCGCGGGATAATAGCGCACACAGTCGGCCAAGACTCAGGGAGCGTGGGACGCCACGCATCTTACTGACCAGCCAAGTTGTGGGAAAGCACACACAGTTAGGCAGGCTGAGCCGCGGGATAATAGCGCACACAGTCGGGCAAGACTCAGGGAGCGTGGGACGCCACGCATCTTACTGAGCAGCTAGGGGTGTCAAAAACCAACATGACCCGACGACTCAACCCGAATCGACCCGAAAAAAATCGGGTTCGGGTTGAAAATTTTCGAGTTCGGATCGGGTTCGGGTTGGGAGGTTCGGGTTGAAAAAATTTCGGGTCGGGTTCGAGTCGGGTCGGGTTCGGGTTGACCCGAAATTTAATATTTTGTGGATTTTTTGGGGTTAAATCAAATTTTATTTTGATAAGATATTTTTATGTATATTAATATCAATATAGTATGATCATGATGAATATTGAGATAAAAGTGAAAAATTATAGGGAAAATGGCGAAAAAAGACGTTTTGAATCGGTTTTTTCGGGTTATTCGGGTCGGGTCGGGTTGGTCGGGTTCGGGTTCGGGTTTGGGGGTTTCGGGTTGAAATCGGGTTCGGGTTGGGAGTTAAAATTTTTTTTCCCAACCCGACCCGACCCACCCGAATTGACACCCCTATGAGCAGCCAAGCTGTGGGAAAGCACACACGGTCAGGCAGGCTGAGCCGCGGGATAATAGCGCACACAGTCGGGCAAGACTCAGGGAGCGTGGGACGTCATGCATCTTACTGAGCAGCCAAGCTGTGGGAAAGCACACACGGTCAGGCAGGCTGAGCCGTGGGATAATAGCGCACACAGTCGGGCAAGACTCAGGGAGCGTGGGACGCCACACATCTTACTGAGCAGCCGAGCTGCGGGAAAGCACACACGGTTAGGCAGGCTGAGCCGCGGGATAATAGCGCACACAGTCGGGCAAGACTCAGGGAGCGTGAGACGCCACGCATCTTATTGAGCAGCCAAGCTGTGGGAAAGCACACACGGTCAGGCAGGCTGAGTCGCGGTATAATAGCGCATACAGTTGGGCAAGACTCAGGGAGTGTGGGATGCCACGCATCTTACTGAGCAGCCAAGCTGTGGGAAAGCACACACAGTCAGGCAGGCTGAGTCGCGGGATAATAGTGCACACAGTCGGGCAAGACTCAGGGAGCGTGGGACGCCACGCATCTTACTGAGCAGCTAAGCTATGGGAAAGCACACACGGTCAGGCAGGCTCAACCGCGGGATAATAGCGCACACAGTCGGGCAAGACTTAGGGAGCGTGGGACGCCACGCATCTTACTGAGCAGCCGAGCTGCGGGAAAGCACACACGGTCAGGCTGGCTGAGCCGCGGGATACTAGTGCACACAGTCGGGCAAGACTCATGGAGCGTGGGATGCCACACATCTTACTGAGCAGCCGAGCTGCGGGAAAGCATACACGGTCAGGCAGGCTGAGCCGTGGGATAATAGCGCACACAGTCGAACAAGACTCAGGGAGCGTAGGACGCCACGCATCTTACTGAGCAGCCGAGCTGCGGGAAAGCACACACGGTCAGGCAGGCTGAGCCGCGGGATAATAGCTCACACAGTCGGGCAAAACTCAGGGAGCGTGGGACGCCACACATCTTACTGAGCAGCCGAGCTGCGGGAAAGCACACACGGTCAGGCAGGCTGAGCCGCGGGAAAATAGCGCACACAGTCGGGCAAGACTCAGGAAGCGTGAGACGCCACGCATCTTACTGAGCAGCCGAGCTACGGGAAAGCACACACGGTCAGACAGCCTGAGCTGCGGGATAATAGCGCACACAGTCGGGCAAGACTCAGGGAGCGTGGGACGCCACACATCTTATTGAGCAGCCGAGCTGCGGGAAATTTAGCTCGAGAGTCTGATGCATCTGCGAGCGGGGTAAGGACCATACGCTTCGGCTTGTTAGACGTTTTTGACAATTACACCATCGCTCGTCACTCGACAGTTCGATAAGGCTGAATGTGAATCGCACTCCAGGGTCGATCCAGCCTTTTCCCTTTCTCATTCTCTAAGTAATACGCTCCCGAAGAGAGTTTTTGCACAATCTTGAAGGGTCCTCCCCACTGCGGCTCCAGCTTGCTCACGTCCCCAACAGGTTTGACTCTTTTCCATACAAGATCGCCCACTTGAAATGCTCGGGGTAGCACTCTTCGGTCATATCTTTGCTTCATCTTCTGCCGGTATGCGAACATCCGAGCCGCTGCGCTGTCACGAATTTCATTGACCAAATCCAGCTCCAAACGTCGTCTTTCCGGGTTATCCTCATCATATGCTGCTCTTCGATTGGATTCACATCCGACCTCGACCGGGATCACGGCCTCAACTCCGTAAACCAACTGGAAGGGCGTGCATCCAGTGGCTTCTTTGATAGTGGTTCGCAGGGCCCATAGGATGCTCGGGAGTTCCTCCACCCAGGTTCCTCCTACGTGGTCGAGCTTAGTCTTCAACCCCGTGAGGATCTCCCGATTGGCCACTTCTGCCTGGTCGTTGCTCTGAGGATAAGCTATAGAAGTGAAAGCCTGCTTGATGCCGTATTGGGCGCACCATTCTCGTATCTTCCTGCCCTGGAACTGTCTCCCATTATCCGAGACAATCTTATGTGGGATTCCATAGCGACACAGTATGTCTCGCCATAAGAACCTTTTGACCGCCTGCTCGGTGATGCGAGACAGGGCCTCCGCCTCTATCCACTTAGAGAAGTAGTCAACCGCGACCAGCAAGTATTTCTTCTGAGCAGCCGCAGTCGGGAATGGCCCCACAATGTCCATGCCCCACTGGTCGAAAGGGCAAGAAACTACTGACATCTTCATGGCCTCCGTGGGTCGGTGCAGTAAACACTGGTGCTTTTGGCAGGATAGGCATTTGGCAACCAGCTCGTTGGCGTCCTTCTACAGGGTGGGCCAGTAGTATCTTGACATTATTGCCTTTCTAGCCGTCGCGCGAGCACCAGCATGATGTCCACATATCCCCAGGTGAATTTCCCTCAAGACATAATCAGCATCTTCTTCGTTCAGGCACTTAAGGAGAGGTCGGGAAAACGATCTCTTGTAAAGGGCGTCGCCGACCATGGTGAAGCGGGACACATGTTTCTTGAGCCATCGAGCCTCCTCTTGATTGGTCGGCAAGGTTCCTCGGGTGAGGTAGGCGATGACCGGGGTTCACCAGTCGAACCCCAATTCCAGGTCAGCCTGCCTTTCTATCTGCATGATCAGCAGTGCGGGGCCGCCCGCCTGAGGAAGCACCCATGAGCTGACTGAACTAGCTAATTTGGCTAACTCATCCGCCTTGAAGTTTTCTTCTTGAGGGATCTTTATCACTTGTACCTCTTTGAATTCAGCCTTCAGTTTCTCGTAAGCTTCTATGAACGCCTGAAGCCGGTCACTATTGACCTCGAACTTTCCAGCCACTTGCTGTGTAACCAGCTGAGAATCCGAGTAGAGCATTACTCGAGCTGCTCACACGTGCTTAGCTGCCTGTAATCCAGCTATAAGGGCCTCATATTCGGCCTCATTGTTGGTAGCTTTGTACTCCAACCGTACCGACAGATGCATCTTTTCTCCGCTAGGGGAGACCATCAGAACACCAATCCTACTCCCCGACCGGGTGGACGAGCCATCCACATATATCTGCCATGCCTCTTCAATCTCGTCCGAATGCAGCTCGCTTAAGAAGTCAGCTAAAGCTTGAGCCTTGATGGTCGGTCGAGGCTGGTACTGAATGTCGTATTCACTCAGCTCAGTGGTCCACTTGATCAGTCGCCCTGACGCTTCAGGGTTGGAGGCCACTCGGCCCAGGTTACTGTTCGTCAAAACCACGATAGGATGCGCCAAAAAATAGGGACGAAGCCTTCGGGCACCCAACAACAGCACATACAGCAACCTTTCGAGTGTCGTGTAGTGGCACTCGGCTCCCTTCAATAGATGAGCAAAGAAATACACCGACTGCTGCTCAGCTGCTTCTTGTTTAACCAGAACCAGGCTGACCGAGTCAGCCGATGCGGCCAAATACACATAAAGGGTCTCCCCAACCTCCAGTTTTGCCAACACGGGCAGCTCAGCAAGATAAGTCTTCAGCTCCTCAAATGCCTTGTCGCAGTCGGCATCCCATTGAAACTTGGTATCTTTTCGGAGAGTTTTAAAGAAAGGCAACCCTCGTTCTGCTGATCGGGAGATCAACCGAGACAGGGCCGTGATTCGCCTGCGAGCCTCTGAGCCTCCCGTAGATTCCTGGGCGGGGGCATATCCAGCAGGCTTTGACCTTCCCTGGGTTAGCTTCTATGCCTCGCTTGGTCACGATGTAGCCCAGGAATTTTCCCCTTCGGGCCCCAAAAAGGCTCTTAGCCGGGTTCAGCTTGAGCCCGTACCTCCGTAGCGTTTGGCAGGTTTCCTCGACATCCGACACCAGGTCGTCGGCACAGGCGGATTTGATGAGGATGTCATCAACGTACACTTCCACATTTCTCCCGACCTGGGACCGGAAGACCTTGTTCATCATACACTGATAGGTAGCCCCAGCGTTTTTCAATCCGAACGGCATAACGGTATAGCAATAAGTACTATCCGCCGTGATGAAACTAACTTTTTCTTGATCCTCGATTGCCTGGGGTACTTGATGATATCCCTGGTAGGCGTCCAACATGGAGATGAACTCGCTGCCTGCTGTCGAGTCCACCATCTGATCAATCCGGGGTAAAGGATAACAATCCTTCGGGCAAGCCTTGTTGAGGTCCCGGAAGTCGATGCAGATTCGCCATCTGTTGTCCGGCTTAGGCACCAGCACCACGTTGGCCAGCCAGGACGGGAATTGCACCTCTCTGATGTGCCCTGCCTTCGTTAACCTCTCGATCTCTGCCCTGATCACCTTGTTCTGCTCGGTGCTGAAGTCCCTCTTCCGTTGCTTCACGGGCCGAGCGTGGGGGTATACGTGGAGGTGGTGCTCAGCAACCTCCGGGCGGACGCCTCTCAACTCCTTGACAGTCCAGGCGAAGACATCTTGATTGCGGGCCAAGCACTCCAGTAGGGGCCCCCTCAGCTCCTCTGGCAGTCCTGCCGCAATCTTGACTCGGGACTCTTCCCGGTCGGGGAGGAGCTGCACTTCCTCCTTGTCTTCCTGCAACTCGGACCAAGGAGAGGCCTGGACCATGTTGCACTCAGGGAAAGGACGGGGGGCCTTGCGGCTGTCTACGCGAACATCGTCCACGTAGCATCTTCGGGCTACCTTCTGGTCGCCCCTGACCTCTCCCACCTGATCCCCGACCGGGAACTTGACCTTCAGGTAGAAGGTGGAGGTGACGACCCGGGACTCATTGAGAGCGGGGCGGCCCAAGATGGCGTTGTATGATGAAGGAACGTCCACCACCAGAAAGGTGGACCACCGAGTTCTCTTCAATGGCTCTTCGCCCAGGGAGACAGCCAATCGAATCTGGCCAATGGGATGTACCGTATTCCCCGTGAAGCCAAATAGCGGGGTCGCCACTAGCTCCAACTGGGATTTTTCAATCTGGAGCTGGTCAAATGCACTTTTGTAGAGTATGTTAACCGAGCTGCCTATGTCCACGATGGTGCGGTGGACTTGATAATTTGCGATGACGGCTGTAATGACCAGCGCGTCATCGTGGGGAACTTTCAACCCCTGAAGATCTTGGGGTCCGAAGCTGATTTATGGCCCCTCTGCCTGGGCCAGACTAGTGCCAACTTTATGGATCTCCAGTCGGCGTACTTGGGCTTTCCTAGCTCGGTGGGAATCTCCTCCGGTCGGGCCGCCTGAGATGACATGTACGCCGCCTCGAACAACATTTTGCTGGTTGACCCGTTCTTCTTCTGTCTCCTCTTCCGCCGCTCGATTCCCTTGAGGGAATAGATTTCGAGCAGCTGGGGGGTTTTCTCGCAATTCCTTGGCCATCGGGTCGGTGTTCGGGTCGCCTTTGCCTGCTCCCTGTCCGGGAGGTGTTTGTCGCCCTCGACCTCTGGGGGCTTGAGCCCGACCCCGGCCAGCTTGTCGGCACTCCTCAGTGGCATGCCCGTGACTTTGGTGGAAGCTGCAGTTTGACCTCCATCGAGCGGGGAAGCATCCTTGGGCCACCTGCTGCACGTGGCGCCTTTCCATGCCCGCATGTTCGGCGAGACCTCGAGGACTACGAATGGGTCCTCCCGAGGGCCTGACAGTGTGAACGGGAGGAGGGGGTGCTGGGGCCGCCGATTCCTTGCGTCGAGCCGCCTGCGCTTCCTCGACGTTGATATATTTGTCAGCCTTCCCCAGAAGGCTGTCGAAGTCCTTCAGGGGCTTTCTGATCAACGAGCGAAAAAACTCTCCCTCCTGCAGACCCTGGGAGAATGCGCTCACCATGACTTCCTGAGTGGTGGTTGGCACATCCATTGCCAATTCATTGAACCTCCGGATGTAAGACCGAAGTGTTTCCTTAGGCCCTTGCTTCAGGGCGAACAGGTTGAGGCTCGTTTTGTGGTGCCTCCGGCTGCTAGCGAAGTGTTGCAGGAACACCTTCTTGAACTTTTCAAAGTTCGTGATCGATCCGTCTGGGAGCCGGTCAAACCATCTCTGGGCTGCACCCGAGAGTGTGGTTAGGAAGGCTCGGCACTTAACGCCCTTCGGGTACTGCTGGAGCATAGCAGCACTCTCGAACTTCATCAGGTGCTCCTCCGAATCCGTGGTCCCCACGTACTCAGGGATAGTGAAGAAACGCATGTGGTGAGACACGGGATCCTCCAAGATCCAAGGAGCGAAAGGGCTACGTACCGACATAACCGATGCAGGGTCCGCCGGAGCTTTTCCTTTGTCCGGTCGCCTCCCGCGCACCGGGTTGGAGACTAAGGCCGTGGCCGATACCGAGTGAGCATCGGCGATTTGCTCCTGGAGGCCCCCTGCCGGGGGAGGAGCAGGGCCACCCTCGGGCACGGCAGGTCTACCTTGCCCTCCGGAGGCGCGATGCGCCGCCGGCTCTGGGCCCTGAGGCCTTTGGATGGTAGCCTGGGAGGGCCTTTGAGAGGCCCTCTGCTGAGCTCGCGTAGCCATGAGTACCTCGTACTCCCCTCGAGAGATATCCATGTTGATATCGTAAGGTTCATCCATCTTCACTTCCGATCAGGCTGCTGGTGTCCCTCCTTCTAGCGCCAAATTTGATCCTGTCGCGAAGTGAGTCAGACACCCCTACAGTTGGACGAGCCTCCAAGAAGGACGAGGTCGCTGAAGTGGCGCGACGAGTTGGATCGCTCCCAATCTGCAAAACAGAGACCATTAGAACCCCTCCGGGAAAAGTCCCCGGCCAGACACTCCGACGGTCAAGTCAGCACACGACGGTGGCGATGGAAGGCAATAGAACAGTAGCAAAATTGCATTATTGCGCGTACCTGGGAAATGCGGAGTGAAAGACATAAGTAGCCGGGGAAGCTGACAGGTTCTGCCCCATCTGCCACCTGCTGTCGCGTAGCGAGGACAAGGCAATGTATGTCCAGGAATGACAGGGGTAGCAGGGTAAAGTGGCTCATGCTGTGTTGAGGAAAGAAGCTCTGTCAACTTAAGAGTTGGCGTCGTTGGACGCCGTCGGCCTGACATCACGGCATGTGGTCGAGGTACGGGAGACAAGATGTGGCAGACATATTAATACCTCGGAGGGATATCCGCTACCGGGAGTCAGGACGACCGAGGTCCTGCGCCAACCCCGTACATCTTCGGGTAGTCCGGTGTCAGGGAGTGGTGGCGCCTGCTGGGGCGCTGAGTGATGAGGCCGACTGAGGGCCTAGGAGGGTGCCGACTGGGGCACTTAGTAACGAGGCCGGCTGAGGGCCTAGGAGGGTGCCAACTGGGGCACTTAGTAACGTCTTCTGTGGCTCGGACTTATCTTCGTAGCGTGGGCCTACCACGCGTAGGCGAGGAACCAAGGCTGGACAAGTCGCCACCCATCTGTCTCAAGAGAAGGCCCTTGCGGGACTATGTGAGCCTCGACACGGAAGCCCAAGGGGCCTGAGCCCACGGACCTCCTTCTCCGAGGGGTCATCCCAATCACTGGCCACTTTCTTTCTGACTGAGCGCCAGGCTGCCGGGCCAGGCTACGTAAGCTGGCCCGGGATCAGAGTAATTTATGACTTGAGCGTCGGAGAGGGTCTCGCCGGAACTCTTTCCGGTATACCCCTTTTTTACGCTTATGTTAACCTTGTAGGCCCGGGTCTCCTCCTTCGTCATCACCCGAGAGTACTTGCTAGTGATTTATTGCCCAAGTTGTTCACTTCCGGAATAGTCGCATTTATTTATTATTTTATCTCTCTATAATGTTGTATTCAAAGAGCAATTCAAAGAGCAATATCATTATGTTAAAATTTTTGATTTTCTATTTAAAAAATAAACACCACTCTAGTATTGATTTTTGAAACTATGCAACACTATATGGTATGAATTTTTGAAATGCAATACCACAGTGGTGGTATTTTTTTAAAATCCAATATCACGGTGGTGTTATTCTTTGAATGTTGAAACTTCATCATGATTGACGAGAGGGATAAATAGGATACAAAGTGTATTCTTTGGGGGATCTAAAAGTTATGTGTGCGTTTTAAAAATTTCACAATTTTAAATGTCTCCTCCGATCAATTAATAATTAAAAAAAGTTACACTTTTCAAACGAGTAGTTCTAAAATTGAAAGGGTCATACTCCACAGCTAACTCCTCACACGTTGGTCATAATATTCGAGTTAGTAGTTTTCATAATTTATCTCTTTCGTATTGACTCTAAGATGAGTTGACAGAGATATTGAGAATAACAAATTACTTTTTACCACCTAGATAAAGTAAGGAAGACAATTGAACATATATCTAGAACTACTCCAAAGAACCTCACTTGCATTAAGACCTTAAAAGAAACAAGAATTAGACACTTAACATATGAGAATTCTTCGTGAGACACTTGAATATAGAGATGGAAATAGGTCACGCGGCCTGTGGCCTGGCCTGGCCTGACTTGTTTAGAAATAGAATAATATTCAGGCTTGTTTCAAAGTCTATTTTTCTTATTAGGTCAGATCCAGACTCAATATAAAGACTACCATACTTGACAGGCTGGCTTGTGCCTGTTAAGATTAGATACATATATATATATTTGTAGGCCTGGTCTGTTTGATGTCTGTATGATGCAAGACCTGTATGATGCAAGGTATGTTAAGGTTGATTTTCAGGCTGTTTAATGTTTTGGCCTGTTGGTTTGTATAAAATGTTTTAATTTACAGGCTTTGTAAATAGGTCGCAGGTCAGGCCAGGTTATTGAACAGGTCAGGCTTAGGTCAAAAATAAAGCCTATAACAGGTCACAGGCCAGGCTCAGGTCATTTTGTTATTATATGAGTCTGGTCTATTAAGATAAAAATCTGACCTGACCTGACTTATTTTCATCCCTATTTGAATATGATGACTTCTATAGTTTCGTTAGGCAATCTCAACACCTTATATACTTCGAGCTGTGGATTGCTTATCTCAAGCTATATATAAATGTTCCTTTACAATTCGATCTGTCCACAGAAAATGGATTTCAGCAGTAGAAATGCTTCGTTTTCTACTAAGAGATAGATAGACATGCCAATTCATCCCTTATCTCTAAACCTATACAACCTGCCCTTCGACAATTCAAAGCCACTTATAGTCTCAGTAACTTTTAGCACCTTACTGATCTGTCACAACCAAACTAAATTGTCGTTGCATGCAAATTGAACTCTCAGGATGTGACAGAGATGCCCACGTGGTCAATCCGAGACTCTGTCAATGTGATGCCAGATCAGTCTGACTCACGACCAAGCTCGAATCAAATCAGTCAGACTTAAAGACTAATTTCGGATCAAATCGACTTAAAAGCTGAGTTGCACAACTATGCCATAGACATATCCGAGTCAAAGGAGTTTCGTCGAGGTCTATCTTGACGTCGCTTCTAACTCCTTCCGGCGCTCTCAGTTATCATAACGGATTCATCGTTGCCTAGACTTTCGCCGGAGCTGGACGTTTTCTCGTTGAGTGTTTCAAAACTCTTTTTGTTGCTCGATAGACAGGAGTCGATCCGTCAAAAACCGATCCGATCAAAATAGACCCAACTCATCTCCGACTTACTGGAGGTGCTTTACTTCGATCCGTCAAGAGTCAATCCGTCTCATAATCTCGACCGGATCACATGTGATCCCCGTGATGGAATCTTAAAGATGTTATTTACAGTCATTTACTCTAGAGTTAATTTATCAGTGATAAAGGTGCTTGACAGCGATTCCTACTCCTAGGGTTTAAAAAAGCATCCCAATCACATGCCTTTCATAGACAAAAAAAAAATAAAAATAAATAAATAAAAAAACGAAATCGCTCGCCCTCAGCGTCCCCCACGCACCCGTCCCAAGGCTATCATGAGGGAGGTAAATCACAGTCTCCGGAGTAATTAGTACATAGTTGAGCCGAAAATTGATATACCAAATGTCCAGAGTTTTAATTCAGTGCGTCTCGTGTGACTCGAACTCAAGACCTCTTAAATAACACCACCATGTACTAACTACTTCGGATACCCGCGGGGACAATCACATGCCTTTCATGCTTATCCACAAGGAGGAGGTCCATCAATCTGCCCTCTCTCTCTCTAACTGTGCTCTTTTTGTAGCAGCTGGAGGAGGAGGAGGAAGTGTGGTTCAATGGCAGAAATCGCTCTGTGGGCGGCGGAGGAGCTCGACAAGAGGAGGAAGTGGAAGGAAGGAGACCCCAGAGTGGGACTGGAGAGGAGGTGCTCTGCTTCCAGGGCTCCCTCTACGGTGTCTGCTCATGGCAGGAGAGCTCAGGAAGAAGCCGGCGGCGGCGCAGCCTTGAAGATTGGACCTAAGGAAATGGAGCTCGCGAGGAGGTGCCTCGAGCCAAAGAGTTCATCCGATCTGCCTGCCTCAGATGGCTTCTTCTCCGTTTGACTTCTTTCCTGCTAGATCTTCTCTGTTTCATGGATCTTGGTTTCGTGTATATTTCTTCTGCCTTGTTCTTGTGCTGATATGCATATAAACATTTTCAGTAGTTTTTGCTCAAAAATTTGTATGATAATTTTGCTATAATCTCAAATCAGATAATATATGGAGTTAAATCTAATTAAAAATGGTTAAATAATTAAAAATAGTTATTGAATAATTAATTTTTATTTAGAATTTAATGATTGCTGTTTGGATTTGGCAGGTCCTAAAATGCAAGTGCGTGTTTGTTCGGTTTTTTATTTTTATTTTTTTAAAAATTATATTATTTTATGTTTTAAAAAATAATTTAATTTAATTTTTTAAAAAATGATATATTTTTTTCAAAAATAATTCTGAAAAATATAAATCAAATATATTTTTTAAAAAAATTACATTTTTTATAAAAATAAAAATGAAAAATAATCTAATATTCTCCATCCCCATTTCACTCCACAGCCAACTTAAATCCAGATTATAAAAATAAAAAAAATGCAATATAAAAATATTTTATTTTATTTTTTTAGAATTCCATATTATGATTATGCACATGCCTCGCGTATTTTATAAATATATGGAATTTAAATTGACTTGTTTTAGAAAAAAAACAGAAAATAATGAAGCCAATAATGAAAAGGGGAGATGGAGATGGAGATGGAAGGTGCTAGCGGGCACGTGAGGTGCACGTGATACGCGAGGAAGAAGTGGATTTAGGCCACTTGGCGGTAGTCGCCTTGAGGTCCGTCAGCCACGTGTCGGTTTTCTAGTTGCTTCGCCACCGCGTGGCGGTTTCTGCATTCCTCGCGCGCGTCGGTATGCAGCTCACGTGATTCTTATCTCCCGCATGCTTTTCTCTACGCGACCCGTCGGGAAAGTATTCCGTACCGAGAAGCTCTATGCGGGACTCTTGCCTTTCGCCGTAAGCGGTGCCTCCTTATAAATAGAGGCTGCGTCGACTCATTGCGAGACCTACAAGGAGGAGAAGAAACCCCAAAAAGAGCGAGGGAGGAGGACGAGGAGGCGGCGGAGGCTTCTCGGATCAGATTGGGAAGATGTTTATAGAGAAGTTTAGAGTGGAGAGCCCCAACGTGAGGTATGGGGAGGAGGAGATCGAGGCGGTGTACCACTACGAGACGACGGAGCTTGTGCACGAGGCTCGGGACGGTGCCTACCAATGGATCGTACGCCCTAAGAGCGTCAGATACGACTTCAAGACCCAAACCCGCGTTCCCAAGCTTGGGTATCGCTTCTTCCCTCTCGCTTGCTTGGGTTCGCTTTTGTTTCGCTTGGTGGTATAAGCTAACCCCATTATGTTGGAATTTAGTGTGATGCTTGTGGGATGGGGTGGCAACAATGGTTCCACGCTCACCGCTGGAGTCATCGCGAACCGAGAGTAAGATTTCGCTAAAAAGTCTGTTAATTTGTTGTTTGTTATTATCGTTGGTTTGAATGTTTGTGAAAGTTTCCTTTTGGATTATGGTTTTGATCGATAGGGGCATCTCTTGGGTAACCAAGGACAAGGTGCAGCAAGCCAATTATTTGGGATCTCTGACCCAGGCTTCCACCATTAGGGTTGGCTCCTACAATGGGGAAGAGATTTATGCCCCTTTCAAGAGCCTCCTTCCCATGGTAAAACACTTCGTCTTTTCTGTTTCTTATCTTTCCAATAAAAAAGTTTCTTTTCTCTTGTCCAAGAAAAAGACAAGTACCTTCATGAATTGAATGGATGAAATTAGTTGTCATTGTTTTTCTGTATATTTAATATCAGAATCATGAGCTGGTTGGATTACATGTGATAGGAACTGTCTTTTTCATTGGATTTGTTAGGTTAATCCAGATGATATAGTGTTCGGTGGATGGGACATTAGTAACATGAACCTGGCAGATGCCATGGCCAGAGCCAAGGTCCTGGACATTGACCTGCAGAAGCAGCTCAGGCCCTATATGGAGTCCATGGTCCCCTTGCCTGGAATTTTCGACCCGGACTTTGTTGCAGCAAACCAGGGTGCCCGGGCCAACCATGTGCTCAAGGGAGCCAAGGTGGAGCAAGTCCAACAAATCGTCAAGGATATAAGGTGCTCGCATACCTTCATATGACAAGCTTATTCCTTAACAATTAGCATGCAAAGAACTAGTGTAGTTTATCTGATTGTCGTTTGTTAGGTTTAATGGCATAATTTGCCTGTTCAACAATGTTATCACTGGTTGACAGGGAATTTAAAGAGAAGACTCAGGTGGACAAAGTGGTTGTGCTGTGGACTGCTAATACTGAGAGGTACAGCAATGTGATTGTCGGCCTCAATGATACCACGGAGAATCTCATGGCCTCACTGGACAAGAATGAGGCTGAGATATCTCCTTCCACGTTATATGGTATAGCATGTGTTTTGGAGAATGTCCCTTACGTCAACGGGAGTCCTCAGAACACCTTTGTGCCTGGTATGTTGCTTGAGCAAATTTTTACTTGAAAATTTGTTGACTGATATTTAGAATGCTTCATGATTTTCTTATATATGTGCAGGACTCATTGACATGGCTATTCAAAGGAACAGCATTATAGGAGGGGATGACTTCAAGAGTGGGCAGACCAAAATGAAATCCGTCTTAGTTGATTTTTTGGTCGGCGCCGGAATCAAGGTATCAAGATTTTATGCTACTTGATCTATATGTGTAATGGTTTGATATTTAACTAGCTTAATAGGTCTCACATTGAATGTTCCTACTAGCCAACATCTATTGTTAGCTACAATCATCTGGGAAACAATGATGGGATGAACCTATCTGCACCACAAACCTTCCGATCCAAGGAGATCTCAAAGAGTAATGTGGTCGATGACATGGTCTCTAGTAATGGCATCCTCTATGAGCCCGGGGAGCATCCTGATCATGTCATTGTCATCAAGGTGGGTTTAAGTTTTACAAATCGTTTGATTATTTACTACGCTTTACTATAATGTCCGTCCTTTTAAACTGCAGTATGTACCATATGTTGGGGACAGCAAGAGGGCTATGGACGAATACACCTCTGAGATATTCATGGGTGGAAGGAGCACAATCGTTCTTCACAACACATGCGAAGATTCCCTATTGGCAGCGCCCATAATTTTGGATCTAGTCTTGCTTGCTGAACTGAGTTCTAGGATTCAGCTTAAAGCTGAAGGGGAAGTAAGTTGTTGGCAATATTTCTCATTCTGGCGCTAATTGTGTGTCTTAATGCATTTCTGATGTTGCAGGGCAAATTCTCCTCTTTCCATCCAGTGTCTGCAATCCTCAGTTACCTTACCAAAGCTCCACTTGTAAGTAAAACTTTAAAATTTATTTTCTTCATTTTTATATCCTTCATGGAGGAGACAATCAGATAAACTATCGTGTTTCTTCTTCATCGTCCAAAAATGACGTATAATGAAGACTAGCATGATAATGCATATATTCTCAACAGTCGGAAGGCGACTTTAGCTCCAATTTGTAATAAATAATAACAGTAGTAGACAGTAAATATTTATAAATACAGTAGCTTGATAAGGAAAGAGTCAAGTTAGAAATAGTTATCCGGTTGAAGTGCCGGCGTGCCGACTGTCTTTAGAGAATTGATTGCCGCCCTACGGTGCAAAGGTTCCCGGCAAAACTCTCCCAAGATTCGACAACCACGCTGCGTTCGTAGGTGCACTCCAAAACGAACGCTGCCCTCGGAGACAACCTCAGATCGCACTAGGCGAAGCCTCAAGATCCAAAACTAAAAGAAGAAACGAAGAGGAAGAATCGAGAATCGTTCAGAGAAAAAAATTCTCATCGCTCTGAAGAAAGAGCAGAATAGAAGAAGCAGTCAGTTGAATTGCTTCTCCCCTTTCCTTTTATAGATCCGAAGAGGCAAACTTTGCCCTCTTCTCTCTGAGACATCGCGACCATGCGCGAGGAGTCGCGTCGTGCGCGATTCTGAGAAAACGCGATTTCTCAAAAAAAGAAATAAAAGAATAAAAGGAGAGAAAAAATAAAACCAAACTAAATTGATTTAAGAATCAAACCGAATCGAAATCTGTAAAATCAAACCGAACCGAAATCTGTAAAATCAAACCGCGCTGCCCGAGGCTCACGGGCTGGGGATTTGTACCCCCCTGCGCGCGATAATCGCGTGCGTCGCGCCCGGTTTATGGATTTCCGGCCCAAACCCCTTGAAACCATCTGGTTTGGGCTCAACCCGCGCATGTGTGTAGGTCCCCCTAAGCCATCTAAGCATGGTAGGAATGGTTTGATATATAAGGCATTCCACCTATCTTGGCTTAGCAATGTGGGACTAAACAATATATCATAAATATTTGAAATTCAATCAAAAAATTAACACTATTCACATTATATGTCGTAGAACAAACAGTGGTTTTCTGATGCTCTGTTACCGGCGTCAAAGTTTGATGACATCTTCAACTTCTTTTATGAAAAAAAAAAAAGATTCTTGTTAGCTTTCTTAGTCAAAATGATGTATTGTCTTTAATTTGTTTAATCTTCCACTTGAAATCTTGAAGATGCTCTTCTTTTTTACAATGAACAATATATTCTTTCATGTTAAAGCACATAGCATAATCATTCTTGATTCGCCATTTCTACGTCATTATAGCAAGCAGCATTTTTTTTATTAATGGATCATTTTATTTGATTAACTATTTCATTTCATGACCAAAAATAGGTTCCTCCAGGCACGCCAGTGGTGAATGCCCTGGCCAAGCAAAGGGCCATGCTGGAGAACATACTCAGGGCTTGCGTGGGCCTCTCTCCTGAGAACAACATGAACCTGGAGTACAAGTGAAGCAAACATTTCGCATTGGTTTTTATGTTTTTGTCTTGGTCGTCTTCTCCTCTTCTCAAGTAATGGCAACCCTAGTGCCTATGATGTTAAGAGCTCAATTATATGGGGCTGCCTGCTAATATATATATATATCATGCATTTCCGTACTGGTGACAGCATTCTCAAGTTTGAATGTTTCATCTCACCTTGGTTTATTTTAATTCTAATATCTAGTATCACACTCGTTTGGTAGTTTCATGATCCTATCTATTAGGTGAGGCCTGTAGATCAAATTTCGACGAAATTAGCCATCTTTCTTGTCTTATAGAATAGTTACTATTTTGATTAGTAATCGATTTATTTTTTCATATTAATTTTGAGACGGATTAATAAAAATATTAGGGCAAATGAATTATTTTTGTCATCATGATTATATCTATCAGGAGGTATTATCATTATCATTATGAGATTGAAGATTAAATTTTAATAAAATCAAGTGTTTATTTTTATGTTAGTTATTATCGGAGTTAATAATTTTTGTAATTTGTTATTTTGATGTTAACTTTGAGTTAAGTTGTCGAAGTGTTAGGGTTGAGTCAGGGTTAATAAATTTTCTGATTTATTTATTTTTTAGGTTAATTTTGGGATGGATTATGGGGGTATTAGGGTTGCAAATTGTTATTTTTCCGTTGTGATTATATCTATTAGATCTGGAATACAGTTGTTTTGATTATTATGGTTTTGGATTTCAGTAAATTTCAAGAAAAGTATCCTCTCATTAATGAATTGTAGTTTTGCGATTTATTTTTTCGTGGATGACTGTGGAACCGCTGAGATGGTAAATTGTTTATTATAACGGTCATCTTTTAACTTGAAGGACTGTTGGCACCCAGGAGGAACAGCCCGGCCCTGGTTAAAATGATTTATTCCTATAGGGGCACCCTAGAGGGACTATAGAGGGACTAGGTTGTTAGATTATTATATAGTCATGTTTATTAGGATATGTTTGGTTGAGGATTATCTTTGATAATCTTGATTATCCATTTAAAATTAAAATTTTATTTGAATTAGATAATCAATAATTTTTAAAAATGATTCATGCCCGACATGCTAACAAAAAAAAGCTACGGCAATTTACCAAAGGGCGTATCCAACTATTCGTAATTACCGAAAGGAGTACTATGGTTTCTATTATACCAAAGGGCGCATCCCATAAAGTGAAGTTACTTTTATACCCCTCCCGTCAAAGAATGGCTTTATCAAACACAGTTTCGAGACAGCCGAACCACTTTATCAATAAAATATAAATTTGTGGTTCGGATGGGTAGCAGTCGAAATTTTCTCCGTTCTCTCTCAGCGCAACAACGTAAATGGAAGTCCTTCATTTCGGATAAAAGCTCACTCTCAACCTCTCTCAGCGCAAGAACTCGCCTTCTTACAGTCCTACGTGCCCTAGCTGTGATATAGTCGCGAGCTCATCCCCCGAATCCCTGCGGACAACCAAAACCTAGGCATTGCTCGAAAGCGTTTCTGTGTGATCCTGAGGTGGGTTTTAGTGTTAACGTTGAAGTGGAGACTGATCGGCATAATACACCAAGGGGTTAGGGTTTTTGCACGTTTGATTTATTTGATAATGTCAGGAAAAAGGTCTGTGGGTGGTTCAACGTCTTCTTCCTTGGCATTATCCATCAAGGTATGTTAGCGATATGCTTAGGTCAAACCAGCATAGTTTGTCAACATGTTTAAAATTATTTTGCTGAATAAATTTGTACTGTATATAAACTATAGGATTCAGATGACATTGGACAAAAATTACGTTGGTGCAGTGTTTTAGGCCACTTTAAACAATTTTTTGAAGAATTTGACATTTTAAATGATCGACACATCGCGAAGATCAAAGGGTCGCCTTTCAGTTTTTTCCTGGACATACAAGAATTGCAGCATATCCGTGGAATTTTGGTTAATATATTTGAAAGTTGGGATTCAACCTCGCAAGGTTTTAAATTCTCAGGTAATAGTTTTAGTTATGAATTGTAGACAATATCTATAGTATCTATAGTAAGATAAGACAGTAATATAGATGGCCTGAAATGATTAGTTTTTGATAAAGTTTAATCATTTCATTTTAGGGCTACTGAGGGACTGAAGTGAAAATGACTTCAGGCCCTCGGTAGGCCTGAAATAAAATCATTTCAGGCCTACCTAGGGCCTGAAGTTAATTTAGTTCAGGCCCTCGGTAGGCCTGAAATGAATACATTTCAGGCCCACCTCGGGCCTGAAATGAATTCATTTCAGGCCCTCGTATTCATTTCAAGACCTCGTCGGGCCTGAATTGAATTCATTTCAGGCCCACGTCGGGCCTGAATTGAAATCATTTCAGGCCCAACGTGGAATAATTTCAAGCCTATATTCTTGATGATAACTAAATATTGTAATTGTTTCAGGTGTACCGGTTGCGTTCTCCAGACGAGATGTTGCTTTGATACTGGGTATAGTGGACCGTGGTGTTTCGGTCCCTATTAATTCAACTAAAGCATCGGGTGACCTCTATCGTACTTACTTCTCAAAAGAAAAACAACCTACAAGAACAAGACTTGAGGAGTTACTTAAACATTTTTCTAAAAGTGTTGAATCAGAGGATGATGTGTTATTAGTGTGTAAATTTTATATTTTATATATATTTGTTTGTATTTTATTTTCGTCTAGTACATATAAGGTTCCTCTAGGTCTTGTAGATATAGTAGATGATTATGACAATCTAGGTAGATTCAATTGGGTAGAAGCTATCCATCAATTTTTGTCTCCACAATTACCTAAGATTGGGGACTTATTTTCATCAACTCAGGGAAACCAGAGCACCACCAACCTCCCTTACCTAAAGGGATTTGCAGAGCTTTTGGCAGTGAGTAGAATTATCTTGTTAAATTTTATAATATTTTGATGTCATTAATGTATTTGGCTGCAAAAATTTGTGTAGGCATGGTTTTTGGAGCATGTACCAATTCAAAAACCATTCAATGTTGAAGGGCCCCGAATAAATAAGTGGAGGAATATTCCTTCGCATATTAATAGGGTGAGGGGCCTTGTCGACCGACTCTCGTCCGAAGAGGTAATTATTCTTAAATGTGATCTATCTGAGTTAGATATAGAGGTAGTAACATTTGTGTACTTCGTAATTGACAGGTTATTGTTGAATTAATTCCTATCCTACATGAGAACACATTGTTTGAGAACCTTGATATCGGTGATGACATACCACGGCCAATGGAGACATCAGAAGGAGATGTTAGGCTATGTGGTGAATGCATTCTTAAGGACAACCGAATCAAGGAGCTAACAGAGGAGAATATATGTTTGAATGAAAGGGTTAAGGAATTACTTTCAATTATTGAAAAAAAAGGCATGGAGGGTCAAGAAAGCTATCCTGTAGTCGATCCTCTTTCTGATCCAGTATCTTGTACACCTAGGAGAGGACGTGACCGAACTCGGTATGATTACATGGATACTCCAATTGACAGTCCAGTATAGCACCAGCTTTTACCTAAGGGGAAGCGGGACAGGAAACAAATATCAAATGTCATGGACAAGGGAAAAAGGAAACTTAGTGAGGAGGATATGGATGAAGCAAGAGGAAACATTTACGGTGTAATGGAAGTCATGTCTGAAGAAGACATAGAGGAGGAAACAAGAAGAACCTCCGAACTATACAAAATGAGGCAACAAGGCATTGATGTAAGTGTGTTAATTTCATTTAAAATACATCAATTGTATTGAATTTGGTCAATAATTAGTTTGGGCTAAATAAATTTTATTGATGTAGTTTGTGAAGAAACATTTTATGAATACAAAGAAGAAAAATCAAGATAAAGAAGTGGCCTACCTGATAAATAGATTGGAGAATCTAAAGTAAGTTATAAAATATTATAGTTTAGTTTAGTTAATATATCTTCTTATGTAATATATAATCTTATCAATTTACATGGCAGGTTGACAAATGAATTTATCTGGGAGGATGCACCCTTTGCTTTGAATTTGCATTCATTCTTACAAATCCTCAATGGAGAGGTTTTTACAAAAGGCGAGGTCATTGATGCCTTTTGTAAAATTTTATTTAGGGGAGCATCCGCATGTGGTAGGCCATACAACAAGTCAATATATTGTTCAACCTTCTTCACAGTAAGTGATGTATATTAATTAAACAGATATATTGTACAAGACCTAATATTATGATATGGGTATTATTAATTTTGTGAATGCATATTTGTAGGCATCAATCAGATCGTCAAGAAAGATTTCCCTGCAACAAGTGATGAAGACTGATATGCTTGAACAAGGGTTTAGATTTATTTTAATCCCTTTGTGCAGTGATAATACACACTTTCACTTGTTGGCGGTGGATATAGAATCCATGACTTTCAATCATTTTAATTCTCTTGCTAGTGGTCGTAAATATAAGCATGAATTTGACACAGCGGTGAGCTACCTTCCTTTATTCTTATATATGGTCATCATTTTCTCTAAAATGTCATTGATGGTGATTAATAAATTCATGATATGTTTGACAGGTAAAAGAACTTAAACAATATACTCGCGAGGAACTTACGGCTATTCATCCGTATCTACAAAGTCATCATCCCTTGGACAAATGGCCCTCCGTCAGACAAAAATGTCCCCAACAAGAACATAGGTAACTAAATGAGGAAGAACTTTCTTATTTTTAAAAATAAGAAAGTATTTTATAAACTCACTTATTGAAATCTAAAAAAGTGTTTGTTAATTTCAGCGTGGACTGTGCCTTCTTTGTCATGCAATATATTCGATGTCTCCTATATGATGAGAAGATGGATTTCAAACAAGGAGACATGAGTAGAATCAGATTTGAGCTGACAGTTAATATTCTGAGAGACATGTTTTGTAAAACTTGAGATAATCTGAAAACTGTATTGGTGATGTAAAAATTCATTGCTGTTGATTGACATCCATTTGTATGGAAAAATCTCCTTATGTGGATGTTGTTATGATTATGTAGATGTTGTTATTCTATATAATATATTGTCAACAAAAACAAAACAATTGGGTGATGTTTATTCAAATCCAGTTGTTGCACTGTTGTGTGCCAAGTGATACGGTCAGATATAATAACTGATAATGCACTGTTGTGTGCCAGTTGCTGCACTGTTGTGTGCCAAATGATCTATTCTGTCACATCTTGTAGGTATATAGAATATTATTCTAAAAATCATTATATAATCTAATCAACAATATATATTATATAAATAAGATATGGGAGGTCCATCGGTGGGTTTTGAGCAAAACCCACTAATGGAACTAAACTAAACCTATAGGTTTGGAAAAAATTATAATTTGATGTTTCGGACACCTAATCTACATTCTCCAACCTCAACCCAAACTACTGATAATGTTTTTTCAGAAATCCAGATATGGGAGGTCCATTAGTGGGTTTTGAGCAAAACCCACTGATGGAACTAAACTAGACGTATAGCTTTGGAAAAAATTATAATTTGAGGTTTCTGACACCTAAAATACTTTCTAGAACCTCAACCCTAACTACTGATAATGGTATTTCAGAAATCCAGATATGGGAGGTCCATCTGTGGGTTTTGCTCAAAACCCACTGATGGAACTAAGCTACACCTATACTTTGGAGAAAATTATAATTTGAGGTTTAGGACACCTAAAATACTTTCTCCAACCTGATCCCTAACTGTTGATAATTTTTTTTCATTAATCCAGATATAGGATGTCCATCAGTGGGTTTTGCTCAAAACCCACTGATGGAACTAAACTACACCTATAGTTTTGGAGAAAATTATAATTTGAGGTTTAGGACACCTAAAATACTTTCTCCAACCTCATCAATGGGTCCTTCAGTGGAGTTGAGGTGTTACAAACCTCAAATTATAATTTCAGGCCCACGTTGGGCCTAAAATAACTTTATTTCAGGCCCAAGGTGGGCCTGAATAAAGTTATTTCAGGTCCTTAGTGGGCCTGAAATACATTTATTTCAGGCCTACGGTGGGCCTGAAAGAAGACAATTCAGGCCCACCGTGGGCCTGAATTAAAAATATTATTTCATGACCACCCTTAACCATATAATATTTTGACTTCATCCCCCAAGTTGAATTACATATTTTATCCCTAAACCCTAAAATACTCTCTCCAACCTCACCCCTAAATACTGATAATGGTTTTGTAGCAATCCAGATATGGGAGGTCCATTTGTGGGTTTTCAGCAAAACCCACTGATGGAAATAAACTAGACCTATAGCTTTGAAAAAAATTATCATTTGAGGTTTAGGACACCTAAAATACTTTCTCCAACCTCATCCCTAACTACTGATAATGGATTTTCAGAAATCCAGATATGGGAGGTCCATCAGTGGGTTTTGCTCAAAACCGACTGATGGAACTAAACTACACCTATAGTTTTGGAGAAAATTATAATTTGAGGTTTTTGACACCTAAAAAACTGTCTAGAACCTCAACCCTAACTACTGATAATGGATTTTCAGGAATCCAGATATGGGAGGTCCATCAGTGGGTTTTGCTCAAAACCCACTGATGAACTAAACTACACCTATAGTTTTGGAGAAAATTATAATTTGAGGTTTAGGACACCTAAAATACTTTCTCCAACCTCATCCCTAACTGTTGATAATGTTTTTTCACAAATTCAGATATGGGATGTCCATCAGTGGGTTTTGCTCAAAATCCACTGATGGAACTAAACTAGGCCTATAGCTTTGGAAAAATTATAATTTGAGGTTTTTGACACCTAAAAATTTTTCTAGAACCTAAACCCTAACTACTGATAATGGATTTTCAGAAATCCAGATATGGGAGGTCCATCAGTGGGTTTTGCTCAAAACCCACTGATGGAACTAAGCTACACCTATACTTTGGAGAAAATTATAATTTGAGGTTTAGACACCTAAAATACTTTCTCCAACCTGATCCCTAACTGTTGATAATTTTTTTTCATTAATCCAGATATGGGATGTCCATCAGTGGGTTTTGCTCAAAACCCACTGATGGAACTAAACTAGGCCTATAGCTTTGAAAAAATTTATAATTTGAGGTTTTTGACACCTAAAAAACTTTCTAGAACCTAAACCCTAACTACTGATAATGGATTTTCAGAAATCCAGATATGGGAGGTCCATCAGTGGGTTTTGCTCAAAACCCACTGATGGAACTAAGCTACACCTATATTTTGGAGAAAATTATAATTTGAGGTTTAGGACACCTAAAATACTTTCTCCAACCTGATCCCTAACTGTTGATAATTTTTTTTCATTAATCCAGATATGGGATGTCCATCAGTGGGTTTTGCTCAAAACCCACTGATGGAACTAAACTAGGCCTATAGCTTTGGAAAAATTTATAATTTGAGGTTTCTGACACCTAAAATACTTTCTAGAACCTCAGCCCTAACTACTGATAATGGATTTTCAGAAATCCAGATATGGGAGGTTCATCAATGGGTTTTGCTCAAAACCCACTGATGGAACTAAACTAGCCCTATACTTTGGAAAAATTTATAATTTGAGGTTTCAGGCCCACCTAAAATACTTTCTAGAACCTCAACCCTAACTACTGATAATGAATTTTCAGAAATCCAGATATGGGAGGTCCATCAGTGGGTTTTGCTCAAAACCCACTGAAGGAACTAAGCTACACCTATACTTTGGAGAAAATTATAATTTGAGGTTTAGGACACCTAAAATACTTTCTCCAACCTGATCCCTAACTGTTGATAATTTTTTTTCATTAATCCAGATATGGGATGTCTATCAGTGGGTTTTGCTCAAAACCCACTGATGGAACTAAACTAGGCCTATAGCTTTGGAAAAATTTATAATTTGAGGTTTCTGACACCTAAAATACTTTCTAGAACCTCAGCCCTAACTACTGATAATGGATTTTCAGAAATCCAGATATGGGAGGTCCATCAGTGGGTTTTGCTCAAAACCCACTGATGGAACTAAACTAGCCCTATAGCTTTGGAAAAATTTATAATTTGAGGTTTCAGGCCCACCTAAAATACTTTTTAGAACCTCAACCCTAACTACTGATAATGGATTTTCAGAAATCCAGATATGGGAGGTCCATCAGTGGGTTTTGCTCAAAACCCACTGATGGAACTAAGCTACACCTATACTTTGGAGAAAATTATAATTTGAGGTTTAGGACACCTAAAATACTTTCTCCAACCTGATCCCTAACTGTTGATAATTTTTTTTCATTAATCCAGATATGGGATGTCCATAAGTGGGTTTTGCTCAAAACCCATTGATGGAACTAAACTAGGCCTATAGCTTTGGAAAAATTTATAATTTGAGATTTCTGACACCTAAAATACTTTCTAGAACCTCAACCCTAACTACTGATAATGGTTTTTCAGAAATCCAGAAATGAGAGGTCCATCAGTGGGTTTTGAGCAAAACCCACTGATGGAACTAAACTACACCTATAGCTTTGGAATAAATATAAATTTTAGGTTATGGACACCTAAAATACTTTCTCCAACCTCATCAGTGGGTCGATCAGTGGAATTTAGGTGTTACAAAGAACAAATATCTTTATTTTAGGCCCACGTCAAGGGTAGTTTTGGAGAAATAATATTTAATTCAGGCCCATGGTGGGCCTGAAATGTCTTCATTCAGGTCCACCGTGGGCCTGAAATAAATGTATTTCAGGCCCACCTTGGGCCTGAAATATCTTTATTTCAGGCCCACCTTGGGCCTGAAATAAAGTGATTTCAGGCCCAGCATGGGCCTGAAATAAAGATATTTCAGGCCCTCGGTAAATTTGTGAAAATCATCGGAGTGCCTGAAAATTTGATAAATAACTAATTCCTCTAATCCCTCTAATTTTCTGGTTGATTTGTGGAAAATCAGATAAATATTTGATAATTAAAAATTTCCTTTTAATTTTGATATGTGTTATATATTTGTAATACAAAAAATATACCTAAGTTATATGTAAAATAACTGAAAAAAAAGTTACCGTTTAGGGCCTGAAATCCTCTATTATCAGGATCAGCAGTTAGTTAGCTTTATAGGGTCCTTGGGTCCCTAGTGGTAAGCAATCGTCTCGTAGAGCCTGATTTGTTGCCTATAGCTTTGAAGTTAGCGTGCTTACCAATTGGAGTTGTGGTGGCCGACATCCTCTTCATCGACTAGTCGAAAGGTACGTAACCAAATTTTGGGTTTTTTTCATTTCAGTGTAGTTTTTGCTTCTGACCTAGGGTTAGCGATTGTTGCCACTCAATGACCAATATGAGGATACCCTTGACGAACGAAAACTAAGTGTCATTTTTCCATCAGTTTCGAATAATTTTTGTTTGATGGTTCCTAAGTTCGGGATGGCTCCGAAAAGATCATCTTCAAAGCAAGCTGCTGCTAAAAATTCAAAGAAACATCAAGGTCCTGGGAGAAATCATGGCAAAAAACAACAACCACAACGAAAAATCAAATTGCCAAGCGAGTATATGAGTTTTGCCAACAGAGGTCGAACAAAACGAATGAACTGGAAAAGTAGCCTTTGCCATTTCAAAAATTTTATAGATTCTGTTCCACCCACACCAGCACAAGAACAATTGCTTCGACAAACACCCTTTTCATGGGTCCTCGACCTCCCCACTAGTTCTTGTGTAAGACCTCAGGTTCAAAATATGTTTGATAATTGGGATGAAGAAGAAAAGAGCTTTGTGTTCCATGGGAAAAAACTCAATTTCACAAAGGTTGACCTATCACTTATTCTAGGGCTACCTGACAATGGAGAGGTAATCCAACTTGATTTTAATGAGGCCTCTAGCCCACTGTACAAGGAATATTTTGAAGATTCCAGTTGTTCTGCAAAGCATTTGGAGAAACTGATAACGAAGTCTACATCCAATGACAAGCTGTACTGTCAGATGTATATACTGTATTTTTTTTCCACAGTTCTTTTTTGTGGTACAAGCAGCACACTTCCCATTCCAGCAATGTCACTCATTGATTGCGTTGATGATTTTGACAATCTACCAAACTATAATTGGTGCAATGCTCTGTACAATTTCATGGCTCCTCAGTTGGAAGCCATTGGAAAGGAGGTCACATTGAGGCGTACACACATGTAGGTGATACAAGCCAACCGGCCAAGGTTCCCTTGCTCAAGGGTTTTCCAAATATTTTAGCTGTAAGTTAGAGTACATCTGCCTGCTAATATATGATATGATGGATACTAATTACTGAATATAATCATATTGTAGGTTTGGGTTACTGAACATATTAGTATTGCTGCTCCTCATCATCCTCATAGATTGCCAAGAATTCTACGCTGGAATTGGCCTAATGCTCATGTAGAGAATATCAAAAGGATGATCGACCGTGTGCCCACAAATTTAATTCTGGTTGATTTAATCCCATTTGATATAGAACTGGATTTAGTACCTCACTACTCTCCTCCAACTGAAGCACTTGAGGTACACAGTGAGGTATTAAAGCAGGCAGCCGAAGGAAGCCAGGCTGCAGAAGATAGACTACAAGCCTTAGAGAAGGAAAGCTGCAATGAATGTATAGAAAAGCAAGAACATATTGATAGCTTACAGCAACAATTAAATGTAGCTCTTAAAAGTTTGGAGGATGTGAAAATTGAGTTGGCAACTGCCGTCAGGGACAAGGATCTAATAAATGCTCAGAGCCATAGACTACTTGCTGAAAAGGATTCCCTGGTCAAAGAAAAAGATGAAATAATTGCTCAGAAGGAAACAATAATTGCTGATAAGGATTCCCAGCTTAAGGAGAAAGATGATCAGTTCAAAAGAATGATAGTTGATCAAGATAGAATCAAAGATAAGCCTGACGAGACAATCCGACAACTGAGTATACAATTGGAAAGCAAAGGCTCAGATGACCCTCAGCCACTTCCAAAAAAAATAAAATTAACTCAGGTAAGACCACCCAACGAGGACAAAGGCAAAGAAAAAGAAATTGTTCAGGATGAGGATGAGGGAGAGGATGAAGCTGAAGATGAGGAGGCTCCTGCCCCATCAATGTCACAATCTACATCGCAAACAACACAATCTGCAACCTCTACTCAAACAAAATTATCTGATCAACAAGTTGCTAAAGGGAAAGAACTCCAAAAGGTCAAAAGCAACATCTTGAAGAAAGCCAAGGCAATTTTTAAGAAGAATAAAGATGCGGAGATTGCAGAAACATTATTAAAGCTTAGTAAATTAAAGTGAGTTAGTTGCTATTGCGGTTGCATCTATTTGTAAAACAATGATGGTTATTGTCATTCATTAATAAAATTTATTCATTCACTTTTAAATAAGGTGCTTACATTATGTTGATGTAGGTATCAATTGCAACCAGTATGGTCCAATGGGACCTTTACATTAGATATGCAATCATTTTTGACAATATTTGATTGGAATGACTACACCTCCGGGGATTGCATAAATACTTACTGGACTATTATTGTAAATGAAGCCAAATCCTATAACTCACCTTACCACCCCTCCATATTCTGTGGGGTGGGTTTTGAGGTAAGTAAATTAGCAACTTGGTTTATATTTATTTTTTAGGATTTAGTCAACTAACACTTCCTTTTTAATAAACATAGGAATTGTTTGAGGTGATACATGCTGCAGCATTTGAACAAACAATTGCTACTGATACAAATAAGCCAATTAGATATATCTTCTGTCCTCTAAATAATGCAGATGATCATTGACATCTATTGATTATTGACCTGGAGAAAAGAAGTTTCCTTCATTATAATTCTCTCGGTGCCACAGAAGGGTACACAGCCAAATATGAAAAAACTGTAAGTTTTCTATTTGATATATAAACCTTTACGAAAACTATGTGATGAGTTAGAATTTTTACTAATGTAATTTCTATGTAGGTGGCGTTTTTCAAAAATTTGAACTGGTCATATTATTTGAATTGGAATAAAGGTTTGCCAGAAATATCAGGGAAAGAGTTTAATCAAATTGTAGTACAAGGACCCACCCAAAGCAGATCGTAAGCTAATGTTTTTTGTTTTTTGGTTTAACACTACCTAATCTTTCATGCTTGAATTTATATGCTAACAACACTGACTCATAATGCTTGTTTCAGGTTGGATTGTGCTTTCTTCATCATACGGTTTGCTGAAAGTATGGTCTTTCAACGATCTACCAATTTTAGCCAAAAACAAATGAAACCTTATCGTTTTCAGGTGGGATACAAAATTATGAGAGACAAGTTCTGGCAGCAAAATTTGTAATTTTTTTTTGTTGCTACAACCCTTATATGTAAGTGTAATGACAAACATTGTATATTTGTAGTTATAATGTTTGTAATTAATATTGAAATCAATGGAGCATTTCTTTCGATCCATGGTTTTTTTGTAATCTCTAATCTTTAAATTGTAATTGTTGTCAATTACATCAGTAATTTTTTAGGGAACTATTTTAATTTCAGGCCCACGGTGGGCCTGAAATGACAATATTTCAGGCCCAGAGTGGGTCTGAAATGATTTATTTCAGGCCCACACTGGGCCTGAAATGCTAGTATTTCAGGCCCAAGAAGGGCCTGAAATGATATTATTTCAGGCCCTATCTGGGACTAAAATGACATTATTTCAGGCCCAGATTGGGCCTGAAATGATTTATTTCAGGCCTAGCGTGGCCCTGAAATGATTTATTTCAGGCCCACGCTGGGCCTGATATGCTATTATTTCAGGCCCACGCCTCTCGTTGCAAAAAAATTATTTACAGTATGATTAAATATTTATACGCCAATCTTTTAAAAAAATGAACATGTTGTGACCACATTTTTAAAAGATAAACAAGAAGGAGAGTACCTAAATACACATTGCATACCACAATTGAATTTCATTCACATCAAGACCTCATATTATCATAATTTGGCACATCAGGAGATTTGTATGATGGACCTAGCAGATTTGGATTTTTCAAACCTCATTATCAGTAGTCAGACTTTACCTAATTATTGGTATTTTAGCTAGGATATGCTATTTTTCGTCTCCAAACATAGTCCTAATTTTTATCTAAAACTGTGTTGATACAGTATCAGTTGGCACACAACAATGATTCAACAAAGCAAAAATCAGAGGGGGTTAAACAACAGATATTCAGAAAACACAGGACTTCAGGACTTCAAGTTCCTGAAATAACATTATTTTGGGTTTACAAATGATACGACTTCAATTCTGATATATTGTGCTTATAACACAAGGTAAAATGTATCATAATATTGAAATACTTCTATAAGTCACAACATTAACAACTAGTTCGATGTGATGATAGATTTCAAACAAGGGGACATGAGTAGAATCAGATTTGAGCTGACAGTTAATATTCTGAGGGACATGTTTTGTAAAACTTGAGATAATCTGAATGCTGTATTGGTGATGTAAAAATCCATTGCTGTCGATTGACCTCCATTTGTATGGAAAAATCTCATTATGTGGATGTTGTTATGATTATGTAGATGTTGTTATTCTATATAATATATTGTCAACAAAAACAAAACAATTGGGTGATGTTTATTCAAATCCAGTTGCTGCACTGTTGTGTGCCAAGTGATACGGTCACATATAATAACTGATAATGTACTGTTGTGTGCCAGTTGCTGCCCTATTGTGTGTCAAATGATCTATTCTGTCTCATCTTGTAGGTAAATATAGAATATTCTGTCACATCTTGAATTTATATGCTAACAACACTGAATCATAATGCTTGTTTCAGGTTGGATTGTGCTTTCTTCATCATGCGGTTTTCAACGATCTACCAATTTTAGCCAAAAACAAATGAAACCTTATCGTTTTCAGGTGTGATACAAAATAATGAGAGACAAGTTCTGGAAGCAAAATCTCTAATTTTTTTTTTGTTGCTACAATCCATATATGTAAGTGTAATGACAAACATTGTATATTTGTAGTTATAATGTATGTAATTTATATTGAAATCAATGGAGCATTTCTTTCGATCCATGGTTTTTTTGTAATCTCTAATCTTTAAACTATAATTGTTGTCAATTACATCAGACATATTTTAGAGAACTATTTTGATTTCAGGCCCACGGTGGACCTGAAATGATTTATTTCAGGCCCACACTAGGCCTGAAATGCTAGTATTTCAGGCCCAAGAAGGGCCTAAAATGATATTATTTCAGGCCCTATCTGGGACTGAAATGATATTATTTCAGGCCCAGATTGGGCCTGAAATGATTTATTTCAGGCCCAACGTGGGCCTGAAATGATTTATTTCTGGCCCACGTTGGGCCTGAAATGCTATTGTTACAGCCCCACACCTCTGGTTGCAAAAAAATTATTTACAGTATGATTATATATTTATACGCCAATCTTTTAAAAAAATGAACATGTTGTGACCATATTTTTAAAAGATAAACAAGAAGGAGAGTCCCTAAATACACATTGCATACCACAATTGAATTTCATTCACATCAAGATCTCATATTATCAGAATTTGGCACATCAGGAGGTTTGTATGATGGACCTAGCATATTTGAATTTTTCAAACCTCATTATCAGTAGTCAGACTTTACCTAATTATTGGTATTTTAGCTATGATATGCTATTTTTCGTCTCCAAACATAGTCCTAATTATTATCTAAAACTGTGTTGATACAGTATCAGTTGGCACACAACAATGATTCAACAAAGCAAAAATCAGAGGGGGTTAAACAACAGATATTCAGAAAACACAGGACTTCAGGACTTCAAGTTCCTGAAATAACATTATTTTGGTTTTACAAATGATACGACTTCAATTCTAATATATTCTGCTTATAACACAAGGTAAAATGTATCAAATTATTGAAATACTTCTATAAGTCACAACATTAACAACTAGTTTTTTTAAAGAATACTATACATTCAGTTATCCTCCTTACAAAATAAACACTTCCATCAGAAAATTTCTGCAATACATCAACCAATTAACTCAAGACCTTGGGGCTGGTGGCATTCTACATGTCCTTTTATTATGACCAAGTTGTTTGCACCAGCTGCATTTAAGTTTCACCTTGCCATTGTGTCTTGACTCAATCCGTGCCTTCTTTCGTCTACCAGGCTGCACAAGGCTACGGGGACATCGAACTGTAATGTTGTTTACTCCACTAGGCCAAAACTGCTTGCTTCTACAAGGGTAAATACGATCCATGTAAACCCACTTCCAAGTTTCAGAATAAAAATAATGCTCACAATATCGGAGTGTATCGATGTTCCTGTGAATGATTACAGCTATAGCATGTGAGCAAGGGAGTCCTGAAATTTGAAACTCCCCACAATGACAAAACTTTTTTCCCAAATCAACAATGTATGAAGTGCCCCATGTTTCTACCTCCATTTCTGATTGAGAGTAAGGGTGAACCTTATAAGCTCTAGCTTTCTCTCTCCTTGATTCCATTTCTTTAGTAGCATGAGGTGTCAAAACAACATGCCATTTGGAAACTTCCTCTCTACGGTTATAGAACCATTGAGCTACCTTTCTTCTTGTATTATCAATTAACCTATTTATGGGAAGCTCATGTGTAGACTTAAACAAAGCATTCAAGCTCTCCACACAATTCGTGGTAAGCATTCTGTACCTTCTCCCAGTAAAGTGTGCATTTGCCCACCTTTTAGGGTCAATGTTCTGAAGCCACTTATGAGCATCTGGATGTTTTTCAAGCATTGTCTGCATTATCATATCATATTGGAGTGTTGTGTTGGCTCGTGCTGCTGCCCAAAACAAACCTACACCAGCTCTACTTCCAGTATCAGTTACCATATTACAAGACATGTGGTGGCAACAAAAAGCATGATGCGCGTTTGTGAATACTTTTCTGACTGCTGATATAATGCCCCGATGTCTATCTGATATTATGGTGAGTGAGTGATCATCAACAGTAAAGAACCTCTTTGTATGCTCCAAAAACCACTCCCAAGCAGACCCACATTCTACTTCAGCTATTGCAAAGGCAACTGGGAGAACATTGTCATTACCATTAATCGTCGTTGCAATCAACAATACTCCTGGATACTTTCCTCTTAGGTGTGTCGCATCAATTCCGATAAGTCTACGCAAATAAGACCTGAACACCCTTTGGCAAGCACCAAAAGCCCAAAAACACCTCTGGAATTGATTGTCACCATTCGTGCATAGTGCCACATAAGTTTCAGGATCTCTAGCTCTTAACTCACGCCGATATTGTGGGAGATCTCTGTATGCCTCATCATAATCTCCAACAACCTTTTTCAATGCTTTCTCCCTAGCTATGTATGCTTTTCTGTATGATATCGTCACTCCAAATCTAGCTTTAATATCTGAAATAATCATACTTGGTTTGTATTGTTCATTATGAAGAAATTGCTCTTCAACAAAAGAAGCAACAAATGATGAAGAGCATGCATGATGATCAGCACTTTCCCTAACACTTCGATATTGGTGTTCCTTTATATATTTTGTAACAGTGAACTCTACTTCCCCCCATCCTACTACTCTCCATGTACATGGTTGGTTAAAACACACTGCTTTAACTCTGTTTTTTCGGGTGTCAACTGGGTTATATCTCATATGCTTAACCATCGCATGTTTAACAAGTGCATTCTTGAATTCTTCTCTAGATGGAAATATCTGCCCCACAAAAAATTCATGCTCATCTCTTGCCTCTAGCTCTCGAATTGGCCCAGCAAGCAATCGAGAATTCAAAATATATGGATCTTCAGCTAATGGAAACTCCTCCTCTAAGTCACTGTACTGATCTGGGGGGAATTCATATTGCTCAATCTGCATATCATCAGCTTGGAATTCTTGTACACTTGTACTGGGTACAAATTCTTCTGCATTCTGGATTTCAATTTCTTCCTCCCCACTCCAAGTTGGCTGAAAGATTTCAACTACTCTTGTAGAAGAATTCAAACCCTCATCTTCTATATTATTTGCTTCTTCATTTAGATCAATTACCAAATTCCTTGTAATGCTATTATCACCATACTGGGAAGATAATGGAATATTATTACTAGCTATTTCTAATCCTTTCCCCGTACCCACATTATCATCAAGAGTATTCCATATTTCAGAGAGAATTTCGTCAACAACATTATCATTCCTGAAAAAAATTACAATTAACTTTATCAAACTTTGAAATTGATAATAAAGGCCCTAGGAGCCCCTGAGGGCCTGAAATAATTTGATTTCAGGCCCACTCCGGGCCTGAATCATTACATTTCAGGCCCAGGGCGGGCCTGAAATCATTTGATTTCAGCCCCTCCCTGGCCCTGAAATAAAATAAATTCAGGCCAGGCCCTGGGAGGGCCTGAATTCCTTTTATTTCAGTCCCTCCGAGGGCCTGAAACAAAATTTTTCAACCTCTCCTCTTGCCAGAAATCTAATGACATCAAGCACTCCCAGGGCCTGATATCATGTAATGCATATCACCCTAAGCCTCCTCCAAACATAAAAATAGTAGAAAGAGTTTATCTTGATTAAAACTATATCTGATACCATATCAAAGATGACAATCATATGTACATTTCTATTTCTCTTAGTTACGAATCTGTTGCTTCCTTTTTCTTCTTCGACAACCTATTTTCCTCAGGTGCTTTGGTGATGAATCGAGTTGTGCAAAGAAGCAATATAAACGTACCTTCGTGATCATTCGACTTGTGCAAAGAAACCATGGTACTCCTTTCGGTAATTACGAATAGTTGGATACGCCCTTTGGTAAATTGCCGAAAAAGCTATGTAATTCGGAATAGAAAAATTTTAGAAAAGTAAAGTTTTTCTTGATTTCGGGATTATGAAACATATTTTTTCAAAATTATCCTCTAATATTTACATTTAAGACAAAAATAACCATCACAATTTATTAAATTTCAGAGTTATTATTCGTCGTAGGCGATCGATGACGGCGGCCAACGACTACTGCCGATGGTCGGCGACCGACAACGATGGTTGGCGACTGTCGACGATCGACCCTGGCGGCCAGTGATCGGTACCGAAAGTCGGATGGCAATCGTTGGCAATCGGCGATCATCGGCGATCGACGTCGACAGCTGATCAGCAGTCGTCGGCGATCGGCGTCATCGCCGACAGCTGGCCTCAGGCGATTGGTGTTGACAGCCACCAGCTGCCTACGCGGACGTCGACGTTGGTGTCACCAACGAATGTTTTTTTAATTTAATATTTTAATTAATTTTTTAATAAATTAAATAGAAAAAAATTAAATTAATTTAATTTAAAATTTAATAAAATTATCTAAAGAACTTCTAAAAAAATAAACAATAATAAAATTTTATTTATTATTATTATATATTTTTATTATTTTAATTTTTATAAATTAAAATAAATATAATGATATATAATTTTTTATACTTATCGAAATGCAAACATGATGTATATAATATTATTTTACATTTTTTTATTTTAAATTTAGATAAGTATATAATGTTATTTTATTTAAATTTAACTAAAAAGTAATACGGTAAAATATTATATTATATTATATTATAGACTATTACCTCTAAACAAGTAGGATTTTATTTAGTTACCTAAATTTAATCAAACAACTTTAGGTTATGTTTAATTCTTCATAATTTTAATTCTGTAATTATTCGATAATTACATAATCAAGATTATATATGATAATTTGAATCAAATGATCCTTAAAATTTATCATTTAAGTCTATATGATAACTTGAATCAAATGATCTTAAAATTTATCATTTAAGTCTAGTTGATTGGATTTGATTCAATGAATCTCACCCTAGATGAAAGAGCGGCATGAAGTTGCAATTGTTTGAGCTATCAATTAAGACCAATTGCTATACTAAATTTTTTGTTATTTATGATATACAGTGATAATATACAGGGAAATATCAAAAATAATTCTAACATTTATATTATTTATTTCTTACAACATTTAACTATCAATCGTATTAACGCTTTTGAGTAAGCTATTTTTTTAGATGGGATTAATCTTTTTTTTTTGATTTTTATGGGAGTAACCACCATGTAAGTATGAAGGGCAATCTCATTACCTCTTTAATTATACCAGAGGATATATTCAAACCAACTAATGAGCTATTTGGAAAGAGGTGTAAATAATGAAAGGGTAATTTTTACCCCTGTTTGGGAAGAAGATAAGGGAAGGAGGTGAGGAGGGGAAACTTTTACCTTCCCGTACTCCTTAAGGCTGTGTTTGATAGGGTGTAATCCACCCTGCAATGTAATCTTGATTACATTACAAGTTGAATTCTTTTTTTGGAATAACTTTAAAATTGTAATGTAATATAATCTCGATAACAAAAGAGGTTGATGATTTGTAATCTGGATTACAAAACAAAACCTCGTAATCTGGAATACATTACAGCTTGTAAAGTTGTCGGCCGAGCGGCGACGGTCGTCGGACCGCCCGGCGACCGCCGGCGGGCGACAGCCGGCGGCCGGTGACGGCCGACCCGGCCGGCGACCGGCCGGCCACCGGCGGCGACCGACCGACCGACGGGCGATCGGCCGGCGGCCGACCGACGGGCGACCGCCAGTGGGCGGTGACCGCCGGCGGTTGCCGGCCGGCCGACCGCCGTCGGTTACCGGCCGGTCGATGGTCACCGGCCGACCGGCGGCGGCGGTCGTCGGTCGTTAATCTTGATTACATTACAAGATGGATTACCCCTCACCAAACAAAGGAATCCAACTTGTAATGGTTATCAAAGATTACATACAATTCATTACCAAACATAACAATGTAATCAAGATTACATTACATTACATTACAAACTTGATTACATTACAGACCCGATTACATTACCCCCTACCAAAAGTAGCCTAAATGATCAATTTTCCTAGGCTTCAAGTCAGGTATAAGGAAGATACCTTCCCTTTGCCTTCTTTCACCTCCCTTCCCATTTCATTTCATTAATGAACCTCCTCTTATCCAATCCAAACAGAGGATAAAAGTGCCCCCGGGGCTATGGTGCAGCGGTAAGGTCACTAGTCGTTAACCCAGGCATCCGCGGTTCGATCCCCAGCTACGGCGCATTTTGCAGGAATTTTTCCTCCAAATGGGGCGCGAACCCTGGGACGCTGGGCTTCTAGCTGGCCACCGCGAGTGCTTCCCGATTTACCCTGGTGACCGATGGAAAACTTCCGTGGGGCCGGGCCGGTCACCCCAGGTTCAATTTGTCTGCTGCCTGGTTATGCAAACAGAGGATAAAAGTGGGAGAGAGGGAGACCATGGATGGGCGCGAGCGATACATTGCTAGAAGTGGAATGACTTTGGTCAGTGTCAAGCCGGAGCCTTGGCTCATGTCCACCTCCTCGCTGCCCACTCTCTCCCACTCGAAGCACTGGATTAGGGTCCCAGCACCAACCCCATTCCCTTCATCGCCAGCCCTTCACTGGGGCACTTCCTCCTCCCCATCCAAACGACATACTCTACTTCCCTTCCGTCTTCCCCTCCTCGAATCTATCCGACGCAAACACTTCCGGCCCCTCCCAGATCCTCATATCTCTCTGGACCGAGTACGCATTCACCAGGAGAATGGTCCCCGAAGGCACCTGGAAGCCGGCCACGAAGCACTCACTCAAGGATTTGTGCAGCAACAACAAAGGCACCGCAAGGTACATCCGCAACGTTTCGGAGATGACGCAGTTGAGGTAGGGCATGTTCCACATATCTTATTCATGCAGCAACCACTTCTTCTTCCTCTTCTTGGTCCCTTCTAGGTATGCATTGATCTTGTCTCTCGTTTTCTTCATCGTGTGGGGATGATTGAGGAGGAGGGACATTGCCCATTCGATCGCGGAAAAGGAGTCGGTTCCGACTGAGAGCAAAGTCTAACCGGGGAGAAATTTAATTAGGATAAAGTTTAATATGGATCATGAAAACAAAGAAGCCAAACTCATGATAATGAGTGCTTTGATGATTAGATCGGGACGTTGGGTTTCTAAACTGTCTGCCGTGAGTACTGTTGAGGATGATGGGACCATCTAGAGGGGGTGAATAGTTTTTCGCCCCAATTGCTTGTTCTTGCTACACGGTTAGTTGCGCTAGCGGAAATACAAAATAAAAACTATAAAGAACAATGCTATTACTTATTGTTTACATGGTTTAGAGATTACTTGCTCTTACTTCATGGATTGTCCTTAAGGTGAACGATCCCTCAATCCTTCGGTGGATTAGTCCCCGGCAATATCTGGCTAGAGCTTTCTCCTTTTTTTTTTGTGGAGAACAACCTCTCATAATGTCTCTTTTCCCTTACAAGATAGCCCCCACGGGCTGGATCGGATGGTAAGGCGCCTGGTCGATTTGGTCGTGGTCATAGGTTCGAGGGTCGCCAGTTGCGCACGGGATAAAACTCTGGTCTGCTGGCATTAATTCCCTCGACCCCAGGCGCCTCAACACACCAGTGATAACCATGGTTTGCCTCCCTCTGGAAACCTATGGGGCCGGGACCAGGGGGGCCGCTAAGGTGGCGGTTCCACCTTTATTTATTTATTTATTTATTTTGGTCTTTTCCCTTACAAGATGCCCTCACGGGCTGGCTTGGTTGGTAAGGCGTCTGGCTGCTTGCATCGGAGATTTCAGGATCGAGAGTCGCTAGTCGCACACGGGGTAAAAACCTTGTCTGCTGGCTTAAATCCTCTCGGCCCCAGGCGCCTTACCCCACCACTAAAACCGTGATTTAGCCCCTCTGGACACTTGTGGGGTCGGGATCAGGGGGTCGCTAAGGTGGCGGTCCACCACTTGCATCTTTTCCCTTACAAGATAAGAACTAGGGGTTGGGAAAAGAGTAGACTTGGAAACTTGAGCACTTGAGCACGAAGTCATTTTACAAGGAGCACAACTAACATTTCCTAAGTCTCAAACTCCTCTTTAAATAGAGGAGAGAGATGTTAACTAAATAGCTCAGCCCCAACACTAGTCGATTGTTGCCAAGCCCAGTCAACTGGTGCTTAGCCAACGTCTAGTTTTCGAATAGACCAGTCGACTGTCCTTCAGACCAGTTGACTTCTCTTGCTGTTTGAACCTTATAGAAAGATCAGTCGATTGGTGTCCCTACCAGTCGACTAGTCCTGTTACACACTTACACTCATCCTCTCTGGAGACACCCTTTGAAGCTCTCTTCCCTCGGATGCATCCAAGCCCTTAGCTCGTCCTGATGTCATCCTTCGCATATGCCTTGAGGTCTGCTTCCTCCCTCGGCTCCACTCCGTTACTCCTCGTATGCGGTCCCTTGGATGCGTCATCCTTCACCGACTCAAAGACTCGAACACCTGGATGAGATCTCCTATATGTGTGTTCCACCAAGTCCTGTATAACTCAAACACATATCAAACCAATATAAAAACCTAACTTAATTATATTGACACACACATCAAAACTCATGATCTATCTGATCAAACCTAGATCAATTATACCAACAATCTCCTCATTTTTGATGTGTGACAATATGTTTAAGTTAGACACAAAATAGTAATTGAAAATTAGAGGCATAATATACTAAGAAACATAAATATGCAACCTTCCCCTTAACCTATGCTCTATCATATAATTTTTAAATTTTGCACAACCATGAAGAAATAAGTTAAGTTCTAACATAAACCCTTCCATTCTCCTCTTTTGACACCATCAAAAAGGTTGTACCAATTATTCTAACCTTTGATATCAAGGTAAAATAAAGTTTTAAATTCTGAAAATAAACAGAAATAAAAAAATTTGAGATGTCAGTCGACTAAGACAGATATCAGTCGAATAATCTCATCGAAATAATCCCCGCAGAATTATCAGTCGACTGGTCCTCTACACCAGTCAACTGGCATAAGGCTGTTCCAAATTTTAACCTTTTGAGCTGAATTTCATAAACGCATAAATTTTTTTAGAAAATTCAAAAATTCATGAAATTTTGCAAACATATTTCTTGAGCTATTCATCAATAAGGAAAAATAAGTTTATATAAATAATCAAAGTATTTTTGAATTTTTGACCAAAACTTAAAAACTTTGAAAGCACTAAGGTTTTGTATAAACATTAAGCCCTAATTTTGAAATCATATATATTTCAAATCAATACACCAGTAAATAAAATATAAAATTATTTTTAAAATATTTAAATGTCCAACTATGATATATGGGCAAGATGTCATTAATTAAACATTTACTTTTCCCATAGTTGGTCTATTATTACTAAAATGATACATCTAATAACTCATCAAAATGTCATAAGCACAAGTAAATTATTTATATCATCCTAACATCTCATATGCATAAATAAAATCATAAATCATGTCATTATGAGATATAATAAAGGTCATCTCTATTTAGCCCATTTGATCATGAATATATTTAAGCTAAGTGCTCCCCCTAAATGTATTAAGTGAATCAATTTTAAAAAATTTGAAATTTTAAGACCCATGGTTGACTTATCCCTAAATCCTCTAACCCTTGAGGATTGACTTTGGCACGCAATAGAAATGTTTCCTAATTGAGTTGACCAAATATTCCTTAGGGATCTATTTCCTATCTAGGGTCTTAGTCTTTGATTGCTCTCTAGCAAGTAAACAATGATATGTGTTTTCATTGCTAGAATCATTATATCCTAAACTCGTTTTCTTGAAACTTGCTCTTTGGCTCCTAATGATCATGTCTAGGGTGTAGAGCCATATTCAAATTTCCTAAGGGTTTTAATAAGATTATCCATTTTTTCCCTTAGTTCCTTATTTTTCTCTTCTAAACATGGATCATTTAGACTAGAAGAAGAGGAAACATACATACCATCCCTAAGTATCATGGATTTTAGTTTTTTATTAAGCATGCAAATCTCATTTTCAAACATTTGATTTTCTTTCTAACTTTAAATAAATCATCATTAGTGTTAGAAATTATTTTAACTAAAGTAGTACTAGGTAGATTGTATACCTCATTTATCAAGATGTCCGAGTCCGAAGTTTGACCTCCCCCTTCACTTGAGCTCCCTTCATCTTCACTTGAGCTCTTTCCTTTTTCAACTTCGGATGACGTAGAGACAATGTCTTCAATTCCCATTAGGATAAAATGAGACACATGATGTTGTTTCTCTTCTGATGATGAATGATCATCCCATGTTGCCTTTAAATTTTGGCCTTCTTATTTTTTTCTTTTGTTTTCTTCCTTTCTTCCTTCTTTTTCTCTTCCTTCTTCTTCAAAAGGGGACAATCATCTCTTATGTGTCCTTCCTCTTGGCAATTATAGCATATTATTTTTTTTCTCTTACTTGAGCTTCTTGAACTTTTCCAAGCATGATATTTGTTAGTTAAAAAATATTTAAAAGTTTTTCATATTTTTCTTACCATGTACGTCTCTTCATCGTTATCCATGAATGCACTTGATTCTTCCAAATCGGATAATGAGACCTTCTTCTTCTTACCCTTGCCCTTATTTGCCACAAGGGCTACTCTTCTTAGTTTGTAGATTTCTCCATTCAATTCTCCAATCCGAGTTTCATGGAGCTTTATGGTTGAGAAGAATTCATCTACAAGACTTTTCTCTAGATCCTTTGATATGTAGTATGAGTCCATCATTGAGCTCCAATTTGTGGTTCTTGGAAAGACATTGATGGCTTTCATCAAGATATCTCGGTTGGAGAGTTGCTCACCTACAGTTGTTAGTTCATTTAAAATTACCTTAATTGTAAAATGTAAACTAGATACTTTTTCTCCTTTGTCAAGCTTGATGTTGTTGAGTTGAGATCGGAGAAGATCTCTCATTGTCAATTTTACTTCCATGTGCCTTCATAAAGCTCTACTAGCTTATCCTATAAATTTTTGACACTTGTATAATTTCCAATCCTTGTTATTTCTTGTTGAGGAAGCACACTTAGAAGACGATGTAAGACCTTTGAATTTGTTAGGTGATGATCCTTTTGCTGCTTACTTCACCTTATCTTTTCGAGTGACTTATTCTCTTGAACCCTAGACACTTCAAAACTATTTTTCGTAATTAATATTATATCAAAATCGGTGTCGAAGAATACCTCCATCCTTTTCTTCCACCAAGAAAATTCTCCTTCAAATTTGGGTGGTTGGATGTGCGAGCCGGTCATTTTGATGAAATTGTTCTTCTAGGCAGTTAGTCCGTTGAAGGGCGACCTTGCACTATGATACCACTGGTTGAGGATGATCAGACCAGCTAGAGGGAGGGGTGAATAGCTTTTATTCCCGAATTGCTTGTTCTTGTTACACGGTTAGTTGCACTAGCAGAAATACAAAACAAACAATAAATAACAATGCTAATACTTACCATTTACGTGGTTCAGAGATTGTTTGCTCCTACTCCACGACTTGTCCTTAAGGTGGACGATCCCTCAATCCTTCGGTGGATTAGTCCCTGACAATCTCTGGCTAGAGCTCTCTCCTTCTCGGTGGAAAACAACCTCTCACAATGTTCTTGAGGTGAACTAGGGTTTGGGAAGAGAGTGGACTTAGAAGCTTGAGCACCTGAGCAAGATGGTCTTTTACAAAAGCATAGCTAACACTTCTCAAATCTCAAGCTCCCCCTTAAATAGAGAAGAGAGCTATTAACTAAATAGCTCAGCCTCAATACCAGTCGACTGTTTCCAAGCTCAATCGACTAGTGCTTAGCCAAACGACTAGTTTTTGAGCAGACCAGTCGACCGTCCTTCAGGGCAGTCGACTGCCCTTCGGACCAGTCGACTGCTCTTGCTGTTCGAACCTAACAGAAAGATCAGTCGATTAATGTCCCTACCAGTCGCCTGGTCCTGTTATACACTCACACTCATTCTCTCTGGATTCGTCCTTTGAGACTCTCTTCTATTAGCTCTCGTTCCTCGGATGCATCCAAGCCCTCAGATCGTCCTAATGTCATTCTTCGTGTATGCCTTGAAGTCAGCTTCCTCCCTCGGCTCCACTCCGTTGTTCCTCGTTCGGTGGTCCCTCGGATGTACCATCATTTACCGATTCAAGAACCCTATCACTTAGATGAGATATCTCATATGTGTGTTCCACCAAGTCCTGCATGACTCAAACACACATCAAACAAATATAAAAACCTAACTTAATTATATTGACACACACATCAAAATTCATGATCTATTCGATCTAACTTGGGTCGATTGCACCAACAAGTACTTCCCGATTTATCCTGACGACATGTGGAAAATTTCCGTAGGACCGGATCGACCATCTGAGATTCGACTTTACCGAACTTCATTAAACGGGTTTTTTTACGATTAGATCGAAATAGTTTTTGTGATCTATTTTTTGTAGGGAAAGAGAACCGATCATTGTTCTATTCACCTCTTCGGGGTTTTCGTTCTGGTTCTTATTCCTAACCTCATCAACGAGTTCCTGCAACAACTCATCTTGATTTTTATGCAATCTCACCATTCTTCTCTTCATTCATTTGTAATCAAACCTTCAAAGCAGAGGCACGAAGTCTCTGACGTTAGCAACGCCGCCAATAGCAAACCTCTCCTCCACCATAGCCTTAAATCTCATCACCTCCGCGGGCAGAGTGTCGGCTTTGTCGTCGCCGCAGGATCTCTTCCTCGCTATCTGCATCATCAGATGGTTTATCGAGAGCTGGAATAGAATTGGCTAGAGCTCCACCATAAATGCCTTGTCTACTTCGGCACAGTTACGGAAGAGGTGTCGAGCCATGGCATGATCCTCGTCAGTGCGAGCGGTCATGGAGCAGCAGAGACGGTAGGGGAGAGGAGCTCGAGGGTAGAGGGGTAGTGGAGGTTGCGCCAGTGGGGCTTGTAGCTGGCGGATCCAAGGGTGGTGCCATGTTGTTGTGGTAGTTGAGATACTTGCCAGAGGGGAGTTTGGGGTGGTTGGCGAAGATGAGGTCGTTGGTGGTAAAACACTCGTCTGCGGCGATAGATGATGAGACGGGGAGAACAGGGTGAGAGCCAAAGTGGAGGGAGAGGACTGGGCCATGGAGAGCAGCAAGGTTGGGGAGGGAGTGGTGCATTGGCTTCTTGCAGAGGTGGTGGTGGCCCAGGAAAGGGAGGTCGCCAGGCAGAGTCGGGGAAGAAGCTTCTTCCCGATGAGGGAGAGGAGGCGGCGGAGGTGTTAGAGTTTGGTGACCCGAATTCAGTTTGATCCGTTAATTTATTATTAAATATTTTCTTATTAATATGTTAATTAACAGTTTCTTTATAAATTTGTTAATTAACAGTTTCGTTATTAATTTTTCATTTGACTAATTATCAAGGTCTCTATAAATTGTGTATCTTATGGACAAGTTTTATCTATCAAGAAAGTTATTTTGTTACCTATTCTTTCTTTCTCTCTATCTCTCTTTTCTCTCTACTTCTCTTTACTTTATCGGAGCCGACGACTTTGTATTCCACCGTTCATAGTGATTTTTTCCTCCTCTGCTCGTGGTTTTTCCCGTCAAGAGTTTTCCACGTAAATCTTGTGTGTGTTCTCTATTGTTCTTGTTGTCGTTTTTTCGTACTAATCTCGTTACGGAGGAAAAGGGCAATGAGGAGGATACCGGCCAGGTAGTAAGGGAAATCAGAGAGTTATGCTGCCATGGCGACGTTGGTAAAGCATTCTATAATTTTTGTATATATAATTCAGGTGCCAGATCCCGACTAGTCCTAACCTTACCTCATGGCAAGTCTGAAAGTTGCCCCACGGCATGAATAGATGATTAGTGTTTCGGACGCGAATGACGTGGATAAAAGTCTCGGTGGTACAATTTTGGGTGACGACGAGGGGTGCCTGAGCTTACGAGGTTAACATAAACATTACAGGGACACACCGGGAGGAGTTCTGGCGGAGTTCTCTTCGATGATCAAGTTAGAAGCCCTTTAAAATAGGAGAAAAACTAGAAAGTAAGTTGTGTCTAGAGTCTATAGAAAAAAAAAATCTCCTTTACCTAGGTGCCTCAGCACCTTATATAGTCATTATCTCTCGCTTTCGAGCACTAAGACGTTATTGTCACTACCTCCCCTGTTTCCATACGTTACGGGTCATAATCGTCTATCAGCTATCATACGATAGGGGGTGCTGATAACTGCCGCCGCGCATATTAAGTGTACCATTATCATCATGCGTTATGGGTCGTAACCGACTACCAGCTGTCATATGAAAGCAGGGTGTTGGTAACTGTCGCCGCGCATATTATCATTCCAGGTTGTTCTCCCTTTCATCACTAATGCTCTTCCAGTACTCCAAAGGTGCTTAGAGACTTCACGAATGAGATCCCAAGTGATAGACCAACTGAGGCCTACCCCTCGGCTGAGCCTCTCTCCCAAGATGAACTCGAGCCCTTTTCTCCCGAGATGACATTGAACCCTCTTCTCCCGAGATAGCCTCGGGCACTTCTTTCCCGAGATGACCTCAGCACTTCTCTCCCAAGTTGGCCTCTGACACTTCTCTCCCTGCCATTATAGTCACACCATGTAGCCTCCACGAGCCGCATGCCTACCTCTAGCTAACATCTCAATCAGTTAGGATGTGAGTATTTTGAAGATTAAAATTGATAAAGTTAGTGTATCACTCTTCTTATATATTAATTATAATATCCGAATTAATAATCTTTATAATTTATCTTTTTGTGTAGATCATCCTGGAACAAATTAACCAGGGATGCTCATTGTAATACATCGACAGGCGACTTAAGGCCATTCATTCATGAGTATGGTACAAATATACCATATCAACTCGATAACGCCTGTAGGAACTATAGCTGTCAGACGAAACTATTTGTGATGAGCGCGGGTTAATTCACGACGGATCGATCCTTTGGTGAAATAGAGCGTGTCAAATCATCAATTTAACGGATTGAGAAATTTTTAATTCAATCCAATTCAAAGTCAGTCACTAATCCAATTCAAAGCCAGTCACTGATTAGATGGACAAACCCACAGCTCCTTAAAAAACTAATAAACAAATTATATATAAAAAATTAAAATTTTTAAATATGAATTACGAATTAAACATGTCAAATTCATAATTTAAATGTGATGATATTAAATATTTTAGCATCCAAAGAACAATTGAGAGTGTGGATTTCACATTCTTTATTTGATAATCTATCTTTCACGCGTTTGCTTTTCTATGTTTTCATAATTATTTTTTAATTGGATGTGAGCACCTAATCCTATTCAAGTTAAAGTCTATGTCTTCGAAATTCTTGAATTTTTTTAATTTCAATTTTAAATTTTTGAGAATTTTTTTTCTCAACCCACGGACCAATTCAATGAAGGTGATCGTGCAATCGGCAAGAAGGGAGAGTAAATTTCCCTTGAAAATTAAAATTATTACGTTGAAAACTATCTTATTATTTCAATACTTATTTAAAAAATGTGCTAATTGCTCTTTTGATTTGGATGAACTCTAAAGACACATAGGAAATATCTTTTATGATCTTTAAGGATTCCTAAGGTTGTGTCAGGTTTAGGGGGAGTCCTACTCAAAAGAAATTAATTCTATTTTCTGACCATTGTTTTTGAAAAATTATTAGATAATTATTTTTGTTTGAATCAAACCCTAAGGCTCAGAGGAAGATGACTTGTAGTCAACAAACTTCCTAGAATTGTGTCAAGTTTAGGGGAGGTCAAATTAAAAGAACTATTACAATTTTCAAAAATATTATATTTTCATACGCTATCTTTTCAAAATCATTTTGAAAACATAATATTCTCTTTTCAAAACACTATCTTTTCAAAATCATTTTTATAATATTCTCAGTCAGTCTAAAAAATTATTTTGTGAAAATCTTTTCATTTTTTGAACAAAGTCTTTAAAAATTCATCTCATCTTGAGTTTGAAAAATTTTCCCGGACATTTAGGAAAAGTTTCTTGTAATTAACAAGATTTTCTAGGATTGTATCAGACTGAAAAACAAGTACTTAGTTTTTTTAAAAAAACTAAGTCTGACAGCAAATCCTAGGAATCTTGTTGACCACAAGAAAATTCCTATGTGTCTTAGTGATTTTCCATAAATGTATTTTTTAGAAAAATGACCACTCTCTTGATTTGGTTTCTTTTCCAATCTGACACAATCTCATATTGTTGATGCAATTTAAGTACTTAGTATTTTTTTATATACTTTATAAAACAAGTACTTAGTTTAAAAAAAAAAAGGGGAAGAGTTTTGAAAATTATTTTTTTAAAAATTATATAAGTATTTTCAAAAGGAGGAGAGAAATTATCTCAAATGGTAAAAAAGCTTAAGCTACATTTTTTTTCAAAAATTTTCATTGTTGGCGCAATTTTTTTTTATAATTTTTTGATGTGTGACAAAGGGGGAGAGAAGAGTTAAATTAGATTTTTTTTCGATTTCTCCCAAAGGATTAAACCTAGATTTAACCCTTAGACCGAATATCACTTAAGATATTGTCAAACATCAAAAAGGAAAAAATTGTTGATACAAGATGCATCAATGATGTCTTCCTCTAAGTGTTTCGATGTTTAACAATATATTTAAGTTAGTAACAATATGTGTTAGACAAGGTAAGAGTTAGTCAAAGTGATCAAGGGTTAAATCAAATAGGACCTTATGTTTGGTAGGGTTAACCCAGGGTTGATCAGGTTGACAAAGGTTTAGCCAAACAGGATCTGATGTTTGACAGAATGAACTAGAACCCAGGGTTGGTTAAGGTGACCAAGGGTTAGCCAAACAGGACCTGATGTTTGGCAGGGTGATCAAACCTATATTTAATCTGGTTAATATACTAAGGTTTGATCAGTTAGAACAAGGGTTATCTAAACAGGATCTGATGTTTAGCAGAAAGCCCAGGGTTGGTCAGTTAGACTAAGGAGTGAGCCAAACAGGACTTGATGTTTGGTATAAGAGAAGTCTAGTCAGGAGTAATATGACTAGCAAAGGAAGTCTTTATCAAGGTGAAGGAAAGTCCTAGTTAACCTAGGCACGAAGTCTTGACCTGCAGGGTTGAGCACTAAGTCCTGACCAAGGGCTGGGCACCTAAGACTTGACCAAGGGTTGGGCATCAAAGTCCTGGTTCGAGAAATTGGGCACTAAGTCCTGACCGAGGGTTGGACACCTAAGACCTGATCGAGGGTTGGGCATCGAAGTCCTGGTTCGAGGAATTGGGCACTAAATCCTGGCTGAGGGTTGGGCACCGAAGTCCTGGTTCGAGGAATTCGGCACGAAGTCTTAGTTCGAGGGATCGAGTAACTTAGCTGAGTGATGACTAAGGACAGAAGTAGAGACGGGTCGAGGTTCAGACGTCTCGAGATCATGGAGTCTCGGAGGCTAAGTAAAAGTCCAACTGGAGGTCTCGATTGGCAAAAGTAACTTCTCCAGGGTGGAGTAGGTTAAGACGCGTTCCCCGGGAAATGAAACATTAGGCATCGGTTCGACCTAGGGTTTCGAAAGAAATCCAAAGTCAGAACCAATCTTTAAGGCTAAGATTATCTGTATATTTGTCTTGTGTTTGATTGTCTTGCAGGTATCTAGAGTTGGAGGCAGGACAGAAGAGCAAACGCAGGGGAAATGACACCTGGGAGGAGCATCCAGGGTGCCCCATGCTTCAGGGTGCCCTCAAGGCCATCCCAGGCGCCCTGGATGGCTGGGTTTATCCCTGCGCAATGACCGTGATTGCAGATCAGATTTAACTGCCTATAGGGCGCCTCAGAGGCCTCTAGGGCGCCTTGGATGATAATATAAAAAGGGTTTCGACCCCTCAACTCATAACATCACTTTTTACATCTGATAACACATTCTGAGCGAAGAAAAAGCACTAAAGTCGAAGCTCTGTGACCAAGGAGGTTCCAGGAGAAAGTGCGGTGCACTTCGGACTTCCGGATTGGTCGAATCGACTTTTGTTTGGTTTGCTTTTAGTTTACAAGTTTGCATTTTCAATTATATCTTTTGTACTTGTAACTCAACTGTAAGACGGGTATTCTCCGCCTCCGGAAATTCCGGAATGGAGACCAATGGTGGACTCACGCCAAGTACATAGGCCTTGGACGTACTGACCCTGGGGGGTCGGGAACCAAGTAAATAAATCTCGTGGTACGAGTGTTGATTCTTTTCGTTCTTTATTTTTCCGCTGTGCTACTAACTCTTTGACTAGAACGAATAAAACGACGAGTTTTTTGAAAGATTTTCCGAGGCGATATTCACCCCCCTCGATCGACGACACCGATCCTACACCTAAATCCCAATAGAGCAATCTAACTCAATGCAGAAAAGTTACCATAACATAATCTGAAATCGGGTCAAAGCATGCAACAAGACCCAATCCATGGCAGATTCCATTCCAACACCCACAGATCGAATCCACAGTTTATAATAACCCACAAAACAAAATCGAAATGACATCCCAGGAACTCCTCTAAAGCAAAGACCCAACTCTATGAACTGATCCCCAAAATTCGAGTCCAAACTGCCCACTCAAAACCAAATCAACCAAGACTCAAATTTCATGAGTTTTACCTGGATCAAACACGCAATTATGATCTCCATGTCTAGTTCTAGCTGGAATCGGAGCCTCCACAATAACGGTCTATAGGAATTTCCTTTTTGATGAGTTCCTCCCGAACCCAATGTTTGCCACAGTCAGACTCCACAGATCGCGGCGGGGAACTAGAAACACGATCTCTTGTGAAGAGCAAGATCAGCTGAAGAAAAATAGGATTCCCAGTCCAATGGCCTGCGGTTGATCCTCTAGAGAAAAGCTCATGCAAGAGTGATCACTGGGAAGATCAAAGAAGATGAAGATGAAAATGAAAACGAGAGGAGGAGAAGACGAGAAGAGTGGGTCAGCTCTCCGACGTCGCATGGAGAAGGAATCACAAAGAGGAAGAGCGTGATTGCGACAGCACAAGTGGGAAAGGAGGGATCGGCAGATCGTCCTTGGTTTCTCGATCGCTCGGTGGGGAGAGATGATAAGGAGTCGGCGATAGCGTGGGAGTCAGGAGCGGTTCGGCAATGAGGGTGTTTATATATATATATATATATATATTAAATTCTGAAATTTAAATTTTTCCTTAAATAATTCCAAACTAAATATTTCCAATTCACCCTATAAATATTTTCAAAAATTCTAGAAAATTATTTCAAAATTTTCCATAAGATTTTTCCATTTTTTTTTTACTCTTATTCATAGTGTCTGTGTGTATTTGTGTATTTTGCAATTATTGATAAAGCATTTAATAAAAAATGATAAATAATAAATAATATCTAACAGTTCAATATAAATTTTGGGATCTAATATAAATTCTTTTCTACAAGATTAATAAAAAATCTAGATGGAATGTAAGTCTTATAAAGAAATTTAAAATACCAATTAAGTTTTCATAATGTTTAAGTTTTGAAATTTGAGAGCAATTTGAACATGCATAGTTATTTTTTAATTTTTCTTTGAACCTTTAAATTTTTATTTTTAAATTTCAACTTATCAAACATTTCTAGTGGGCATGTAGATGATAGTTATTTTTTCAAGTTTATATTTTTTATTTTTTAATTTACAAATAAACTTCAAAATGGCATTTATCCCTGAGTAGAGTTGATCAGGAGGTAGAAATGTACCTCACTTACCATATCTCTTTTGAAGTTCAATGCTCCCCCTTCATCGCCGCTATCTTTTGACGTGACTCCCCCTTTATCGCCGCTATCTTCTTGGTGTGAAGCTATCATATGCAAGACTAGCGTGTTCCATGATATCCGACTCATTCGATGACGATTCGTCCCATGTAGCCTTCAGATTCTTGAGTTTCACCTTGTTGGGTCTGTTTGCTTTTATCTTTGGGCAATTTTTCTTAAGTGCCCTTCTTCCTCATAGTTGTAGCAGCAGATTTTCTTTGCTTCTTACCCTGCACTTTATAAAATCTTTTAACATTGAAATATTTGGATAATTTTCTTACCATGTACGTTGTGTTTTCTTCATCTTCTGAAGATTCCTGTTCATGTTGGATCTTCCTCGAGCTTAAGGCGATGTTGTCTGCTTTACTCTGTCCTGTCCATCGAGATTCATGAAGTTCTAAAGTCGAAAAGAGTTGCTCTAAGGTACTTACCTCAAGATCCTTAGAGATGTAGTAGTCGTTTATTATGGAAGTCTAGTTCGGGGTCCTCGGGAAGGCATTTAATGCGTACCTTTGAGCGTCCCAATTACTTATCGACTCTCCGAGGTTGTTGAGTTTCGTGATTAGCTCCTTAAGTTTTCCGTGTAGTTGAGCTACTAACTCTAATTCTTCCAGTCGGAGATTGTTGAGTTGATTCCGAAGTAGGTCTCTTTTTGCTAGTTTGGCTTTAGAGGTGCTTTCGTGACGTTCTAGGAACTTTTTCCAAAGTTTCTTTGCAGATCGGTAGTTTTCAATTCGGTTGACTTCTTGTGCAAGTAGTATGGTCAGCAAATGGAACTTTGATTTCCCATTTGTCACAAAGTCCGCCTACGCCTTTGTCCACAAGCTTTCGTCTTTAGATTTGTTGTCGGCTTCCTTGGGAGCTAAAAAAACCATTTTTCATGATTTACAGTAATTCATAATCTGTTTTGAAAAATACTTGTATTTTTCGCTTACAACTAACGAACTCTCCCTCGAACATTGGCGGGTAGATGACTGGTTCGACCATTATATTAATTGCTTCAGACGGAGGTTAATCCTTCTGGAGCATCCTTGCTCTGATACCAATTAAAGGTGATCGCGCGGTCAATAAGAGGAGGGTGAATTGCCCCTAAAAATTGAAACGGCTATCTTTTATTTTTGCTCAATAAAAATGGAAGTTAGTTCGAACAAAAACTAATAATATTAGAATGAAACAGTACTAAAAAAGAAAGAGACCAGTAGAATTACTTGGTTTGCAACCTGAGAGGTTGCTAATCCAAGGCAAAATAAAGTGCAGATCTCTTGAATAATTTTTTCGGACAGAGAAGCCTCTTACATGATGAAAAACTCAGAACAATAGAGAAAAACTAGAAAGAAATTTGTTTGTTGTAATTGCTGATTTGGAATTGAGCTCTGGGAGCCTATTTATAGCCCCGGAAAATTTTATTTGAATGCTAACGTGACACAACATGGGCGCCCAAGTGCTTGAGGACATCTGACACGTGGGCTCGAAGTTTATCCGCTGCACAACGTTCGCAAACGGCTTTCTATGGAACAAATTTCTTCTCGGGTGCTAATTTGCACTAGGGCGCCCAATAGGGGCGTCCGAGTGCATAGAGGCGCCCTCATTCACGGACGCGCCAAGTGGGTTTGGGTCAACCCATTGCTGATAATCTTCCCGTGGCACTTCTTGGGTGATTTCGGACCTTTTGGAGTTTGGTTCACTCGAATCCTCCTCCGGTCTTCTCCTTGAGAGTGCTTCCCCTCAGCTTCTTGTCCCTCGGATGCCACGTGTGTCCTTCTCGTTCCACCGACATACTCTTCCGTAGAATTCTACATCCCTCAGATGCACCGAGCCCGTCCGCTCCCTTCCCATGCCATTCTTCTCGTCCGCTGCATCTTCCGCGCTACTTTCTGCGCTCCTAAGCTTCTGCACATTTAGACACAGGGATTAAAACACAACGACCTAGCTTGACTCGGTTGACCACATCAAAACCAACCTGGGGTACTTACATTCAATCCTATTGTAAGTTGACCAGCATTGGTCGCGGGCCCAGCCGGATCGGTCCATCTAGATCTACCTTTAAATTTATTTATAAAATTTCTACTTAATCTATTTAAATTATTTGGTAGAACGAGTCTATTAAACGGATTCGATCCAAATTGACGACTTAGTACTGACAAAGTTCAATTATCAGGTTTAGCAGGGGATAATTCTATTACTTTTAATTGGTATTAGTATCCAACCTATATTGATTAATTTAGATTGATTAATCCTAGAGTGATTAATTCAGTTCATAGACATCTTTTACTAATCAACAATAATAAATTGAAAAGTGTTAACACGAGCGGTCTATCAATTCCGTAATTTTAGATAATTATTTATTATAAATATTTATCAATTAATTCATCCAAATTGAAACACTTAATTTTTAAATATCTAAAAAAAATTGAAAAGGCATTGTGTAATTGTCCCATTGATCTGGGACAGAATATTTCTGTCATGGACCGGAGGGAAGAGTGCAAATTTAATAAAGAAATTATCATTTTAACTACCTGTACTTTTTATTATTCTTCATTAATTCATCTTCATGTCCTTTTACCAATAATGGAGACGTAAATAATTCAATTTATAAAAATACGAAATGTAAAATAATCAGTAAATTATAAAGATATATATAAAAATATTAGAATAAAATAATTATAAAATGCCAAGGTATTTTCATCTCCATATCTTTTGTACTCTTTTGAATAATTAAATATTCTCAATTGATGTGGTTACATATTAGGCTGCATAGTTTAAATAGTGCGACACTATGTCTAGTGCAGATTGAAAAAGAACAAAGCTCATGAAAGGGGGAACTTTGCCTTAAATCTTCGATCAGAAAGACAAATCACGCTTCAGTCCTTGTGGCAGGTAAATTTCGTTTCCACTCCCTGACAACGCCTGATCGTTTGACTTAACTCCCTCTCGTATGAATTTACCGAACTGCCCTCCCTTTACTTTCAAACGCTCTCCACTCCGTGTGTCTTCTTCCCGGCTTGGAGCTGCGTCGAACGAAATCGACGATCGTCGAAATCACTTCCGGTGATCGTTGAAGACAAAAACCAGAGAGGCGACAGGCAGAGGAAGACCCGCCTATCACCTTCAACCCAAGAACCACATCTTCGAAGTGTCGTTCATCTTCGACCAAGTGAAGACCCGGCTTTCACCTTCAACCCAAGAATCGTCGACGAACGTCGGGTTTGAAGAAGTAAAAAGGTGGTAATCGGTACAACCAGAGGAATACTAACGCGAAGAAGTGTATTCCAAAGGCAGAAACAGATATATCTCAAGTAGAAGGTCGGTTTTGTTTCTCTGCCCTAGATTTTGACCTCTTGGTAATCTTGTTTGTAGAATGAAATTAAGAAAATTGTTTACGTATGTTTCTGTAAAATTCTGTCAAAATTCGAAGTTTTATTTCATGGGTGTTGTTGATTTTGTTAGGTTGAATAAAATTAGGGTTTGTGGTGTTCAAATTATAATTTATCTGAATGTATTTCTATTATATCTTCTTAAATTCAAGTAATGAATGAGATATCTGTGTATTTTATAGTAATTATCAATAAATTGAGTAATGTACCCAATTTAAGCACTTTGATGCGCAGAAGGGAGGATTTGTACTTTAGGGTATGAATGAGTAAATGTGTTTGTGTTTTATCTTCTCTAATTGAATGATTGAATGAGTTATGTGGTGATTATGTAATTATTATCAATAAACTTAATTTATTTTCGGTGAATTTACTTTTTATGCAGATATGAGAAAAAAAGCTCTTACACAGAGCACAAGGGAGGCTAAGGCTAAATCTATGGTGAAAGATAAGGGGAAGAGAGTAATGAAAGATGAGGGAAAGACCAAGAGTAGCAAACAATCTTGTTCCCGTTGCTCTCCTGGATATTTCAAAGATGTACTGGGTGAGGTGGTACCAATTATGAGTGATAAGCAAAAAGAGAGGATTAAAAGCACTCCACTTGCTCCATGGCTCGAGATGCCTGAGATGCCTATCAGTAGTATCAGAGTTGATTTAGTTTTAAAGAGATTCCAATTATTGCCTTCTCGTTCTTTCTTTTTTGGTGACAACATTGTAGTTCCATTCACTTCGACAGAGTTTAGCATTGTCCTTGGTTTGGCCCATGTGGGGCAACCGGTTGATCTTGATGCTAGCATGGAGTCAAATTTTGTTCTTAGGCTATTTGGAGGAAAAGTTGGCAACGTAAATAAGACCATGATTCATGATAATTTGCGGTCATTAGCTGGATCTGAGAAGGAATCTGAAGTGAATGATTTTGTTAGGATGTTTATTTGTCTTCTATTTAACTGTGTTATTTTTCCAGTTAGCAACTATTCCACTCCTCGATTTATTATGTCCTACATTGATAACTTGACGAGGTTCTTTGATTATTCATGGGGAGATGCAGCATATAGATTTTTGTGCCACCAAATTATCTTGCATACCGGTAATGGCAAAGGAAAGGCTGGTTGCAAAATGTATTTAGATGGTTGTATTGTAGGTTTGATGGTGAGTTTTTAATATTTCAAGTGTAATTGTGATATATTTAATATTATTATATTGCTCTCTCTCTATATGTATTCAGGCATGGCTGTATGAAAGAATTCCTTCATTTGGAATTGCACGTTCTTTATGTTGTTTCCCCCGGTTGTTTCGCTGGGAAAGGAGTAAGATATCACTTAAAAATGATGTTGCTGAGAGTTTATTTTGTAGAATTGATTTTAGTAGGGTAAGTTGCTATGTTTTTAGTATATTTTTTGTAGATATGATTGTAGAAGTGACATTTTATTTATAATTGTGAATAGGTGTTAGATATAGTACCATTTCCTGAGGAGGAGATACTCTTAAGTGGCAAGCAGGTAACTTATTCTCTAAATATAGAAATAATAAAATTATTATGTTAAATAATGATGACAACACATTTTTTGACTACATTATTTATATTTTTCAGGTGCCACTTTGTTTGAGATGTTCTGGAAGTTCTAATACCCAGAGGTTGCTTGAACCAATTGTTGCTGTTAAGAGCACTGAGCTGGAGGCCAAAAAAGTTAGTGAGGAATTGATTTTAGAAGAGACTAAAATTGTTGAGGTTGAAGTGGGTGGTGAAAATGAACTTGCTGGGTTGGAGAAGTTGAATGTGGAATTGACAACTGCCAACATTGATGACAATGTTGATTTAGTGATAAAAGATGTTATTTCTGATTTGAATAAAGAGCAAGTTTCTGGCAGTGACATTGGTACTTCGAAAGCAGAGAACATCAGCCACTTTCAATCTTCCATTGTGGATACTGTGAGGTGTAGAGCTGATCGTGTGCCGAAAAGAAAGGAGTCTATGTTTGTGACTCCTCCTAGCTCGACACCAAAACGTAAGAGGAAGGGGAAAAAACAGGTAGATGAAGTATAAATCCGAGATTCATTATTTTAAAATTTACTTGTTTTTGCATGTTATTGTATATTGTTACTAACTACGTATAGATTTTAGCTTACATGACTAAGTATGTTTTTATATAGGTAAATTTGATAGTAGATGTTCAGGATTGGCAGAGTCCTCCCAATGCTACATTGGATGTATATAAAAAGAGAACTGATTTTTGTGGACATCAAGAAGCAACTGAAGAAGATAAAAAGTTGTTGACAGACTTTCTTAGTAGGGAACAATTGGAGTAGGTTTATTTTCAATAACTGATATTTTGCTAAACACTTCTTATCAATTTTGTAATGTTATTTTTTACTCCCCGCAGTGTTGTCATATGACAAGATGAGTTCCTAAGCTTAACTGGAGCTACATTGTGTCCTTTTTTGTTTGGTGACCCTGTTGATAGTCAAATCATAAATGTATATATGAATATTATGAAAAAACACAGTCCAAGTTATGGATTTGAGATTTACTGTATGGACACAAACGTACAGGTTTGTAGCAAATTGAGATAATTGATAGTTGATATTTGATTTTTAATTCTTATTAGATTAAGAAACATGATTATATCTTATTTTCAATGTGTAGAAAGAAGTCTTACAGCACTTACAGAAATATGGCAAATATAGGCAGATACACAAAGCAGATTATGGTGCTTTCCTTGCAAGGTTGACATCCACAACGAGGAGCAAACTACATGAACTAAATGAAGATCTATTTACAAAATGTAGATATATCATTTTCCCAATTAATGATAGATGGCATTGGTATTTATTGGTGTTTAATCCAGTTGAAGGGAAATTCAAATTGTGGAATTCAAACCCTGATTCATTTGCATTTGGAACTGCTAAAGTTTATGTGAGTTTGACAATATTCTACTCCAATATATCTTAACAGATCACAGTATTAAAGCATTTACTATTTTGCAGGCAAGGTTTTTGGCAGCATGCATTTTGCATCTTCATGCATTTGCAATAGGCAGTGAAGAAGTGGTGAAACAACTTTGTCGTCATCAAGGCGCTACCCTTGATTGTGGTGTATACATTTGCCTGTGGGTGGAGTGCCTATCTTATGACACTGATGACATCTGGAGTTTTCAAGATCATGTAAACATAGACGCTTATCGGGCCCGGGTTTGTTCAAATATATTATCAGATGAGAAAGGATTGTTAAAAAATGTAATGGACTAAGATGTAAAGCAATGTTGGTATTTGACTTATATGTAAACCATCTGAAGATAGACAACCTTATCTGCTTCTTATGCTCAAGCAGATGTATTGGAGTTTCAAATTTTGCCTTTTTGTGTAACCAAATTCAGATGTATTGTAGATGTTTTATGGTACTGTTATATTAAGGAGATGATTTCTGGTACAGTTATGTTAAGGAGATGATTTCTGGTACAGTTATATGCTTCTTATGATTTCTGGTACAGTTATGTTTAAAATTTGCCTTCTTATGACAGATTGTGGTGTTTCAAATTTGCCCTCTGTTAGTAATGACAGATTCTGGTGTTTCAAATTTGCCTTCTGATAGTAATGACAGATTGTGGTGTTTCAAATTTCTGGTACAGAGGTTGGTTTGTACATGATTGTAGCAATACTGATTTTTATTCTGGTGTAATGACAGACTTATGGCTTACTTAAGTAAAGCAATGTATTTTCTTAGTAATGACAGATACATGTTGGTTTTAATTCTGTGGCAATGTTGGTTTTTATTCTGTAAGCACAATTGAGAACTGCCTCCCTCTTTAGTGTGTCCATTGCCACTAATCAAATTTGACAATTTAGTATTGGTTGTTACTCTTGCAAAATAAATTTGAGTATGTGAGAAAATTGAGTATGCATGTTCACAAATTAGTATTAAGGTACGAGCCTCCATCATTAGTTGTCAACTGCTAAAATCTTCAAAGTATAATTGATTCAGAATCAAGTATATATTCTAGAGAATGAGGTACTATTATAAAAATTCAGATACACAACTTGGGTAGTAAGGTCTGAAATTTGAGTATGTGTCTGAGAAAATTGAGTATGCATGTCCACAAATTGAGTATTAAGGTACGAGCCTCCATCATTAGTTGTCAACTGCTAAGACCTTCCAAGTATAATTGATTCAGAATCAAGTATATATTATAGAGAATGAGGTACTATTATAAAAATTCAGATACACAACTTGGGTAGTAAGGTCTGAAATTTGAGTATGTGTCTGAGAAAATTGAGTATGCATGTCCACAAATTCAGATACACCACTGCTCCAATATGTGCCTCCCAAGATCGATTAGGGCACATCTTCCAGACTATTAGGTATGAAAAATACACAATAGACCTCTATGGTTATCATGACCATAGACAACCCAGCATGAGAGTGAATACCTTAGAAGTAGAAGAGAAAAAATGCATGTATATGTCTTTCACATTACCTAATGTCGTGTACACCTACAATCAAAATCATGAAAAGGGGATGGTGAAGGTGAGTTTTCTTATTTATCGACATATTTTCTTGTTTTCATGATAATATGATATGGATTAAGGTTAAATGGTTCCCATGGTTGATTAGGGTCCATCAGCCAGATTATTAGGTACGAAACATCCAAATTCAAGTACGTGCCTGGGCAGATTGAGTATCCTTCCCCAGAAATTGAGTATTCAGGTACGAGACTCCCTCTTTAGTTCTCAATGGCTCAGGAAATCAAGTACAATTCGCTCAGAATCAGGTATATATTCAAGAGAATGAGGTACTATTCTCAAAAAAATCAGGTACACATTCTCTTGTTTCTTGATATATAATAAGGATCAAGGTTAGTGACACCACTGCTCCAATATGTGCCTCCCATGATCGATTAGGGCACATCTTCCAGACTATTAGGTATGAAAAATACACAATAGACCTCTATGGTTATCATGACCATAGACAACCCAGCATGAGAGTGAATACCTTAGAAGTAGAAGAGAAAAAATGCATGTATATGTCTTTCACATTACCTAATGTCGTGTACACCTACAATCAAAATCATGAAAAGGGGATGGTGAAGGTGAGTTTTCTTATTTATCGACATATTTTCTTGTTTTCATGATAATATGATATGGATTAAGGTTAAATGGTTCCCATGGTTGATTAGGGTCCATCAGCCAGATTATTAGGTACGAAACATCCAAATTCAAGTACGTGCCTGGGCAGATTGAGTATCCTTCCCCGAAAATTGAGTATTCAGGTACGAGACTCCCTCTTTAGTTCTCAATGGCTCAGGAAATCAAGTACAATTCGCTCAGAATCAGGTATATATTCAAGAGAATGAGGTACTATTCTCAAAAAAATCAGGTACACATTCTCTTGTTTCTTGATAGTATAATAAGGATCAAGGTTAATGACACCACTGCTCCAATATGTGCCTCCCATGATCGATTAGGGCACATCTTCCAGACTATTAGGTATGAAAAATACACAATAGACCTCTATGGTTATCATGACCATAGACAACCCAGCATGAGAGTGAATACCTTAGAAGTAGAAGAGAAAAAATGCATGTATATGTCTTTCACATTACCTAATGTCGTGTACACCTACAATCAAAATCATGAAAAGGGGATGGTGAAGGTGAGTTTTCTTATTTATCGACATATTTTCTTGTTTTCATGATAATATGATATGGATTAAGGTTAAATGGTTCCCATGGTTGATTAGGGTCCATCAGCCAGATTATTAGGTACGAAACATCCAAATTCAAGTACGTGCCTGGGCAGATTGAGTATCCTTCCCCAGAAATTGAGTATTCAGGTACGAGACTCCCTCTTTAGTTCTCAATGGCTCAGGAAATCAAGTACAATTCGCTCAGAATCAGGTATATATTCAAGAGAATGAGGTACTATTCTCAAAAAAATCAGGTACACATTCTCTTGTTTCTTGATAGTATAATAAGGATCAAGGTTAATGACACCACTGCTCCAATATGTGCCTCCCATGATCGATTAGGGCACATCTTCCAGACTATTAGGTATGAAAAATACACAATAGACCTCTATGGTTATCATGACCATAGACAACCCAGCATGAGAGTGAATACCTTAGAAGTAGAAGAGAAAAAATGCATGTATATGTCTTTCACATTACCTAATGTCGTGTACACCTACAATCAAAATCATGAAAAGGGGATGGTGAAGGTGAGTTTTCTTATTTATCGACATATTTTCTTGTTTCATGATAATATGATATGGATTAAGGTTAAATGGTTCCCATGGTTGATTAGGGTCCATCAGCCAGATTATTAGGTACGAAACATCCAAATTCAAGTACGTGCCTGGGCAGATTGAGTATCCTTCCCCAGAAATTGAGTATTCAGGTACGAGACTCCCTCTTTAGTTCTCAATGGCTCAGGAAATCAAGTACAATTCGCTCAGAATCAGGTATATATTCAAGAGAATGAGGTACTATTCTCAAAAAAATCAGGTACACATTCTCTTGTTTCTTGATAGTATAATAAGGATCAAGGTTAATGACACCACTGCTCCAATATGTGCCTCCCATGATCGATTAGGGCACATCTTCCAGACTATTAGGTATGAAAAATACACAATAGACCTCTATGGTTATCATGACCATAGACAACCCAGCATGAGAGTGAATACCTTAGATTATCAGGTACAAAATATCCAAAATCAAGTATGTGTTTGAACAAATTTAGTATACTTGACCAGAATTTGAGTATTCAGGTTCGAGACTCCCTCTTTAGTTCTCAATAGCTCAAAAATTCAAGTACAATTGTCTCAGAATCAAGTATATATTTTAAATAATTATCTACTAAATATCCAAATTCAAGTATGTGTCTGAGAAAAATTGAGTATACTTGGCTCAGACTCAAGTATACTCAATTGGGACGCAAGTTATATTGATTAGGGTACATATCCAATTGACTCAGTTTCTACTATATATTTCCACGAATGAGCTATTTGAACTTACAGGTACATTGGGACGAAAGTTATGTATTAATTAGTATGAGCATGATACAAAATCAGAAACTATAAGCACACTTTAGGGACATTTGTCCACTTGTTATTGGGGATATTTTGGCACTAACACATGATACAAAGTCAGAAACTATAAATACAACCATAAGTTTCCACTCCACAACATCAACTTCAGACAAACCAATTCTTGTACAAAACAGAACCATCAAACATAACATATACCTTATTTATCCAAATTTGTACTCAAGTTTCTGGCAGATTTTGTCTATGAAACTCACAAATTCAACCAAAGAAAAATGAAGATATTGCAAAGTTACCTAACCAAGTTCATAAACATAATCATAACTGACACATGGTACAAAGTCACATAAACTATAACCATAAGTTTCCACTCCACAACTATAGTATATACTATAACAACTACACTCAACTTCAGACAGAACAATTCTTGTACAAAACAAAATAATCATAAATTTTTACTCAAGTTTCTGGCAGAATTAGTCCATCAAACTCACAATTTCAACCAAACTACATACAACATATTGTAAAGTACCTAACAAAGTTCATAAACATACTAATAACTGACACATGATACAAAGTCACAAATACCATACATACAACCATCAGTTTCGACCACACAACCATAGTGCACAATAATAACTGACACATGATACAAAGTTCATAAACATATTGCACCATTTTTTTCTGCCTCTAAAAACACCAATGCAGGCACCATTCAACCAGAACTAATACGTAAATCACCAATGCTTCCACTGATACATGTCTGCTTTCTCGAACGCAACACCCTGCTTGATTCCCCTTCTAGCAATCTCTTTTTCCTGCAGAAGTGTATATCAAAAAGTATCAGACTACCCATACAAATTATAGAGTATGATTACAAAAATAAAACCAAGTGTTTACAAAGAAATCAAACATACATAATTTTAAGCATAACAGCTAGTTTATAGCTTCTTTGCAGCTTCGCCTGTTGTGGCCTTTCTTATGGCAACGACTACACTTTGACGCACGTGTTTCAACTTGTGATGGTATTCTCTTAGTCCTCCTACGACCAGGCTGACTGCGAACATCTGGAGCATTGATTATATTTTCTTCATCAAGATTTGACTCATTATTGTCAACAGTTGGGATTGGATTAATAATTCCTTTGTATGCTTGGCGATACATTCCAATCTTGAAATACTGATCACAGAATTTATACAACGACAATGACTTTGACTCAATAGCAGCACAAGCATGCTTGCATGGAAGCTTAATGATCTGCCAAGCTCTGCACGAACAACTCTTATCAATTAAATCAACAGCAAAGGATTTTTCCCCATCAACTACGTCAAACCTCCAATTACATGACCGATGCACTCTCAACTTTCGGGATTCAAGATAAACACTAGCAATAACCTTCTCCTTTTTGGGACTTAATTCCTTAACCATCGCCATTGTTGATTCACGTCGCCGATGCATTATGTCCATGATTTGTATGCGTATGTGATCCACCATAGCCACAATAGGGAGATAACGAGCTGGTTTAACCCAATTATTCTAACACTCGGCCATGTTATTATTCATAACACCCCATCTATCTCCAAGAAATAAAGCATTTGCCCAACTTTGTGGCTGGGAATGTACAATAAATCCTATGGCAAGTGGCATGGAGTCTATGATATTTTTTATATGCTGTTCATGCTCCTGCAAAGATGGAGCATATGCAGCTTTCTTGAATACCGAAGACCAGTGTTTTTTGTTATGTTTTGGATAACTTCGCATTACCTATATTGACAAAAAAAAACTTTTTTATTCAAAACATGTATTAAAATTAAATTCAAATTCAAATTCAAAACAAAAGTAGGGTTTTAATTACCTGCTTCACAAAATTATCCACTAAATGCCTCAAACAATACGCATGATGACTACCCACAAATAGTTGCTCAACTGCCTTCATAATCCCAGGGTGTCTATCGGAGAAAAATGTGAACTTATTGAATGGAATACTTTGATATGAAAGTAGCACACTTCTCAAAAGATAACAAAACCATTCCCAATTATCATCATTCTCTGCATCCACTACCGAATAAGCAATTGTGAAAAGATCATCATTGGCATCCTTCGACACAGCAACTAGGATACTACCTTTATACTTATTCTTTATATGAGTCCCATCCAAAAAAATCAACGGCCTACAACCAGTAACAAAACCAACTGCACATGCTTGAAAACAAATGAATAGTCGTTTAAATTTATTAGTTACAGGATCAACCTCACACTCAGTAATACTGCCAGGATTTGTTTCTCGAATAGCATGACAATACCATCTTAACCTATCGTAGCATCTCGTCTCTGTACCATGAATATCATGCATCGCTAATTCCTTGCCTTTCCATACTTTGCGATAGTCTAACTCTACTCCATAATCTCTTTGCAAGTCTTTTTGAATTGTACAAGGGCGATAAGAGGGCTCTTCTCTCAATTTTTCTTTCACCACATTAGCAATCCAAGTTGCATCAGCTTTAGGATGTCCTCTAGTACGTAGATTATTCTCGCCACATGTATGCTGCAGGTTACATTTTCGGATCCCAAATATACCATCTGCTTTATATTTTGAAGCATAAATTCTCCATCCACAACTCCTTTCACTACAAATAGCAATAACCTTCTCGCTGTCATTTTTTCTATATAAAAATGATCGTCTTGTAGCAACAGCATAGTTTTTAACACATCTTCTAAAATCAGCAGCATCCGTGAATGTTTGCCCTTCACCATGAATGCAATTAATCCAAGCATCTATAGTATTCGGCAACAAGGTGTGTTCAATCTCCTCATCACTCCTAGATTGTGTCTGTTCCTCCTCAACCCTTACCAGTTTGATACGAAATTATTAAGATGAACCATACACAAATAAGTATAAAATAAGGGCATACCATACATACATAATGAAAGCTATTGAATTTAAATAAGATTAGTAGTGTCAAATAAACAATATCATATGCACTTATGCTAGAAGTAACATAACATATTATAAAAACAAAAATATGAAATGCTTACCTCTCCAAATTTAGGTTGCCAATGTATGCATTTCTAGTCTCTACCCTCAAATCGATCATACTGAGCTTCAAACACATATGAAGATGTATCATATTCATGACATCATCATCGTCATTCAAAGTCACGTACATCTTATGCTGTGGCGCTATGTATTGCAGAATCATAGATTCAGGAGTAATCTCCGCACATTTTTTTGCCAAGACTCACAAATATATCCAGCAAACTACAACCACTGAAAATTGAAATCACAAACAACTCATTCTTGCACTTACAACTACCCAAAAATGCAAGGTTGCAAGGCCCAATACCAGATTCCATTTTTCGACCTAATCCACAAAAATATAACATTTTAATCAAATATAAACTGAAGATCAATATTCATATAAACTGAAGATTAATGTAACACAATATTTTTTCACCATCAACCAAATATTGGCCATCAACTCAAAAATCAATCAAAAACACACGAAAATCCCACAATCAAACAACAACTAAACGCAAATCTCATTGAATACACATAATAAAAAAAACAAAATGTAAATATCATGGAATCATTCAATCAAAAAAGATCAAACTCAGACTCACTGATAAAGGTGTGTTCGCCTCTTTAAGTTAGAGCTACAATGCGAGGCGTTACCAGTTTGGGTTGCGGGCGGAAAAATGAGTTGAAAAATTGTGATTCCCTCTTTGAGTTACGGCAAAAAGGCGTGGCGCTACCAGTTGGGGCTTCGACCGGAAAAATGAGCTGCAAAGGTGTGATCGCCTCTTCGATTTTGGCTTCCGATGCCTCAACGTCGGCTTTGTTCGTCAGATTTTAGAGAAGGAACACGAAGGTGAGTTAGGGCAGACAATGCAGTTGGTGATTCGAGCGGAAACTTTGAGCTACGTACGTATAAGTTTTAATTAAATTCATGGGCAATTAGGTAAATACACATTTTCAAGGGAGTTGCAGTTGAGCATCAGGTTTTGGCAGGGAGTTGAAACTCATTTTTTCTGACCTAGGGACTGAATGCAGATGTTGACCTGCTATGAGAGATTTTAAGTCAATTTCCCGTTAGAATAACTCTACGAAATGACTCTTCAACTCAATTAGAAATACTTTTCCTCGCATACCCAAATTCACACCCGATCATAGAGCGATTCTAGTTTTATTTGGTGAGTAAAACATGGCCCCACCTATTCCTATTCAAGATGGGAGAGACGGGCAATCATGGACGGACGCGTGCGATACATAGCCTGAAGTGGAACCGCTTTGGGCAGCGTCACACCGGAGCCTTGTCTCATGTCCACCTCCTCGCCGCCCACCCTCTCCCACTCGAAGCACTGGATCAAGATCCCCAGCACCAGCCCCACCACCTTCATCGCCAGCCCTTCCCCGGGGCACTTCCTCCTCCCCATCCCAAACGGCATCATCCACTTCCCCTCCGCCTTCCCCTCCTCGAACCTCTCCGGCGCGAACTCCTCCGGCGCGTCCCAGATCCTCGGATCTCTCTGGATCGAATACACATTCACCAGCAGCATGGTCCCCGGAGGCACGCGGAAGCCGGCCACGAAGCACTCGCCTGAGGATTCGTGCGGTACCAGCAGAGGCCCCGCGGGGTACATCCGCAGCGTTTCGGAGACGACGCAGTTGAGGTAGGGCAGGTTCGGCAGATCTGATTCCTCCAGAAGTCGGTTCTTCCCCTTCTCGGCCCCTTCCAGGTACGCATCGATCTCGTCTCTCGTTTTCTTCATCGCGTTGGGATGATTGAGGAGGAGGGACATCGCCCATTCGATCGTGTCGGAAGTGGAGTCCGTTCCGGCTGAGAGCAAACTCTGATCGGGGAGAAATTCAATTAGGGCAATGTTCGATTTGGATCATGAAACAGAGAAGTTGAACTCACGGTGATGAGTGCTTTGATGATTTGATCGGAATAATTTTCGGGATCTGTTTTCTGCGAGGAGAGAAGATAACCGATCATTGTTCTGTTCATCTCTTCGGGGTTTTCGTTGCTGTTCTTGTTCCTGACCTCGTCAACGAGTTCCTGCAACAACTCATCTCGATTTGTATGGAATCTCACCATTCTTCTCTTCATTCCTTTGAAATCCAACCATCGGAGCAGAGGCACGAAGTCGCCGATGTTGGAGGCGCCGCCCAAAGCTAACCTCTCCTCCACCACGGCCTTGAACCTCTTAGCCTCCGCTGATACAGCGCCGGCTTTGTCCTCGCCGTAGTATCTCTTCCCTGCTATCTCCCTCATCAGAAGGTTCATCGAGAACTGGAACAGAATCGGCCGGAGCTCCACCTTGGAAGCCTCGTCGACTTCGGCGCAGGCCCGGAAGAGGTGCCGAGCCATGGCACGGGACTCATCAACGCGAGCGGCCAAGGAGGTGCGGAGACGGTGGGGGGAGAGGAGCTCGAGGGTGGCGAGGCGGCGGAGGTTGCGCCAGTGGGGTCCGTAGCTGGCGGATCCGAGGGTAGAGTTATTGTAGCTGAGGTACTTGCCGGAGGGGAGTTTGGGGCGGTTGGCGAAGATGAGGTCGTTGGTGGTAAAACACTCATCAGCAGCTCCGGAAGATGAGACGAGGAGGGCGGGGCGAGAGCCAAAGCGGAGGAGGAGAACGGGTCCGTGGACGGTGGCGAGGTTGGCGAGGGAGAGGTGCATCGGCTTCTTGCAGAGGTGGAGGTGACCCAGGAAAGGGAGGCCGCCGGGCAGTCTCGGAGGAAGAAGAAGCTTCTTGTTTCCGACGAGGGAGAGTAGGCGGCGGAGGAAGAGAGCGAAGAGGAGGAGGCCGGCGAAGTAGTAAGGCAAGTCGGAGAGCTCCGCTGCCATGGCGGCCTTGGTACTCTATCGTTAACTATTGGTAGAGAGAGGAAGTCAAATTTAATAGAGAAACTTTCTTCTTTAAACTCCCTATACTTCTTATTATTCTTCATCCTTTCATTCATCAATGTTCGTAAAAATTCGTTGGTAAAATGACAAATAAAGATTATTTTGATAATTTATTAAAACATTGGAGTAACGGAGCGTGAATACTGGTCTACTGACTTAAAAAAATGTTAATAAGGTAGCAGATAAATTGAATCTGAGGTGATCGGTTTGGTCCTATGGAAGTTTTTCATCGATCACCAGGGTAAATCAGGAAACGCTCACGGTGGGCGGTTTAGAAGATCAATGTCCCAGGATTCGCGCCCCATTTGGAGGAAAAATTTCTGTAAAATGCGCTGTAACTAGGGATCGAATCGAGGATGTGGTTTAGCGACTAGTCGCCCTACCGCTGCACCATAGTCTTGGGGGCAATGATTAACGAGGTTTTTTCAACCAATCTCAGGCGACCGATCTGGCACACGAAAATTTTTCATCGATCGTCAGGATAACTCAGAAAGCAACAATAGACATGTGGTTGCATTTTAAAATATTTAACGCATATTGAACTCCGTTATTGGGTTCTTGTTCGTTTTGATGGTTTAGTTATTTATACGCACGATTCCAACATATTTAAACTTTAGGAAATTTCATTTTATTGTTTTGCATTTCCTTAAGAAAGAGTAAAGGCATCTTATGAACCATCTAAAATCAAGCCTCAGTCGGCACTGTTAGGCTTGTGGCATAAGTATTATGGGCTGAGACCCAACAGCTATTCATCAACCCGTTAAGCCTTGGTACCTATCGCTAAAGTTGATAGTTTATTTTAATTGTAAAAAGGTGGAACCGTCACTTTAGCGATCCTCTGATCTCGGCCTCACAAGTGTCCACAGTGGTTAAATCACGGTTTTACTGGTACGGTAAGGCGCCTGGGGCCGAGAGGACTTAAGCCAGCAGATCAGGTTTTTCCCCATGTGCGACTGGTGACTCTCGATCCTGAGATCTCCGATGCAAGCAGTCAGACGCCTTACTAACCGAGCCAGCCCGTGGGGGTTGATAGTTTATTTGAGAAATGATTATGGATTGGGTTTAATAATATGTGATGGGGTTGAATAGTCTGTGGCGGACACGTGGGATGAAAAAGCTACGTGGCAGAACGCGACGAGTCTGAGCGACTCTCCTTTCAAAGCTAGCAGGGCCCCCTTCGGGAAACATGCCTTGGAAATCAGATCCGAAAATCACTCCTGGGAGCACCCCGAGAAGTCGGGTCCCGAGATCACCTCGGGGAAGTAGAGCGCCCGCGATCGCCCGGGCCAAAAGACACCGAGATCACCTCGGGGAAGCGAAGCCCAAGCTGCCTTCGACCTCAAGCAACAATCCCCCTTCCATCGCGGATCTACGAATAAGCATCCCTACTATCGCGGAGTCATCATGACCTATTAATGTCGCAACGGGTCGAAACACGTAATGACAGCGTGAACCATTTCAAGGGTTATCCAGTAACCGCCAAAGGGGGGGACATGACATCGATCATGGGGATGCGCCAAGGCAGCCGTCATAGGTATAAAAGGTAGTCCAACCCCTCCGGTAAGGGTTATGCACTCTCTACTACTTACGCATTTTCTGCCTTCTATTATGATCCATCGAGGCATTGACTTGAGCGTCGGAGTGGACTCCGCCGGACAACCTCCAGCGTGTTCCCCTAACACTTGTGTTGATCTCGCAGGGCGCAGGGTTCCTCCCCTCCCATCAGCATCCACGTGGGCTGAACCTCGGTGATTGGCCATCGATGTCGATTCCTTCCGGAACAAGTTTGGCGACGTCTAAGGGAATCCAGTAAAGCACCAGAAGGAGTATCGATGGCAGGACCGGAGGGACAAGCCATTATCCTGACGAGAGAGGAACTAGACCACTTATTGGCCAACGCCATCAAAGAAGCGCTTGAGAAGCACCAAGTCGAACAAGCTGTCTCACAGCAAGAGGCTCCTGCGCGGGAGGAGATCTCTAGAGTCTCTATCTCGCACTCGCGAAGATCCGTCACTCCAGTGGGACGACGGGATGGAGCAGCCCCAAGTCCCCGAAAAGTCTCTTCCGTAGATATCGAGAAGACCCACTCGGTAGCCTCCAGCGCGCAGAGGCACGAAGAAGGACATGGGAAAAGGGAGGAACCTAAGGCCTCCCACAAGGTTCCTTCCACTCCTTTCTCATTTGAAATTGTGGAAGACCCATGCCGAAGCAGTTTCGTGGGCCTGGGATCGCCGATTATGACGGGAAGACGGATCCGGAAGATCACATCTGCAAGTTTGAGAATATACTGATGGTGTAAAGTGTCGGGTGTTCCTGAACACCCTGTCTGGAGCAGCCCAACGATTGTTCCAGAGGCTGTCACAAGGTTCAATCAACTCCTTTGCGGAGTTTAGAACCGTCTTCCTCCACCACTTCGCCAGCAGCCGCCGTTATCAAAAGACGACGCTCAATCTGTTCGCCCTCAAGTAGAAACTGAAGGAGTCGTATAAGGAGTACATCCAGCGGTTCAACAGGGTGGCGCATGATGTGCCCAGTGCAACGTCAGAAATCCTCGTCAGCGCCTGCACCCAAGGGGTCACGGAAGGGGATTTCTTTCGATCCCTGGTGAAAAAGCCCCCCGTCAGCTTCGATGATCTACTGGGGCGTTATGTCAAGCACGCCAACATAGAGGAAGTACAATACGCCCGTCGCAAGGAATCAGCCGGAGTCCTCCCTCCAGTCGTTCCTTGGTTTGAAAGGAGGGAGCCCCCAACTCCAAATCGAGGAAAAGGCCTTCACCTCGGGAAGGACTAGTGGCGGGTAGGCGAAGGCTGGTTGAGACGGTGGACACCGAGCAACCGGAGCTAGTGCCGAAGTACTGCGGTTTTCATGGCAGCACAACACACTCCACCGAGGAGTGTCACACCTTGAAGAAGAGATTCGGTAAGTAGGCAGATACCAAACCTCGAAGAAAGTGGAATAAGGCAGGGTACCATCGAAGATCTCCACGGCGAAGCCTTTCTCCCCGGCAGCGGCAGGCCGGGGAAAACGATACCTAACATCGGTCTCGGTCACGATCGCGAGGAAAGAGTCGGGCCCGGCACCCCGAAGATCTCTCTCTTAGAAAGAGATCCACAGAAGGGCAAGGCCCCTATGCGTGGCCCGCCCTCGGGGCATGTTGGAGTAATCTCCGGGGAACCCACCGGAGGAGATTCCCACCAGGCAAAGAAGTCTGATACCAGGCGGCTGAAAAACTACTCTATCGGGATGAGCCAGAGTTAAGAGCACGACCCTACAATTTCTTTCGATCCAGCAGACCTGGAAGAGGTGGAAGCTCTCCATGAAGATGCTATAGTAATCATAGCCCGCATCACCAACTACGAGGTTAAACGTATCTTCGTGGACACAGAAAGTTCCGTGAACATCCTGTACAAGGCGGCTCTGGACCAGATGCAGATCGATGAGGATGGGCTACTCCCGATCTCGACCCCACTCGACCCCATTGTTCGGCTTTAGGGGGTATTGGGTACAGCCGATAGGGCAAATCGCCCTATCGCTCTCATTAGGTAGCGACGGGCTAGAGAGGACTAGGAGGATGCCTTTCTTGATTGTGGACGCTCCCTCCTCCTACAACGCCATCCTGGGGCGCTCGACTCTTAGTGTCTTCCAGGCGGTGGTCTCTGTCTACCACCAGAAGATAAAATTCCCCGTGGGCGATCGAGTGGTTGAAGTCAGAGGGGACCAGCTGGTGTCTTGGCGATGATATAGCGGGGAAGTCAGTTCGGAGTCCCGGAAGAACCCAAGGGCTTCAGAAGGCTAGCTGGAGGAGGAGGTCATGCACAGGGGGAGAGGAACAAAAGGCTCAAGAGGCCTGAACAGGCCAACTATCTTTGACCCTTTCGGTTCCGGTAAGGTTTACCTTGCATATTATGTACCCACCTGTGTATCTCTGCTGCATGGCAGCGAATTCAAGTAATAAAGGAAGGTGCACTTTCCAAAATATCAGTGTACTACCGAAGGATAAAAACCCTAATACCTCGCAGTGCCGCGGATGCCCGAGGTACTTAGGCTTGGTCTGGGTTGCTACGGACTCCCAACCAAGGATAAAAACCCTAATACCTCGCGGTGCTGCGGATGCCCAAGGTACTTAGGCTTGGTCTGGGTTGCTACGGACTCCCAACCAAGGATAAAAATCCTAATACCTCGCGGTGCTGCGGATGCCCGAGGTACTTAGACTTGGTTTGGGTTGCTACGGACTCCCAACCAAGAATAAAAACCCTAATATCTCGTGGTGCTGCGGATGCCCGAGGTACTTAGGCTTGGTCTGGGTTGCTCTAGACTCCCAACCAAGGTAAAAACCCTAATACCTCGTGGTGTTACGGATGCCCGGGGTACTTAGGCTTGGTCTGGGTTGCTATGGACTCCCAACCAAGGATAAAGCCCCTAATACCTCGCGGTGTTGCGGATGCCCAGGGTACTTAGGCTTGGTCTGGGTTGCTACGGACTCCTAACCAAGAATAAAAATCCTAATACCTTGCGGTGCTGCAGATGCCTGAGGTACTTAGGTTTGGTCTAGGTTGCTACAGACTCCCAACCAAGAATAAAAACCCTAATACCTCGCGGTGCTACGGATGCCCGAGGTACTTAGGCTTAGTCTGGGGGCTATGGACTCCCAACCAAGAACAAAATCCCTAATACTTCGCGGTGCTGCGGATGCCCGGGTACTTAGGTTGGACTGTGCAGACACCCGACCAAGTAGTTGAGACTCTGGCCCAGGACAGGTTGCGATGCGAAAGTAAAGGCTAACATGATCTACCCGACAAAAGGGGAATAAGTGAAACATCATAACATTCATACAAGCATGCACACACCAAAGGTAACAAATATTTTTCTTCATTTATACGGGAAATACATTGATGCCAACATCTCATAGAAACACCAAAGATACAATCAGAAGAACCGGTAAAGGGAATCATTCCTCTACTCGGGCTTTTCTTCGTCACTCCCGCAGAATCATTTGGCTCGAAACCAACAGTCGGTGAACAGGGGTCCACGTGCGTTATGGTCGAAATCCTTGAACCCTCGACCGTAGTGGAGACCCCTCGGTCCTTCATTCGCGCAACCATTAACAAACGAGGACGTCTGAGGTAACACATGGATACCCCGACTACCTTTTCCCGCAAAGATGCATCCAACAACAAGGATGACTACGACATTAAGAAGGAAGGGGAGAAGAAGCAGTGGTTGCAACCCCTCCTCCCCAGGTGACGGTATTGCACCATCCCCGGCAAACACCATCCGATTCCCAAAACTCGGGGAACGAGCAGTCGGAAGGGGATGACGTTTGAAGCGGACAAACCGCCCGGGGAGGGGCAGAAGATGAATCATCAGGATATATCATCTCCGCTATGCTCCCCGGCGGAGCACATGATGTCTCTTTTGGACTCCTCGATTAATCTCGAAGTCCTACCTCCGCCAGGATCTTCAGCAAGACCCCGGACATCATCTCCGCTATGTTTCCTGGCAAATAGGGTGAAACATAGGGTTTCACCTCCGCTAGGCCCTTCGGCAAGATGCACTACTACGTCTCTGCTATCCTCCCCGATGGTGTCGGCAACTCCTGCCGTAAACAGTGGCGGAGGAGAAGGCACTGGCATTTCGCCGCAAGAAGTCTACAAAGAGAAAGGAAGCGAAATGAATGGGGGAAGGTTCACCCTTCTCCCCCTCTTTATAATGACCATTGCCTCTCTGTGCATTTAATGCAAGCATGGCGTGGGAATAGCAACAGACGTCAATTTTGAATCGTCGCATCGATTGGCATGCCTTCGCCGCGTCTGGGAATCTACAACTCTTTATGAGTCAACTCAAAAAGATTGCGTGGGATGCGGAGGTGACGGTTCGGAGGCCACCAACATTCCCCAAAAGAGAAGAGTCGACGGGGGCCCCATAGGAGAATAAATGCAGGCCTGGTACTTGAGCTTGCGGGGTTATCTTGGGAGATCCGTACCCAGGATCTCGCTACTCTCTGAGTCCTTGACACAAAGACAAATGCATGCACGAGATAGAAAGGTAAAGAAATACGATCATTTTAATCAAAATTGATACAGCATGGCCAAGCTCCCTAGTAAACACATGATCCTACGACACTTGGTCCTCGAGAAGAAGTTCCTTCCAAACTCGGCCGACACTCATAACCTTGGGTCCACATCTGGAGGCAGAAATTGAGACTTCTTCAATTGGTTAATGGCCCCGTGGAAGCCTTCCTTCAAGCACTTCATTACCTGGCCAGTGATGGTAGCGCCAAATTCATCCGATTCCAGGAACTTGGACTTGAAGTCCGCTTCGGCCTCTCTATTGCTCGAGGTATCAGCCTTCCGAAGGTCGCGCAGCTCGGCCTTAGCAGCCTCCTTGGCGTGCTTCAGCTGTTCCACCTCGGCAGACATTTTATTTTGCTCTGCCAGGGCCTCCCTGAGTCTGCCTGACACGACCCATACCTCCGATCGAGGCTGGGCCATGTCATCCTCGAAGACAGCCAAGCGATCAGTCGCCATCAGGAGGTCGGACTCCTTCTAACCGAGCTGCCGCGCTTGATCCTGAACACGTGCGTTCAACCTCTCGGTCGATGCCGCCATAAATCGGAGGTCGCCCGACAACTTTTTCTCTCTCATCTGAAGCTGATCCCGCTCCTGCATCACCTGGAGCAGGTCATTTGTAATGGCCACCGCCCGCTCAGAGACCAACCATCCCCGGTGCCGGGAACTATGTAGGGCGGACTCCTTGGCCATCAGAGCATTCAACAGATGCTCCACCTTCGCCCGTAGAACTCGGTTGGCCCTCGCTTGCATAAGTCCCGCCCGATGCTCGTAGTCAGCCGCGACTTCTGCTCTCAAGGCCCGGTGGGTTAAGGCTTCAATTTGGGGCCAGGCGTATAAGCCACAACCAGCCGTTAGCTAGTCGTCAGTTGCCTGTCATTGCACCAAGGAATTATAGAACCTACCAGAACACAGCCTATGCAGCAGTAGCACGCACCTTCAAAAGGGTCTCCCGGAGGTTGGTCAGAGGCCCCGCAGAGACACGTACGACCTCTCCTCCTTGAGACCTCGAGAGGTCAGCCTGGCCCTCAAAAGGTAATGAGCCCCTGCTCGGAGGAAGTAACTGGACCGCAGGAGCTTCAGGAGGCAGGCAAGAGGGGTCGGAGTCGCCCTCCTCAGAGCTGGAAGTCCCCTCGGATAAGAGGCCCTCGGCAGGAACCTCCTTAAACTGCACTGGGGGGAAAGATTGCATGGACGCCTCCAATGCAGCATCCAACCTCTTCCGAAGGCGGTCGAGTTTAATTCGGTATTGGGTGCGCAATACCTCCTTACCCTTTGGAGCCTCGACCGGGCCAATTAAGGGAGAACCGGGGGCGAGGACGCCCACTTCCGGAACTGCAGCCGGTGGAACAGAGCAATATACGAGAACATACTCATCACCCTCAAAATGAGAAACAGCCTCCTCAGGGACTGAGGGAAGGGGGGTCAGGGTCATCAGAGCGCAGCCTTTTTCATCTTGAGCCCGAGCCCTTCGGAATTCACCTTTTCTGCCGACCAGTGAATTGGACTGTTGTGGGAGCAGTTGGGGGGGGGGGGGGGGGGGGGGGGGAGGCCCCCTCGTTGACCCCCTCTGAAAGAACAACAGCCGGGGTAGAGTCACCCCCCGAAGGAGAACCCGCCTAAGGGACAACCGACGGGTCGGAAAGCCCTTGGCTCGCTACAGGCGGGGATGCAACAGTAGCCTCTGCCCTTCCAGGCGAAGTAGGCTCGCGGGATGATTCAACGGTCCCCTCCGAGGACTCGGCAGGCACAGGTGTTGCATCCGGAACAGCCGGGGGAGGAGTCAACACCTTCTTGTTGGCCTCCTCCCACTTGATAAGTCGGTCCATCACCTTGGAGAATATGACTTCTTCTGCAATAGCCAGACAAGGAAGCATCAGTTAGAACTAACGGGCATTGATGAAAAGATGAACATACCGAGGCTGGGGCTGATTCGGGTCACTTTGGGGCTAAAGCCTGCCCGGTACATGAGCTCCTCACTCTGCACCAATCCAGGGCCACTGAACTTCATGCCGGAGAGTACGTTCCTAGCGCGCTGGTACGCATGACTATGGAGAAACTCCCCTAGAAAGGGAGGAGTCGGTAAAACCTCTATCCAACAAAGAGGACTAAAGGGCAACACAGGTAGTTGGACGAAGAAAAACTTCTCCTTCCACCCTTTGTGTGAAGAAGGGAACCCTCATAAGAACCTATGGCCCGAACGCGCCGAAAAGCTAAAGACCCCTCAGGAGCTGAATGGGACGAAGAATGAATGAAAGAGAAGAGGAGTCAAGGGGAGGTCAAAGAGCTTGAAGACAATGACGCCCCCCCCCCCCCCCCCAATCTAATCAAAGGCGTTGGGAGCCATCTGGTGAATGGGGATATCAAAATAGGAGACTATATTCATGAAGAAAGGGGATGAGGAAACGGAGCCCTGACTCTACCTGCCCCAAGAAGAAGGTAGAAAAGCCTGCGGGAGGCTCCACTAGCGTCTGATCTACCATGGGGATAACCACCGCCACCTCAGCCGGGATGTCATATATAGGCCTCAATGGCCGCCTGCAGAGCCTCCGGTCTCACTCTTAAAGAGCCAGACTCGTACCACTCCGCCTGATAACCTTCCATGGTTTCTAAGGGAAAAGACAAGGAGGAGACAAACTACTTACGTTTAAGAGAGTTCTTAGATAAGAAGAGGGAGACGAGGTGCGCTCAACCACGAAGTCAGAAGTTGGCCGAACGACCTCGCCTTCCCTTCTTATACCAAGGAAGCCGCATACGTGAATGCAATAAGGACGGAACACGTGGAAAGCAAGAAACCGCCATATCGGGGCTATGCCAGAGACAGTCGTCTGATGTGAGCCAGCTCCAGCGGCGCACGTCAGTAAGAGGCCGTTAAGAGGGCCACTGAAGCACGTGGCGATGGGGCATTCACGGAAGGACCTTGTCGCCATCAAAGAGCACCATGCGCCTTTATAACAAAGGGACAGATATCATGACGGTACCTCGAAAGCCATAGAGGCCTTTCGAGAAAGACAAAACCGAAAAGGGTTTTCTTAGGGACCCGGGGTGACCCCTACAATCCTAGGACCCCATACAACTACTAAGGGAGCAGTAACAGGTGCAAGGACCCACCGGGATACAACTTCTTCACCACCGCACTAGTTCGATCAGTCAGCCACACTTCCTTCGATTAGACTTGAAAGGAGGGACTTGTGATGGAGTTGAATAGCCTGTGGCGGGCACATGGGATGAAGAAGCTACGTGGTAGAACGCGACGAATCTGAGCGATTCTCCTTTCAGAGCTATCACGACCCCCTCGGGAAACATGCCTTGGAAATCAGATCCGAAAACCCCTCCTGGGAGCACCCCGGGAAGTCAGGTCTCGAGATCACCTTGGGGAAGTATAGCGCCCGCGATCGCCCAGGCCAAAAGACCCCAAGATCACCTCGGGGAAGCGGAGCCCAAGCTGCCTTCGACCTCAAGCAACGGTCCCCCTTCCATCGCGGATCTACGGATAAACATCCCTGCTATCGCGGAGTCATCATGATCTATTAATGTCGCAATGGGTCGAAACACGTAATGACAGCATGGACCGTTTCAAGGGTTATCCAGTAACCGCCAAATGGGGGATGTGGCATCGATAATGGGGACCCGCCAAGGCAGCCGCCATAGGTATAAAAGGTAGTCCAACCCCTCCGGTAAGGGTTACACACTCTCTACTACTTACGCATTTTTCTGCCTTCTATTCTGATCCATCGAGGCACTGACTTGAGCGTCGGAGTGGGCTCCGCCGGACAACCTCCAGCGTGTTCTCCTAACGCTCGTGTTGATCTCACAGGGCGCAGGGTTCCTTCCCACCCGTCAGCATCCACGTGGGCTGAACCTCGGTAATTGGCCATCGACGGCGATTCCTTCGAGAACAACATGAAACTCTAAAGTTAAGGGTAAAGTTAGATTACCCAAACTTTGAGTGTTTTTTTTTTGCAAAGGCCTAAAACATATAACCCTACTTTTCTTTTTCCATCATCGCACGATTTCTTCTCCTCTTCTTCACCTGGAGCCTTGTCGCCCGACTCTTCCTTCTCGAAACCGTCCGACGCAGCTATGCTTTGCCCTTGCGGTTCCCGTCCTCTTGGAGCAAGCTGCCGACGTCTTCCCTCAGCCAGCGAATTCAAGGTCGGCGATTGTTTTCTATCTCATTTTCTACTTGACTAGCATCCATACTCCTCCACCCGACGGATCGCGACAAGGATTAAGGGATTGTAGCGGCGGCTGATTTGTAGTAGAGCTGTCAGACGGGCTAACCTATGGCGGGGCGGGTCAACCCATAACGGGCCGGCCATTTGGCGGTGCGGGGCGGGCCGATTCGTCATCTTGGTGGGTTGAAAAATCTCCAACCCAACTCAATCTAAGGTGGGCTGCGGGTTAGACGGGCTAACTTACGGGCCTATAAAAAATAAATAAATAAATTCAATGGATCAAAGTGAAAAACATTACTGATAATAATATTTTAACGTTAACTTGTAAAAAATAAATAAATTAATATATTTATTTATTAATATTACTGTAATATCACTGTAATATTTTTTAACGTTAACTTGGAGAAGCTGAAGCGGCATTTCGGCAAAAGGCGCGAGTGGCGAAGTCCCAATTCACGAAGAGCATGGGAAATAGGAAATAGAAGTAGGTTTTCACTATTTTCATTAATTTTTTATTAAAATAAGTTAGATAGCCCGAGCTCGCCGCGGCTAGTTCATTAATTTTTTATTGTAAAAAGCGTGGAGAGTTAGATAGATAAGATAAGTTATAATTATATTAAAATTTTCATTAATTTTTTATTAGCCCGCGAGCCAACCCGAGCCCGCCGCGGGTTGGCCCGCCTAGACCCGCGGCCCGTGCGGGCTGACCCATTTAGGCCCACCAGTTGACGGGTTGAAAAATTTTCAACCCAACCCATTCAAATTTTTTGGCGGGACGGGCCAACCCGACGGACCCAACCCATATTGAAGGCTCTAATTTGTAGATAAAGTTTGGAATTTGTTCTAGATCGGTAGCTTCCTGTGTTGTATTGGGTTCCTTTGTTGTGTGATCCTGACCTAGCCTAGGTGTAGCCTGGTTGGGCCACGGGGCACCGCAGGAAGACAGATCATTGACGGAAAGACCTCGACAACCCGGCGTGGCAGTGCAGGCCACTTGGGTCAGGATGCTCGAGTGGGAGACCAACCTAATACGGTCTAAAGTTGCCCCAGCGAGAGATACCGAGTGTCGGGCTTAGGGTCGCCCGGTCAACACGCATCCAGCAGCCATTCGGCTCTCCTCGAGGTCTTCTAGTCATATGTCATAAGGATAAATCGTGTTGGCCGAGTCTGAGTCTGTGTCCGAGTGCCCCAAAGACTTGAATTGACCGGACTCGGATTGCCTCTTGCTTAGCCCAAGTGGCATTGACTGCTTTGTGAGATCTCACTAGGGTCAGTCGGTCGGCGTCCCAGCTCGAGAATTGTCGTTTTCCTAGGGAACACCCACTCCCTGACACTATACTGGCAAAAGTGGTATGATACTACTCGTGTCCGAATTGCGAATATCTCGCTGACACAGTACTTTCCTGACATACCCTGACACTCCGTACCACAACGACCCCTACCCGCGTCAGACTGGGCGGAGCCGGTCGGCTAGCTGACATTACCCCTGATCCTGTCCTCACATGAGACATAAAGGTGGCAGACGCGGGGCAGAAATTGTCTGCTCCCTCGGCTATATAAGGTCCTCCGCACTTTACACGTAGGTACGCGCGATAAAATTTTTGCTACAGTTCATAATTCTTTTGCCTTCTTTCTTCCATCGGAGATTGACTTAATCGTCGAAGGGTCATGTCGGGGATTTCTCCCGGTGGGTTGTTGACGGTCATCTTTCTTGCAATTCGGAGCCAGCATCAGCGGTGCTCAGGTTCATCTTGCTCTTGTGAGTCCACCTCGCTCTGCGACAGAATCATATTTGGCGAAAAAAAAGGGTCTTCCGCCTAATCGAGAGCATAAGATGGAAGATCCCAACTGAGTGACGGTGGCAATCGCTCCAGAAGAGTACGAGCTCCTGTTGGCCTTCCGAGCTCAGAAGACCCCCCAGTTGCCTCTCCACACAAGTAGCTCGGCGACTCAGTTTGCAACTGGGTGGGTTGGGGAAACACCGCTCGATTAGAAGGCAGCTCAGTCTTATTCCCCGCTGCTTTCTACTGAGCCCGAAGCGATGAGGGTCACTCAAATCCTGCTGAAGCATCTGCACCCAGTCAGACGTATCGGAAAGCCCCAACTGATCCACCGCCCGCTTCCTTAGCGCGTTGCCCTTTCTCCTCGCAGATTCTCGAGGATCCAGTCCCCGAGCATCTCCGATTCTTCACCATAATAGAGTACTCAGGAACGATTGACCCCGAGGAGCACCTTATGAAGTTCGAGAGTGTTGTCCTACTTCACCAATTCCCCGAGGGCGTAAAGTGCGAGCTTTCTTAGCGACGTTGTCGGGGTCGACCCAACGATGGTTCGACCGGCTCCCGAAAGAATCCGTGTCGAGCTTCGAGGAGCTCAGAAGGCTATTCCTGTAACATTTCGCCAGCAGTCGGAGGCATCATAAGACCAACCTCAACTTGTTCGCGCTGAAGCAAGGCCCGAAGGAATCATTCCGAGCCTACATCAAAAGATTCCCCCGCGCCACCACTTGGCTCGGCTCCCTGATCGGACGCATGGCGACCCACGCTCCCTAGGATCATGCCGACCGAGTGTCCAGACTCTCGCCTTCCGAACAAGTTATAAGTGGGCATGCCCCCACGCCACCACTTGGATCAGCTCCTTGATTGGATGCGTGGCGACCCACACTCCCTAGGATCAAGCCGACCGAGTGTCCAGACTCTCGCCTTCCGAGCGGGTTATATGTGGGCATGCCCCCACGCCACCACTTGGCTCGGCTCCCTAATCGGACTCGTGGCGACCCACGCTCCCTGGGATCAAGCCGATCGAGTGTCCAGACTCTCGCCTTCCGAGCGAGTTATAAGTTGGCATGGCCTCACGCCACCACATGGCTCGACTCCCTGATCAGACGCGTGGCGACCCATGCTCCCTGGGATGAAGTCGACCGAGTGTCCAGACTCTCGCCTTCCGAGCGAGTTATAAGTAAGCATGCCCCCATGCCACCACTTAGCTCGGCTCCCTGATCGGACGCGTGGCGACCCACGTTCCCTGTGATCAAGTCGACCGAGTGTCCAGACTATTGCCTTCCGAGTGAGTTATAAGTGGGCATGCCCCCGCGCCACCACTTGCCTCGGCTCCCTGATCCGACGCGTGGCGACCCACGCTCCCTAGGATCAAGCCGATCGAGTGTCCAAACTCTCGCCTTCCGAGCGAGTTATAAGTGGGCATGCCCCCACGCCACCACTTTGCTCGACTCCCTGATCGGACTTGTGGCGACCCACACTCCCTGGGATCAAACCGAGCGAGTGTCCAGACTCTCGCCTTCCAAGCGAGTTTAAGTGGGCATGCCCCCACGCCACCACTTGGCTCAGCTCCCTGATCGGATGCGTGACCACCCACACTCCCTGGGATGAAGCCGACCGAGTGTTCAAACTCTCGCCTTCCGAGCGAGTTATATGTGGGCATGCCCCCACGCCACCACTTAGCTTTGCTCCCTAATCGGATGCGTTACAACTCACGTTCCCTGTGATCAAGCCGACTGAGTGTCCAGACTATCACCTTCCGAGTGAGTTATAAGTGGGCATGCCCCCTCGCCACCACTTGGCTCGGCTCCCTGATCGGACGCATGGCAAACCACGCTCCCTAGGATCAAGCCGACCGAGTGTCCAGACTCTCGCCTTCTGAGCTAGTTATTAGTGGGCATGCCCCCACACCACCCTTAGGTTGGGCATCCCGAAGCGGACGCGTGGCGACTCATGCTCCCTGTGATCAAGCCGACCGAGAGCTCAGACTCTCGCCTCCTGAGCGAGCAATGTCATACTTGGCTCGAGTTCCTTAATCGGATGCGTGGCGACCCACGCTCCTTAGAAGTGGACCGACCGAGCGCTCATAGTCCCACTGAGTGGTCATGCAATGGGAGGGCTAGTTCCATGCATCCGCTTAACTTAGGGAGCCCAGCCGAGTCTCATGTTCTTTAACAAGGATAGCAGTTGAGTCACTCGAGCTGACTTCGCAAGGGTCGGAATAATTAAAAAGGTCCCGAGTATCAGCAAGGCTGATAATACTTAGAAATGAAAAATAATATAAAAATACACAGACAAGGATTGATGAAGGAAAATGCATTAAGTGATGAAGTCATTACAAAAAAGAGGAGGCAATCCTCTGCAAAGGTAAAACAAAGAAAGCTAAGATAGATAAGTAAAAGCCCGACCCTTACTCGAAGGGTCGGAGAGCCTCCTCCAACAGCTGCTGGGTCAGGCTAGACAGCTTGACCATTCTGATCGGGAGGTCGGGGGGAAGGTTCTCGCCCTGCTTAAGCTGCTCAAATGTACTGAGCATTTGTTCCTTAAGCATCGGATTCACCCTCCGGGCCAATTGGCGGTTGAACTCAAGGGAGTTGATGTACTCAACTCTCTGTGTCCCACCGAGTCACCTCCCCTGCCTTATAGGCCCGCAGCACTTCGAGCTCTGATTGAGCAGCTTCCTAGTCGGCCTGTTGCGCACGGAGCCGGCTAAACTCCTCCGCCTGAGCATTCAGCTCCTGGTCCCGGGTGGTTAGCTCGACCGCCAGCTCCTCCACCCTCCTAGCTCGGGTCGCCAATTCCTCCTCTTTGGCTACCAGCTAGCATCGTAGGGGCTCAGAGGATTGAGATATCTCGAGGAGCTCGGCCTTCGTTTTGTTCAAATCCTCCTGATCCCGAGTCTGGAGGACCTAAGCCTTGCGCTCGACATACTCCAAGTTGGACATTCAGACGTGCGCGCGATTGGGCGACCGCTGAATCCGCTCAGTCGACCTGGGTCTTGGCAATCTCCAGCTGCTCCTCTGAGTGAGCCAATTGGTCCTGCAGGGCAATGATCTCTGCCCGCAAGTCATTCAGGGTAGCCTCATTGGAGACCAACTTCGTGTGTTAGAGTCGGGTCTCCAATTGCTCCACAAGGCGTTCAGCCCGCACTCGGGATTTAGAGTGTGCTATCACAGACATGGATAGAGTGTGGCAGACACCCCAGAACTGCAAACAAAGGGACAATTATAAGTGTAGGACCGTTGCCGTCGATAGAGGGGGGGTGAATATCGACCGTAAAAACTTTCGTGGAAACTTCCGATCGAATGTTCGTTCGAGACAGAGCGTTAGTGCAGCGGAAAATAGAAAGAACGAAGAAAACAATGAGACTTGTACACATGGGATTTACTTGGTTCCCAACCCCCCAGGGTCAGTACATCCAAGGCCTAAGCACGGGAACACCCGTCCACTAATGGTCTCCTTTCCAGACTTTCCAGAGGCGGAGAAACCCGTCTGTACGATTTACAATCAAAATATTAAATAAATGTAAGTGCGGAAAATAAATCAAACCAAATGAAAAGAATCGAAGACTTGGCCGATCTGGATCTCTGAAGTGCCGCGCACTTCCTCCCGGAGCCTCCTTGGTCGCAGAGCTTCGTCGTTAGCGTGTTTCTTCTGTTTGGAGTGCTCAGAATAATTCTGGAAGTTGTGCCCTGAGTTGAGGGGTCGAAGCCCCTTTTATAGGCTTCATTGGGGCGCCTCAAAGGGCTTGGTCAAAGCTTATCTCTGCGCTGAACTCGCCGCAACCGATAAGGCATCTGACCAGGGCGCCCTGGACCTCCTAGGCACCTCATTGAACCAAATCAAAGATTATCTCTGCTTCGAACTTGCAGCAGCAGATACAACTTTCAACCAGGGCACCTGTATCATATGGGGCGCCTGAATGAAAGCCTGTTTTGCCTCCTTTCATGGAGGCGCCCTGGATGATGGGGGCGCCTAGCTCCATCTAGGCGCCTCCTTCAATGGGGGCGCCTAGCAGCCAACCTTCCAGTCGCTTTGTGCGTTGTTTGCCTGCTTTGTCTTCTATTCTAGGTACCTGCAAGATACACAAATACAAAGAAAATATACACACAATCTTAGACTTAACGAGATGGTTCTGACTTCGGATTTTCGCGAAACCCTAGGTCGAACCGACGCAAGTTCCCACCACCGGGAACGCGCCTTCAACCTACTCCTCTCAGGAGACGGTTGTCAGCCAGTCCATTCGGGTGGACTTTTACTTAGCCGTCGATACTCTCGGATCTCGAGACGTCCGAACCTCGACCCGTCTCTACTTATGTCCTTAGTCATCGCTCAGCTAAGTTGCTCAATCCCTCAGACCAAGACTTCGTGCTCAAACCCTAGGTCCAGGACTTCGGTGCCCAACCCTCGGCCAGGACTTTCTGCCCAATTCCTCGAACCAGGTCTTCGGTGCCCAACCCTTAGCAGGATTTCGTGCATAATTCCTAGAACCAGGACTTAGTGTCCAACCCTCAGTCAGGTCTTAGGTGCCTAGCCCTCGGCCAGGACTTAGTGCCCAATCCATGATCAGGACTTAGTGCCCAATTCTTCGAACCAGGACTTATTGCCTAGGTTTACTAGGACTTTCTTTCACTTTGGTACTCCTCTCTTGACTTATCCTTCCCTTGTTCAATGTATCACTGACTTAAGCATATTGTCAAACATTGAAACAATTAGAGGAGGACATCACTGATGCAGCTTGCACCAACAATATGAAGCTTTAATACCGAGTTAGGAAAAAAAAATAAAAAAGGGGATAGGAAACCTGCATACTTGAGTGACCTCAGAAAGAAGGCATTTGCCTTGGTGTTGGGACCCTGGTAGTAGGACCCTTCGAGCCCCTGGAGAAACCGGTCGGTGATCGGCCCGTAGAGGTGAAGCTCTTGGGACCGGTCGGGCAACTCGCCGAGCGGCGTCCATAGGTGGGAGTCGGATCTTGTGGGTAGCAAAACGTGCAGGGGAGGTCGGTAGATCTGACCTCCACAGGCGGAGATCTCAATTCCTGGGGCAGAGGGAGGTCGGGCGCGCTTGAAGAAATTATGGGGGCAATGGCCTCCCTCGGTGCAGAAGAACCAGTCGCCACCTTCTTCTTTTTCTTCTTCGGGAGGGAGCTGGAGGATGGCTCGACCGGGACCTCGGCCGTGGGGGCCAACTCTCGACTATCATACGGGGCTCGTCGACGCCTCAAGGCGAGGGGCTGGTCCTCCACCTCCATTTGCTCGGGGTCAGCAACTGGCGTAGCATTCGAGTGGACCGGAGAAGGGACGGCAGCGGGAGCGGAAGCGAGTGGAGGGACCTCTCGTTGCTCTAGTTGAGAGTCGACCCGAGTTTCCAGCTCGGCGTCGTCCATCCCAAACCCTCTTCCAGAGTCGTTGCGAACATCATAGTTGCTGCAAAATAACAGAACATTAGTTAGCTATAAATATTCAAGGGACAGAAGAGAAAACTCACCGAGCTATTTGGGTCGGGGAACTGGCACTTGGCTGAGCCCTAACACATAAAGAATCTCCTCTCGTAGCCTAGGTGTAGCCTGGTCGGGCCACGGGGCACCGCAGGGAGACAAATCATTGACGGAAAGGCCTCAACAGCCCGGCGTGGCAGTGCAGGCCACTCGGGTCGGGATGCCCGAGTGGGAGACCAGCCTAATACGGTCTGAAGTTGCCCTAGCAAGAGATACCGAGTGTCGGGCTTAGAGTCGCCCGGTCAACACGCATCCAACAGCCATTCGGCTCCTCTCGAGGTCTTCTAGTCATATGTCATAAGAATGAATCGTGTTGGTCGAGTTCGAGTCTGAGTGCCCCAATGACTCGAATTGCCCAGACTCGGATTGCCTGTTGCTTAGCCCAAGTGGCATTGACTGCTTTGTGAGATCTCACTCGGATCAGCCGGTCGGCGACTCAACTCGGGAATTATTATTTTCCTAGGGAAAACTCACTCTCCGACACTATACTGGCAAAAGTGGTACGAGAATCGGCGTAGGATGGCTCAGGTCTGACACCACTCATGTCCGAATCACGCATATTCTGTTGACACAGTATTTACCTGACATACCCTGGCACTCCGTATCACGACCCCTGCCCGCGTCGGTCGGCACTGGTCGGCGAGCTGATAGTACCCCTGATCCTGTCCCCACATGAGACAAAAAGATGGTAGACGCGGAACAGAAACTGTCGGCTCCCTCGGCTATATAAGGTCCTCCGCGTTTCACACTTAGGTACGCGCGATAGAATTTTTATTACAGTTCTTAGTTCTTCTGTCTTTTTTCTTCCATTGGAGACTGACTTGATCATCGGAGGGTCTTGCCGGGGATTTCTCCCAGTGGATTGCTGACGATCATCTTTCTTGCAGTTCGGAGCCAGCATCAACGGTGCTCAGGTCCATCTCGCTCTTAGGAGTCCAGTACTTCGTTCTACGACAGGATTATTGTGGATTGCATTTTGTAGCGTTTGGAGTTTCTGCTATGCGCAAGTTTGGAGGTGTTGTGTTTACGTTTTCTCTAGTGAGGTATTTTTGGCAACCTGATGCCATCGTATAAGAGTAGGACAGGATGTGTGCTAGAGAGTTTAAGTTGTTTATATGTGTAGGTGTAATTAATTTGTGTCGCGCGTAGACGTGATAATCTAAGCATGCACATGCTCACCATCATCAAAGCGCTTTAGATATAGATGTCAAGGCGATGGAAGTGATGATGAATGGAAGGATTATGATGCTTCTTATAGCAAGAGGAAAAGGTGAAAGGTCTGGACGATTGGGCTATACGCGGTCGTCCATGGCAATCATGCAACTTGATGAGCGTTCTAAAATATGGAAATAAATATTAGACTTATCGAGTTCAGAGTGGATATGCTTATAAAAAAAATCATTAATGAGGTTTTTTCAACCTCGGGCGATCGGTCCAGTTTTACGGAAGTTTTCCATCGACCGTTAGGGTAAATCGGGAAGCGCTCGCAATGGGTGATGGATATGCTTATAAAGGAAGAATGTAAAAGTGACTTATAGAAATAAATGATATGAAATATAGCATAATTCATTATATATGAGCATCAAATAGTTGATAAGTGGATTGAAGAAGTTATGTGTCAAGATCTATTGAAGTTGAACGACTCTCTCAGACTCCCGAGACCTCTTCGGGAAGGTAGACTCCCGAGACCATCTCGGACAGACCCACTCTTGAGACTTCCTCGGGAGGATGGATCCCCGAGGTCATCCCGGGAAGACAGACGCCCGAGGTCATCTCAGTAGGACAAGTCTCCGAGATCACCTCGGGAAGACAGACGTTCGGGACCCTCCCGAGCAAAAGGACCCCAAGATCACCTCGGGGGAGCGGAGCCCAAGGATCATCCTATCCGACGGTCAACCTTAAGTAACCGTCCCTTTTTTGCGGATGTGGATAATTATCACCGATAATTATTGGATAATCATGATCCATAATATGCGGTCATTAAGGTCTTAATTATCGTAACTGGATTTAATTACTGAAGGGTTGTTACAAGGATTATCCATTCACCGACAACTGATGGGACATGGAGAAGAACGTGGGGATACGTGTGATCGCCACCTCAGGTATATAAGATACTCCAACCCCTCAGGTAAAGGGGTTACGCTCATCTTACTCATACTTCTCTTTAGTTTTTTCCCTTCTATATACTCGAGTGCTGACTTGAGCATCGGAGTGGGCTCCGTCGGATGATCTTCGGCGTGTTTCCATTAACGCTCGTGTTAATCTTGCAGGGTGAGAGCTCATTTCCTTTCGTCATCATCCTCGTGGGCTGAACTCTCTCTGATGACTGACCATCCGCATTGATTCCTTCCAGAATATATATATATATATATATATATATATATATATATATATATAATATATATATATATATATATATATATATATATTGAGCTTAGACCTCTGGATGAAAATTTCTCATCGTTTACGAGTACCTACTTGGACATGGGTATCTTCTTACTTATCTCTGTAGATATATATTGTCAAATTTTTATGTATGGTTTTCTTTTATAGATAGTGGTAGGATATACCTTTATCTGTCTTTTGTTTATCTTACTTGATAATTATTGTTTAACCCTGACATACTCAAAATTAATTTTCAATATAGTCTTCATGCTTGATACTCTGATTCTATAAAGTACACATGTGTGCATGTGTGTATAGGAATATTTGTATGTCATATTATACTTGATATTTATTGATACCTAGCATCATTACATACCTAGTAGCTTATTTGTAGGTCATGATTTATGTTTTCAGACTTGTGCATGTCATATTGAGGTTTGCTTGATGAGCGTTGTGTGTGTTAGCGTCATGCATTATCTTTGTATTATTGCATAATTGACAATCCTTGGCTCTTTTGTAGTTGAGACGGGTTGTCAGTCATATCAGGATCTGCACACACTACCACTTATGGGTTAGTGGTACTATCAGGAGAGTGTGTGCAGTTACCCTGTCAAGATTCCGCTCGATCGCTCATAAATAGTGGTTCCCACAGCGTGGTAGCATACATGGATCCCTCCTCTTTCCCGTGATACGAGGAGATGAGAGCAGTGCTCCTTCATATGACTTGGGTAGGAGAGTATTCTCCGCTAGCATCCTGTTCACTCGGTCACTCAAGAACAATAATGACAGAGTGCGTAGAATTGTCATAGCCTTACCCACGCGACCTCACCCATGACTGGTGACGGTGGCTGACTGGTGTAAGGGGTGACCATGTCATTGTATTATGTGCACGATTGCATCGATTGCATTGTTTGTGTTTGCTACACTTGCGTGAGCTATGATTACTGCATTTGGATGACATGCACATACATGAAGTATTTTGTTTATATATGATCGGATGACCATTCGGGTTCGGGGATGTATGACCTTCATACCCCGTGGTGAGTTTGATATGGGTATGTACTTGCATGTAGTTTACCAATCGTGTATTCTGATTTTTCCTATGAGACTATCTGCTTAATTCGACACTACTGTTAGATGACCTTTTTACAGCTATGTATATCTATTTGTTTATATACTCGTGGAGTCTCCCTGGACTCATAATCGTTTGCTTATTTTTACTTTTTCAGTATGTCGCTGCTAGGAGAGCCCAGCAGTCAGTCCCCTTACTTTATAGTGGCTTCGTTTTGTCATGCATTTTCTTTTTCTTCTGGTTACAATTAGGATGTATTTTCATTTTATTTATGCTTTGTGGACTTGTCGTACATGTTTTGGATTTATGTATTCGTGTTGTCGGTCTGCCATGTTGTTACATTTTTGGAATTTGATTTTGCGATGATACATTTATATTAGTAGCAATGGATATTCATTTCCCTTTATTTGCTCTTTATTTAATATATTGTTGAATGAGATATATGCGAAGATCATGGAAGTCATATTATATATGTACAAAAATTGATTGTCCGTCATACAGGAAAAGTATGATCTGATTTTTTTATCGGACATGCAAATATTTATCGGATTATGTCTCCTCGAGCCGTGACATTCTATATTATTTGTGTTTATACCCATCCGACCTATCAGATATCCATCCAAATATGTATATCCTTTAAAAGATCGGATATCTTATATATTAATAATTTTTTCCTTTCAACGTAACTATATCATTTAACAAAAAAATATATATTAGAATTAATATCATATTTAAAAATATATATATCTATAATTTTAAAAATAAATTAAACATTTATATAATATATTCTTATCATTAACATAAATTATTAGTGAATTTTATGATTATATATATATATATATATATATATATATATATAATTTAATCAGTATTAGAATTGGATATATAATTTTTTCAGTTTTTTTTTCATTTGGATCGGACATTAAATTCTTTATGGGATATCAAAGAAATTGTCGGCTTGCTTTAAACGCGCGTCGTTGTGCCCAGAACATCTACCATGATGTGATATTCTTGGCACAGTGAGTATACAATTGCAAAGCATTAACAAAACATTAAAAAAACGGTAAATTAGAGATAAATTCTATTCCAAAAGTTACCTTTGTGTCCGCTCCCCAGGTAAGAAAACAAATATTTTAACTCCCTACTTTTTAATTTTAACTCCCCAATACATAAATTTACTAATATATCCTTCTTACTTTTTCCGCTTTTGATTTTCCCGCATTTCTTCTCCCGCAGCTTCGTTTTCCCCTGTTGCCTTCCCGACACAATCTCGGCGTCCTTCACCGGCGAAATCAAGCCAGCTTCCTCTCCTCAATTTCCTTCTCTCGCGAGTTCTTGACGACACATTCTCGGCGTCCTTCACCGGCGAAATCAAGCCAGCTTCCTCTCCGGCGTTTCCTTCTTCCCAAATTTCTTGATGACTTAATCTCGTAAACCCTAATCAGCGAAATCAAGGCAAGTCGACCATTTTCCTCTCCCCCATTTCTTCCCGAGACAATGTGAAGCAAGATTATAGCCGTGTAGATCCATCAACCCACCAACGAGGAGACTGAATCAAGCTTTGTCGCCGGAGATAGAGTTGAAGCCAAGCATTTTTTTGTAGATTTTTTATCTATTAGTCGGAACTCTCTAATTATCATCTTTCTTATTTCCCTATTCGTTTAAACAAAGATTAGTGATTGATTTAGTACAACTTCGCCCTATTATGAGTATATTGTTACTATTCGTATGAGATTTCAATTTATCAATACTATTTGCATCATTCTTTAAAAATTTAAGAATTCCTTGATTATAGATAAGTGGTGAGAGGGAGGTAAATAGGCAATTGTCAGCAATTGCCATTTCCATAGATAAATAGGCAATTGTTCATGTTTAATGATGATATTAAAATTTTTCTATTATTATTAAATTGAATGTTTATTGTTTGTAAGTAGGCAAATGTTTACTTGATTAATTTTCAGTTTACTTTATGGTCTAAATACTAAAATTGTGTTGGATATTTTGAGTAAGGGTTGAACAGAATCAAAGATGGTGAAGACTAAGAAAGAAGCAAAGAATAACAAAGATGCTAAAGAGGTTAACAGTGGGAAAAAAGCTCAGTTTCGGTGTTCACCTACTTTTTTTAGAGCTGTGATGGATGAAGTGGGACCGAAAATGACTGATAAGCAAAAGGAGAGTATTCAAAATACTCCATTTGGTATATGGCTTAAGATGCCCAAATTGGCGATCAGCAGCTCCAGAGTTGATATAATTTTAAAAAGATTTCAGTTGCAATCTCATTCATTTGTGTTTGGTGAAAATATTGTTGTTCCCTTTACATCACCAGAGTTTTCCATTGTTCTTGGCTTACGTTATGCAGGGCAACCAGTTGATTTAGATGTGAATTTGGAGTCTAAATTTGTTGCTCAGTATTTCTCTGGGAAAGTTGGCAACGTGACCAGAAGTGCAATCTATGATAGACTATCCTCTTTAGCTGGATCAGAGAGTAACTCAGATGTGGATGATTTTGTTCGGATGTTTATTTGTTTAGTGTTTAATTGTATCATTTTTCCTGTGGCCAACTACTCAACACCTCGATTCATTATGCCATACATTGATGACCTGACCACCTTCTTTGATTATTCGTGGCGAGATGCGGCTTATAGATTTTTGAGCAATCAAATTTTCAAATATATTGGAAAGGGTGATGTTAGAAGAAAGAAGTATTTAGATGGTTCAACTGTTGGATTGATGGTGAGTTTTTTTAGTATGCTTTTATTATGTTTTGTTCTGTTATACTCATAAATTTATTTATTTAGGGATGGTAATATGAAAGGATACCTTCTCTTGGAGTAGTACGTTCGCTACATACTTTTCCCAGGTTATTCCGTTGGGGGGAAAGTAAGATACCTAACAAACCTGATTTAGCGGAGAGGTTATTGAATTCCATTGACTATAATAAAGTAAGTTCATATTTTATAGTAGACATACTCAAATATGATGAATTGTAGTGACCTTTTAATTTTAATTGTGAAAAGGTGTTATCCATTGTACCATTTGCGGATGAAGATATACTGTTTCATCATAGGCGAGCAAGTTTTTCGGTAATATTATCATTAAATAAGTATTTTGTTAAATGAAGTTGAGAAAATATTTATTTGCTACAAGAATCTTGTAATTTTTTCAGGGCTCAGAATGTGTTAAATGTGGTGGATTGATTGCTGGCACAAGTTGGGCCAATACTGAACCAATGGAGAAAGAGTTTGGTGGTGAGCTACATCCACAGACTGATGATATCAGTAGGTCAGAATACAACAAGAGAGTTGAAGTTAAAGACTCCATTGAAGGTGAAATGGCTGGGTTTGTTGAAGTGCCGGTTGAAAAGAATATAGTAGAGCAATTTGTGTCCTCTATTGCAATGACGGTTAGGACAAGGGTAGACAGAATGAAGAAAAAAAAGCCTGAAATATATGTTACGCTGCCGAGTACAACACCTAAACGTAGGAGGAAGGCAGGCAAAGAGGTGTTAGCATCAATTGTAGACCCAATAGTGCTGGAAACGGTAAAATAGAGTTAATTTTATTTATTTATTGTTAACTGTGTATCTATTTTATTCTTATGTTCTTAAATCTATCTACATAGGGAGAGACGACTATAGATGTTGCTACAATTGGAAGGGATGCTGTTGCGGATGTGATGAATAAATATAGAGAAACGAGAAATTTTTGTGGATATGAAGAAGCAACTGATGAAGAGCGAGAGATGGTAATAGAATATCTTTCTCGAGATAAGTTAGAGTATGTTAATCTTGTACATGTTTCCTTTTCTAGAATATTAGTCCTTTATAGTGAAATATTATATAAATTTTCAAATTTACAGTGTGGTTGTGTGGGAGGAAGATGATGTGGTCCTTGATGGCCTCCAATTCTGTGAATTCATATTTCGTAATCCAGTTGGATCCGAAATTATTGATTGTTACATGAGAATAATGAGAAAGCAAAGTGTCAAGAAAGGGTTTGAAATTTTTGGCATGGACATGGGTGTTCAGGTTTGTGGTGTTCTTTGACCTTACAAATGAAATCTTTAATTTTTGTTTACAATGAGAAATATGACTCTATTTCTACATGTAGAGAGAAGTCCTTCATAAATTGGAAGGACATAGGAGTAATCGATTGCTGCGGAAGGGAGAGTATAAAGAATTTGTTGGAAAACTTACTTCAGTGACAAGGAATCAATTAAAACATCTTAATGAAGATTTATTTACAAGATGCAGATATATTATTTTTCCCTTGAACTATGGATGACATTGGTATCTATTATTCTATTCAACAAGAGAAGGCAAATTCAAGACCATGAACTCCAAGCCACATCCAGCTGCTTTCGGGACAGCCAAAGTTTTTGTAAGTTTCATCATTTGTATTTCAATAACTCTTAAAACTTAAATTTCACAGCTGAATAAATATTTGCAGGCTGAATTTTTGGCTGGATACATGAAAAATTTCTCAGGCTTTGACCTTGGTAAAATAACAGTAATGAAAACAAAGTGCCGTCACCAAGGCGAGACACTCGATTGTGGTGTTTTTACTTGTTTGTGGATTGAGTGTCTAGCGCTTGATGATGATGAAATATGGAATTATGAAAAAGAGGTAAAGATGGATGCGTATCGGGCACACATGGCAGCAATTATTCTGTAAGATGAAAATGGAATTATGAAGAAGTAGACTTTTCTAATCTCATGTGATTATGAATTTTGGTGGAAAACGTATATTTATTGTAAGTTGGTGTATCTGTAAATATTCTCATCTTCATCACCTTTAGCCTATGTAATTATGGTTGTGAGTTGCTGAATGTTATGGAAAGTGGATGTTTTGTTGTTGAAATATGGAAAATATGTGATTATGGATGTTTATGAATGTTTTGTTGCTGATTATGGATGATTATGGATCTTTTGTTGCTGATTATGGATGATTTGTTGTGGAAAAAATTATGCATGATTATGTGCTAAGTGATGTCAATGTGATCTGATTGGGCATTTCTTTTTCTGATGCATTTGGCATTCTATTTCATTTCTTACTTGATGATTTTGATTGCTCTTCACTTGCATTTGATATGATCTGAGATTCAAAGTGTTCAGGTAGAGTATGTATTCTTACTTGCTTCGTGATATATATTCTTCACTTGCTGTGTTGGAGCAGAGTGGGTTTCATAGAAGACAGTTCCTATAAATCTTGAGTATTTGTTGTTGTGTGAGTTCAGTTATGAAACTGAATGTTTGTTCAGTTATGAAAATAAATGTTTGTTCAGTTATGAAACTCATTGTTATGATTTGTGTACTCTTTATGTGCATGACATATGTGGGATATACAAAGGAGATGCTGTCAGAATTTCAGCCGAAATTGAGTACAGATCAGCAGAAATTAAGTACAGATTGACGAAAATCGAGTACAAGATAGGAAACCTATACCTCTCTCATGGTCTTGAAGCAAAGTCCATTGTAGTTGAGTCGAAGGTTAGGAAAACAAGATAGGATCATGATATATACCCTATTATTTGACTATCTAAGAGTTGGCAAAGCCATTGAGATTTTGAGTGCAAATTTATACAATCTCGGTACACATACGCTAAAATCAAGTACAAATCAGCCTAAATTGAGAACATATTGATGAAAATCGAGTACAAGGATAGGAAACCTATACCTCTCTCATGATCATGATGCAAAGTCCATTGTAGTTGAGTCGAAGGTTAGGAAAACAAGATAGGATCATGATATATGCCCTATTATTTGATAATCCAAGAGTTTGCAAGGCCATGGGGATTTTGAGTACAAATTGATGCAATTTCGGTACACATTAGCTGAAATCGAGTACAAATCATCCCAAATTGAGTATACATTTATGCAAATCGAGTACAAGGTTAGAAAACATATACCTCTCTCATGATCTTGATGCAAAGTCCATTATAGTTAGAGTCCAAGGTTAGGAAAACCAAGATAGGATCATGAGAGAGGTATCACTTACCTCTCTCATGATCTTGATGCAAAGTCCATTGTAGTTAGAGTCAAAGGTTAGGAAAACCAAGATAGGATCATGATATATGCCCTATTATTTGACAATCCAAGAGTTTGCAAGGCCATGGGGATTTCGAGTACAAATTGATGCAATTTCGGTACACATTGGCTGAAATCGAGTACAAATCATCCCAAATTGAGTATAAATTTATGCAAATCGAGTACAAGGTTAGAAAACATATACCTCTCTCATGATCTTGATGCAAAGTTCATTGTAGTTAGAGTCCAAGGTTAGGAAAACCAAGATAGGATCATGATATATGCCCTATTATTTGACAATCCAAGAGTTTGCAAGGCCATGGGGATTTTGAGTATAAATTGATGCAATTTCGATACACATTAGCTGAAATCGAGTACAAATCAGCCCAAATTGAGTATAAATTTATGCAAATCGAGTACAAGGTTAGAAAACATATACCTCTCTCATGATCATGATGCAAAGTTCATTGTAGATAGAGTCCAAGGTTAGGAAAACCAAGATAGGATCATGAGAGAGGTATCACTTACCTCTCTCATGATCTTGATGCAAAGTCCATTGTAGTTAGAGTCCAAGGTTAGGAAAACCAAGATAAGATCATGAGAGAGGTATCACTTACCTCTCTCATGATCTTGATGCAAAGTCCATTGTAGTTAGAGACCAAGGTTAGGAAAACCAAGATAGGATCATGATATATGCCCTATTATTTGACAATCCAAGAGTTTGCAAGGCCATGGAGATTTCGAGTACAAATTGATGCAATTTCGGTACACATTGCTGAAATCGAGTACAAATAAGCCCAAATTGAGTATAAATTTATGCAAATCGAGTACAAGGTTAGAAAACATATACCTCTCTCATGATCATGATGCAAAGTCCATTGTAGTTAGAGTCCAAGGTTAGGAAAACCAAGATAGGATCATGAGAGAGGTATCACTTACCTCTCTCAAAATCATGATGCAAAGTCCATTGTAGTTAGAGTCCAAGGTTAGGAAAACCAAGATAGGATCATGAGAGAGGTATCACTTACCTCTCTCATGATCTTGATGCAAAGTCCATTGTAGTTAGAGTCCAAGGTTAGGAAAACCAAGATAGGATCATGATATATGCCCTATTATTTGACAATCCAAGAGTTTGCAAGGCCATGGGGATTTCGAGTACAAATTGATGCAATTTCGGTACACATTGGCTGAAATCGAGTACAAATCATCCCAAATTGAGTATAAATTTATGCAAATCGAGTACAAGGTTAGAAAACATATACCTCTCTCATGATCTTGATGCAAAGTTCATTGTAGTTAGAGTCCAAGGTTAGGAAAACCAAGATAGGATCATGATATATGCACTATTATTAGACAATCCAAGAGTTTGCAAGGCCATGGGGATTTCGAGTACAAATTGATGCAATTTCGGTACACATTGGCTGAAATCGAGTACAAATCAGCCCAAATTGAGTATAAATTTATGCAAATCGAGTACAAGGTTAGAAAACATATACCTCTCTCATGATCATGATGCAAAGTCCATTGTAGTTAGAGTCCAAGGTTAGAAAAACCAAGTTAGGATCATGAGAGAGGTATCACTTACCTATCTCATGATCTTGATGCAAAGTCCATTGTAGTTAGAGTCCAAGGTTAGGAAAACCAAGATAGGATCATGATATATGCCCTATTATTTGACAATCCAAGAGTTTGCAAGGCCATGGGGATTTCGAGTATAAATTGATGCAATTTCGGTACACATTAGCTGAAATCGAGTACAAATAAGGCCAGATTGAGTATAAATTTATGCAAATCGAGTACAAGGTTAGAAAACATATACCTCTCTCATGATCATGATGCAAAGTCCATTGTAGTTAGAGTCCAAGGTTAGGAAAACCAAGATAGGATCATGAGAGAGGTATCACTTACCTCTCTCATGATCTTGATGCAAAGTCCATTGTAGTTAGAGTCAAAGGTTAGGAAAACCAAGATAGGATCATGATATATGCCCTATTATTTGACAATCCAAGACTTTGCAAGGCCATGGGGATTTCGAGTACAAATTGATGCAATTTTGGTACACATTGACTGCAATCGAGTACAAATCAGCCCAAATTGAGTATAAATTTATGCAAATCGAGTACAAGGTTAGAAAACATATACCTCTCTCATGATCATGATGCAAAGTCCATTGTAGTTAGAGTCCAAGGTTAGGAAAACCAAGATAGGATCATGAGAGAGGTATCACTTACCTCTCTCATGATCTTGATGCAAAGTCCATTGTAGTTAGAGTCCAAGGTTAGGAAAACCAAGATAGGATCATGATATATGCCCTATTATTTGACAATCCAAGAGTTTGCAAGGCCATGGGGATTTCGAGTACAAATTGATGCAATTTCGGTACACATTGGCTGAAATCGAGTACAAATCAGCCCAAATTGAGTATAAATTTATGCAAATCGAGTACAAGGTTAGAAAACATATACCTCTCTCATGATCATGATGCAAAGTCCATTGTAGTTAGAGTCTAAGGTTAGAAAAACCAAGATAGGATCATGAGAGAGGTATCACTTACCTATCTCATGATCTTGATGCAAAGTCCATTGTAGTTAGAGTCCAAGGTTAGGAAAACCAAGATAGGATCATGATATATGCCCTATTATTTGACAATCCAAGAGTTTGCAAGGCCATGGGGATTTCGAGTACAAATTGATGCAATTTCGGTACACATTGGCTGAAATCGAGTACAAATAAGCCCAAATTGAGTATAAATTTATGCAAATCGAGTACAAGGTTAGAAAACATATACCTCTCTCATGATCATGATGCAAAGTCCATTGTAGTTAGAGTCCAAGGTTAGGAAAACCAAGATAGGATCATGAGAGAGGTATCACTTACCTCTCTCATGATCTTGATGCAAAGTCCATTGTAGTTAGAGTCCAAGGTTAGGAAAACCAAGATAGGATCATGAGAGAGGTATCACTTACCTCTCTCATGATCTTGATGCAAAGTCCATTGTAGTTAGAGTCCAAGGTTAGGAAAACCAAGATAGGATCATGATATATGCCCTATTATTTGACAATCCAAGAGTTTGCAAGGCCATGGGGATTTCGAGTACAAATTAATGCATTTCGGTACACATTAGCTGAAATCGAGTACAAATAATCCCAAATAGAGTATAAATTTATGCAAATCGAGTACAAGGTTAGAAAACATATATCTCTCTCATGATCATGATGCAAAGTCCATGGTAGTTAGAGTCAAGGTTAGGAAAACCAAAATAGGATCATGAGAGAGGTATCACTTACCTCTCTCATGATCTTGATGCAAAGTCCATTGTAGTTGGAGTCAAAGGTTAGTAAAACCAAGATAGGATCATGATATATGCCCTATTATTTGACAATCCAAGAGTTTGCAAGGCCATGGGGATTTCGAGTACAAATTGTTGCAATTTCGGTACACATTGGCTGCAATCGAGTACAAATCAGCCCAAATTGAGTATAAATTTATGCAAATCGAGTACAAGGTTAAAAAACATATACCTCTCTCATGATCATGATGCAAAGTCCATTGTAGTTATAGTCCAAGGTTAGGAAAACATATACCTCTTCCATGGCCTTGCAAACTCTTGGATTGTCAAATAATAGGGCATATATCATGATCCTATCTTGGTTTTCCTAACCTTTGACTCTAACTACAATGGACTTTGCATCAAGATCATGAGAGAGGTAAGTGATACCTCTCTCATGATCATATCTTGGTTTTGCTAACCTTGGACTCTAACTACAATGGACTTTGCATCATGATCATGAGAGAGGTATATGTTTTCTAACCTTGTACTCGATTTGCATAAATTTATACTCAATTTGGGCTGATTTGTACTCGATTGCAGCCAATGTGTATCGAAATTGCATCAATTTGTTCTCGAAATCCCCATGGCCTTGTAAACTCTTGGATTGTCAAATAATAGGGCATATATCATGATCCTATCTTGGTTTTCCTAACCTTTGACTCTAACTACAATGAACATTGCATCAAGATCATGAGAGAGGTAAGTGATACCTCTCATGATCCTATCTTGGTTTTCCTAACCTTGGACTCTAACTACAATGGACTTTGCATCATGATCATGAGAGAGGTATATGTTTTCTAACCTTGTACTCGATTTGCATAAATTTATACTCAATATGGGCTGATTTGTACTCGATTGCAGCCAATGTGTACCAAAATTGTATCAATTTGTACTCGAAATCCCCATGGCCTTGCAAAGTCTTGGATTGTCAAATAATAGGGCATATATCATGATCCTATCTTGGTTTTCCTAACCTTTGACTCTAACTACAAGGACTTTGCATCAAGATCATGAGAGAGGTAAGTGATACCTCTCTCATGATCCTATCTTGGTTTCCTAACCTTGGACTCTAACTACAATGGACTTTGCATCATGATCATGAGAGAGGTATATGTTTTCTAACCTGTACTCGATTTGCATAAATTTATACTCAATTTGGGCTTATTTGTACTCGATTTCAGCCAATGTGTATCGAAATTGCATCAATTTGTACTCGAAATCCCAATGGCCTTGCAAACTCTTGGATTGTCAAATAATAGGGCATATATCATGATCCTATCTTGGTTTTTCCTAACCTTGGACTCTAACTACAATGGGCTTTGCATCATGATCATGAGAGAGGTATATGTTTTCTAACCTTATACTCGATTTGCATTAATTTATACTCAATTTGGGCTGATTTGTACTCGATTGCAGCCAATGTGTACCGAAAATGCATCAATTTGTTCTCGAAATCCCCATGGCCTTGCAAAACTCTTGGATTGTCAAATAATAGGGCATATATCATGATCCTATCTTGGTTTCCTAACCTTTGACTCTAACTACAATGGACTTTGCATCAAGATCATGAGAGAGGTAAGTGATACCTTCTCATGATCCTCTCTTG